>VYZM01011224.1:336456-454274 GCA_013398915.1 Dromas ardeola | reverse complement strand
TATCACTGATGTACCTATAGAAGCTTTTCTTGTTGCCCTTGATGACCCTGGCCTGGTCATCATTAAATGACCGCAGGCCATTTAATTCTGTCAGGGCTTTAGCTTTCCTAACCTGATCCCTGGCTGCTCAGACAATTTCTCTGTATTCCTCCTGTCATTGCTTCTACCCTCCGTAGGCTTCCTTTTGCTGTTTGAGTTTGTCCCGGGAGCTCCTTGTTCATCCACACAGGCCTCCTGGCATTTTTGCCTGACTTCTTCCTCTTTGTTGGGATGATTCACTCCTGAGCTTGGAGGAGGTGATCCTTGAATATTAACCAGCTTCCCTCCAGGGCTTTATCCTACGGTACTCTTGCCAGGCAGATCCCTGAAGAGGCCAAAGCCTGCTCTCCTGAAGTCCGGGGTAGTCAGCTTGCTGTGCACCCCTCTCACTGCCCTAAGGATCTTGAACTCCACCATTTCATGGTCACTGCAGCCAAGGCTACTCTTGAGCTTCACGTTCCCCACCAGCCCTTCCTTGTTGGTGAGAACAAGGTCCAGCATGGCACCTCTCCTTGTTGGCTCCTCTGTCACTTGGAGAAGGAAGTTATTGTTGATGCATTCCAGGAACCTCCTGGATTGCTTATGCCCTGCTCTGTTGTCCCTCCAACAGATATTGGGGTTGTTGAAGTCCCCAGTGAGGACCAGGGCTTGTGAACGTGAGGTTGCTTCTATCGGTCTATAGAGGGCCTCATCCGGCTCAGTCTTCCTCGTTGGGTGGCCTGTAGCAGATCCCTGCTGTAATGTCACCTGTCCCTGCCCTCCCTTTAATCCTGATCCATAAGCTGTGGTCGGCACCTCATCCCTCCCCAGGTGGAGCTCCATGCACTCCAGCTGGTCACTGACATAGAGGGTGACACCACCTCCTTGTCTTCCCTGCCTATCCTTCCTGAAGAGCCTGTATCCTTCCATTCCGACACTCCAGTCGTAGAAGCCATCCCACCATATCTCCGTGATGCCAATGAGATCATAGCCCTGACTACACAATGTGAAAGGTCCCTTCCAACCTAGGCAATTCTATGATTCTATGAAGGCGTGTGAATGTCTGACTCCTTGTGCTCTCATACAGCTCCAGTGCCATCTACTGACCGGTTCTTAGACCATCCACTCTTCACTTCCGTTCTTGTTTGCTTTGTTTAAGCATTTTTTCCTTTCATTAAACTTCTCTGATTGACTGTGTTATGCTGGCAAACAGGCTTACCAGTCTACCAGCAAGCAAGAGCTGTTATCCACTACTGATTGTTCTTGAGCTACAACAGCAAATTTCTTGGCTTGTGTTATTTTAAATTCCCCCGCAGTCGGGCAGAAATGGGCCCTGTTCTGCCAGACTCACTTCAGCAGCAGGAAGATGCTTGGCTGGACATAAGGATTTTCGACGTGTGGAGTCCAAACAGGTGAACAAGAAAAGAATTAGGGGCCAGACCTCGGAAGTGGTGGGAGCTGGGATTAGGCAAACCACAAAGCTGTGCTGTAGTGTAGATGTGGTGCAAACAGAGGGCTTTGGGAGCAGGATTATGGCTGGCATTGCTGGGTCCGGGATTCCTGAACATCGTCTTCCCTTCCTCGTTTACGCTGTCCATAATGGTAAGCCTAATTACACAAGCTTTTTGCAGCTGAAGCAAATTCCATCCTATGGATTTTATAATCCATTCATTAAAGCCTACTCTTGTTTGGTTCTTAATCCTTAAATGTGCACATGAATCATCCATGTTAAAATAAATACTTAAATACAGCAGGAAAGCTGTAGCAGTAAATCCAACGGCTCTCCCACTCTGTTCTTTAAACTCATTCTCTTCCAGTTTTCTTTTAATGGGCATTTAAAAAGATTATTTGCGCAGATTGCCAGTGAGAGCATAAAACAACAAGCCCACGGACGTTTGTAGTCAGAGCTGAATAGGCTGAGGAATTGGAAACCTCTGATCAGCGTGGTTCTGAGTCAGCAAAGCTTGTACTGGGCCAGCTCCAGAGAAAGGATGTATGAGGCACCTAAACCCAAACCCGCGGACCAGCACTTTCCACTGAGCTCTCTGAGACCCACACACAGGCCAGAATGGTGTGGTTTCTTCCTCTCCTGTGGGGTCAGAGCAGATCCAAATCCTGGCAAAGAGCAGTCATGGTTACTTTTCTCTTGAAACTATGGCAGTTGTTAACTTTTTCCCCCCTCTGACTTCATTCAGTGGTTCAGGATTCAAAAAAAAAAGTGTTTGCCTGGGTTTGTGCCCTTCTTCACCTGAGCATCCCTCTAGGCTATGGGCTGGGTTACCTCAGACATTTCCTTCTGTCTGCATATTCTGACCTTGCAAGTGGGCTGGTGCACAGCAAGGAGAAAGTTCAGGGCTGGAGGGAAAGGAAACGCAGAGCAAATACTGTAGTTTGGGAGTAACAAATTGTAGGTTTGCCAAGGGGTTAATCACTTGTGCGAGACACTGAGCAACTTCTAGTTCTGGCTGCTGCTCTCATCCAGTTCCTCTGTAGTCAGTCAAAAGCTGACTCCGTTGGCTTTGGTTCAGAACTTAGTGGGGGAATAATATCTCCCCTGTCTTTGAGTGATCAGATTTGTGTGACTGCAGGAAGCCTACAAGCTCCTGTTGTGTTGCAGTTCCCTGTGTTGGTTGTTATTTGCACTCCGGTTCTCTGACACTACTCGACCCTTCGAGGCTGCTGTTGTAGGAAGAAATCTTACTATTTCCTACGCATATTGGTTTCTAATGACTAAGGATGCTTACTGATCCAGTAATGTGATTATTGCCATGCGCAGAGAGAGGAATCAGGGGCAAAAGCAACCTTTCAGAGACTGGAAATAGATGTTTTTGTAGCACCATACAACTTGCAGAATCTTTCCGGATGGCTGCTCAGCAAGTGTCCTATGAACTTGTCGCTATTTTGAACTGAACTATCAAAGAGGGTTTTTTGGGCATTTTCTTGATAGATGTATATCTGTGCTACAGAAGCTGCATCAGGAACTTAAATATTTCCCTTTTCTGGTCCTTTTTTAGACTCCAAGATGAACTTGGATGATTTCATCAGTATGAATCCCAAAGTGGGATGGGGCTCAGTGTTCCCCCTTCCGGACTTCGTGCATCGATTTGGCAGCCAGACCGATTACAGCTACTCCTTGGAAGGACAGTGAAGTCAACAAAGTTCTCTCTGCTTCTGTTTTGAGTGGGTGTGTTTTGTTTTGCTGCTCTTACGTTGTATTTATGGTTTACATTTCTTTACATGGAATAAGTACTTGAGCAAATAGAATACCCAACCACAAATATCATGAACTGAATAAAAACTTTTATTTTGATTATGTAAGAATTAACTTGGTTTTTAATATGTCAAATCAAAGGCAGACGTTCCGCCGTAAACGTATTACTTTTCCATCTATACTGTGACCAAACTGAAAAGAGCATTTGCGTGCTGTAAGAAAAGCTTTTGTAAAAATGTATACATAAAATACTGAACAATGTAGCTCAGATTGTTAAATGTTGACACATTTTAGAAGTGAGATACACAGTATATTTTCTTTTTGTTATGATTTCTATCACTTGCATAAACAGGCAGTGCATCTCAGTTTAGTCACTAACTTTATCAATTACGCTTATTTAGCAGAAGCCTGAAGGCCAGACCCACAAAGGGAGCATAGATTTATTAGTACAATCATGAACTCCCAAGCACTATGTAAAACCAGGTAAGTATCTAGGTTTCTGTGCTCTGCGAGGGGAGAATTAAACGCCTGCCATTTCAATTAAACTGTTCTAGAGCTGACGGTTGCTGGAAGATGCAGTTGCTTTTCCTTCTTGCCCTGGCTGCGCGTTCTCACCTGCCCCCATGGGCTTGCTCTTGGCATTTGTCTGGCCCCGTGGTAATTCAGGGTAGGAAGCTAAACCGACAGAAAGCAAAGGGTTTTTTTTTTCTGCCTCTTAGCTCCTTGAACTGGCTTGCCACGAGGTCGGACAGCTGCTCTTGCTGGTATAAGGAAATCAACAGGAACATATGGTTGGGGGGAAGGGAATGAGAAAGCCTCCCCCATACAGGGTCGCTTGCTGCTGAATTTCCTCAGAGGTGATATCAAGCTGCATCCTTGCAGGGGAACCCCCTCACATTGACTGGGGATTTGGAGCAAAGTCTCCCAATGTCTTAGAAGAGTGCCCTAAACACGGGCTTACAGAAAACAGCTAAGATGGGGTATTTAATTTAAGGTTTTGACCTGTTCTACTTTACATACTAGCATATCATAGAATCACAGGCTGGCAGAATAATTCAGGTTAGAAGGGTCAGGCGGTCTCTAGTCCAATCTCCTGTTAAATCAGGTCAGACCAGGCTGCTCAGGGCTTTATCCAGTCAGGCCTTGGAAACCTACTGGGACTGACAATACGCAACACACAACACTACAATAAACATTTGCGATGGACTTCAGTCTTGCTGAAGGGAAGCGCAGTAACAGTTTTAAGTATTGAGGGATCATTTTATTTGTAAGTACAGAAAAATACAAAAACTTCAAAGATATTTATATGTATATTACTGTTATATAGGTGTATTGTTATAGACATATTCTATTACTGTATCTCCTGTCAGTTCCAGAGAATTTACGCATGTTAACAGCAGAGACAGACTGTTGAATGACTATGGGATTGATTCACTTCCTCCAGACATCGCTTTTTCTGGGTCATAAGGGCTGGCTGAATGTAGAAACTTACACTCGGTGTTGCCAGATGCAGCGCAGCTGGGTGGCTGTGCAGATGGGCTGCTACCACGCGGATTCCTTGGGTGCCAGCATGGAGTACGGATAGGAGGCCAGCTGTCAGGGCACTCATCTGTGGAGTGGGAGAGTTGATCTGTAGTTTCTGTTTCTGTGAACCAGCTTCACCGGCAGCGATTGAGATGATGGAACTCGGGATTCCCGATAATTTGGTGCTCAGAGCTCTCCTGAGAGGACAGCTCTGGATTTAACCAGGTGCGCTTTGTAGAAGGTCTGACTTGTTGGTGTTTGGATGAAATAGCAGCTTTTTCTGCATGGCACTGATGTGGCAGGCATACTTTGAGTGAGTGAAGACGTTACTATTTTTGAGTGATGTGAAAGCTGGTTGTGAATGTGCTCAGCAGAAGGAAGTTGCCTGCTCATCCCTATATAGATGCTAACGCAGTGCCCAGGTAGGATAATAGCAGAACTGAGAATTTAAAGAACCACATTTTAGATGGATGGGTTGTATTAAGCACTTTTTATCCTTCAAGTAAGTGACTGAATCTTCTGTACACAGAGTTCCTGTGCGTTGCTCAACAGGCCCTTTAAGTTGTTTCAGAACATTAGGTTCTCATCCCTCCGTACTTGAGTACGTCATTTCATTTAAATACTGAGCTGCCATCCTCAGCTGGTTTCTGGTGCTGAAATCTGTGACACATTCCCTTTAGTGAGGCTCAGACACAAGAATTTGCCTGGTTTAATCTAGTTTCAGGATCGAGGCTGTTAAGAACAGTCACAACCATTATTCAGAATATACAAGTTTAAAAGAAAATCAACGTGAAGAGACAGTCCTTTTTGTCTCTAATCATTCTGAACAGATCCTTAATTTTACATGTAGCAGTCTGGTTGTGTGTGATGATAGCTTTTCTATAATTAACAATCTTTTTGTAGCTCTTATAAAAAGTTGTCATTCCAGAGGAATAGGTAAAAGCCAGAGAGAATGATTTCATTCAGTGCTGAGGGTGTTGGTATTGTGGTGCTCTCTCTGTAGTCCTTCAAGCCTGGTGGCCCGTTTCAGAAGGTGTACTATCAGAAAGCCAGAATTCAGGAATACACCAAGTGCTCATTTAGGGTCCCAAATACAAAGAGGAGCTACTTCCTTTACCATAATTAGCAGAGACCAGTCCTTTTTCTAATGCTGATTAGCCCTGGTGTCCTATCAGAGGGACTAAGTGAATTCCCTCCCTTCTTTGCTCCTTTCTCTCTCCAGTTAACCCTTGTCCTGACCGTTCTGGGGAAAAGGTTACACTCCATGTGTAAACACTTGCTGTGTTTAACCTTTCTGCTGTCATCTCAGACTGGCGCGTGAGGTGGCCCCGCCAGCGTGGTTTACTCACTGAGCACCACAGTAAGTCCCAGGCAGAAAAGCAAAGTTTGTTGAGGGCCACTTCGCTGAGAAGCAGCGTGTGTCAGAAGTACAAGCAAAGAACTGTGGCTGGAAAGCTGATAGCGAGGAGGCACCGTCACTGCCAGGCACCTGTACTCGGTGCTGTCCATAGCCCTTGAGACTTTTAATCTTCCCTGTGTCCAGATGATGCCCTGATATGTTCAGCACAAAGATGTTCTGTTTATTTGCACCTTCAGTACGATTATTTCTTAGTGCAGCTTACCTTTCCATTCCCTTTCAGCCTTCTTTTCCTTGCCCCTTCCAACAGTGAAGCCCTTCTGCTCTCCAGTGTTATTACAACATTTATGTGCTGAGAGCCCTTGTGTGGTGGCGTTTTGGACTAGGTCACCCTTGACTCAGGCATTGAACAAAGCGAGGAGAAACTCCCCTGCCCTCAGGTTGGTTACTCACAATCCCACCGTCTCCCAGCTTCTGTATTCGGTTGGTCACTGGAAATGCTCCAACACTTTTACTTCTAGACGTGTCCGGGCAAGACCCCAGTGGCCTTATACTCATAATGGTGTGATGTCCTGTCTCACAGGTAGTTTCTCTCTTCCATCAGGCTATTGATGCAGGAAGCTGCAACATAAGGTAGCACACCCATGCCTCTCCTGCTTTTTTCTCCTCTTTTCTGCTGCTTTTTAGTTAATAATACAGTTTACTTAATAGCTAACCTCTTTTATTCGCTTCTTGAGGACTTTAGAAAAAAAGCTGGCCATATTTTTGGCATGTATTTGCTTGGTTAGTGCATTTCTGCAAACGTAAACGACCAGGACCGTCTTGAGAAAATACAATTTCCCAGCTGGCCAGCAGAGAGAGCAGTCAGCATTCGGTGGACGTGCGGGTTGGGATGCGTAGCCAGAGGCGCTCTCCTGCGCCCTCGGCCCTGCCAGGACCCGTTACAGTTAAAAAACAATAATTCCGACAGCAGTGCAGAGGTGATCCGTATCTTGCAAGGTTCCAACTAATGGGTTACATATTGCCCTTGACTGCCGGAATCTCTAATGTCAGTGCAAGTCGTCCCTGCACATCAAGGACTATATGTGAGCATCCTCAAAGCACCTACCCATTTTTTGGGATCTGTTCAGTGTTCACAATCCCTGCCAAAATGGGTGCATGACACCCTAGATTATCAGACTAATTGCTTTGCTATCAATACATGGATTTCAGGGGCTAAATTTAGGAGGTAAACCAGGAGGTTGCAATCTGATCTGCGCTATTAACTAAGCTGCAGGGAGGCACCAGAGTGCATCTGTATGAATCGGATTCCAGGATGAGAGCCCAGGTCGGGACATTTTGACCTGCGTGGCCTCCTCAACCCCTCATCGTCCAGCCGGATCCTCATGCATGTGCTGAAGGACTGTTGTTCTCCCAAAACCTACCGTAAAATGGCCATCTCTGGGTTCCACTTTTTTGTTAGAATAACTTTGGTCCAAATATTTTCTTTTTACAGTGCTGTAGTTTTTTCCCCTCACCTTTTCAGCAAACGTGGGTTGTGGACTGAATGACCTGAGAAAGCTGTAGCAGGGAGGTGTGAAAATCCCATCCCGTCCCTGCAGTAATCACAATTACCTCCCACCAGGAGCCTTGCAGAACCAGTACTGAGACACCATCCATGCCCCAGGTGGTGGCGGTCCCCTGCGACTGGCACAAGCCACACTACCAGAGGGGAGGACCAGCAAAGCATCGCTTCAAACATCACCTGGCTGAGCAGATGGCTCCAGGTTTGGTGGGGTTGTCCTCCTACGACACTTTGGATGCGCAGGCTTGGAGAATCTCATCTCCTCTCGAGGTGAAACCTGTCTGGACGTCTGTCTTTCTTCAGGTAATGACCTACTCAGAAATTGGAGGGAGGGAATGCTGGTGATTTTCTTCTCCCTTCTGGCTTCCTCTTTATGCAGGAGTTGGCCCAGTTGAGGCCCAGGTTAATGAAGCGTACGTGGAGCGTGAGTGTCTGGAGACATCTGCTCAGGTTCGCTCGGCAGCTGTGTGCGCCCTTCCCTGTGGAGCTCGGCTCTCGGTGAAGGTTTTTGTTTGCGATCATGGGGTCGGAAGCGAAGCGCCCCATGCAAATGCAGCCTTTCAACAAGTTAAGTGCAGCTGCAGTAGTGGTTCTGGAAAATCTCTCCAGTTTGACCTAAGATAAACAAATATGGTTGCTTAAGTATCCTCTATGTTTCCTTATACTTACAGTAGGAAATACCTTGGGTACTGAGGGCAGCTAAAACAAATCTTACTTAGTTATCTAAGGCCTCTGGCAAGTCCCTGAGTTTCTGAGTGAGCTAAGCCACTTCCTAGGCAGGAGGCATACCGAGCTTTGTTTTATAGCGATAAAAAAAAGCATTGAAAGGACCTGAGCCGCGGACTGTCACTCACACAGTCCGAGTGCAGCGGCATTATTCACCTGAAGCTCGCTTCGAGTGTCTGGCGCTGGGGCAGAGGGACGTGAGCAGGGTGTTTCCGACAAGCTGGATTCCTGACATTATATTACTTAAAAGCAGGAAATGCTTATTTGGCCTGGTTCAGTGTCATACCGGCCTTCCCATGCAAGGCTATATCTGGAACCCAAACACTGCAATAAGGCAGGAATCATTATATGTTATTTTTTTTAAACGGCCTACACAGTGAGAAGATGGTAGTTATCTCATCCTTCCCTTCTTTTTAGTATGCAATTGTGGCGGCGTGCTTCCCACCGTCGCAGCTTGGCTGCTGAAATGGCAGCTCACCAGCTCCACGCTTGGAGCCATCCCGAGAAAACCTTCTGCCTGCGGCTTTTAACCATTTCGCTGTAAAGCTCCCTCCGCTCCCCCCTGTTTCTAAACTGCTTGGGGTGAAGCAAGGGTTTCCAGTCCTTGTTTATAGCCCATGTAATCAGCTCAGCTATTTATACCGTACTCCTCGCAGAGCACTTTGCTGTATGAAATGGTCACAGTTATATTTATACCAGTGCAAAAACAAAGTCATCGCAAATTGAGGAGGCGACATTCAGAGTATTTTTTCCCTGCTACGTGACGCTGTTTCTTTGGCAATTCAAACTTTTATCAGGCAAAGTCACACTTCTAGGAAGAAAATACCACCCGCTGTAAGTCAGGAATCCCACCGGCATTTACCTGTGCTTAGTTTTTCGTCTTGTGTGAAGTAAATGCGACTACTTAGTGAAGTAGCTTCTACCAGCTGCTACCTCGGTATGAATATGCGGCGCTGCCAGCAAAGTCCATAGAGTTGTCTTAGTACAGCTGAAAGCAGAGTTTGATCCACTCTGCCCGAGGTACTAAAAATACCTTTTAATATGCTAAGGTATGTGTCTGGCCAGAAGTTGTTTTCAAATGCGTCGTTCCATGGAGTTGCTACAAAGTAAACGGAGACGGATGAGCTTGGTCCTGAGATGCAAATTCATAGTATCATAGAATGGTTTGGGTTGGAAGGGACCTTAAAGATCATCTAGTTCCAACCGCCCTGCCATGGGCAGGGACACCTCCCACCAGACCAGGCTGCTCAAAGCCCCATCCAGCCTGGCCTTGGACACTTCCAGGGATGGGGCATCCACAGCTTCTCTGGGCAACCTGTTCCAGTGCCTCACCACCCTCACAGTAAAGAATTTCTTCCTAATATCTAACCTAAATCTCCCCTCTTTCAGTTTAAAATCATTACGCCTCATCCTATCGCTCCATTCCCTGATAAAGAGTCCCTCCCCATCCCTCCTGTAGGCCCCCTTCAAGTACTGGAAGGCCGCTATAAGGTCTCCCCGGAGCCTTCTCTTCTCCAGGCTGAACAAACCCAACTCTCTCAGCCTGTCCTCATAGCAGAGGTGCTCCAGCCCTCTCATCATCTTCATGGCCCTAAATAACCTGTGCTAGGAAGGGCTGCGAGGCTCTAGCCTCTCCTGTGGCCAGGGGCACTGGCACAGTGTTCCTGCCTTGTTCCGGGCAGTAGGTTGGGAAGAAGGGACTGGGAAGGAGTTTGCCATCCTCTACCTGCTGCATTTGTCAGAGGTGTTTTACTGGGAAGATAATGTCTTTAATCCTCATTCTCATTTAATCTGTTCAATAATTATACAAAAAAACCCCCACCCCGGGTTGGGTGTTTTTGATATCTGAAAGGCCAAGTGAGGGGCTTGGTCCCAGCAGGCCCCACTTGCCAGCTTCTCCAAGGTCACACCTTGCACGGTGGCAGAGCCCCAGCCTCCTCCGAGTTGCTGCCAAGGGCTGCCTGAGCCGGGGCGAAGGAGTCACCCTGCCTGATGGAGGAGAGCCCAGGCAAAACCTTTCTGCCCGCGCTCTCTGCAGCCTCACTGCTTCGGACTGCTGTGTAGACTCACAGGGTCCCTTGCCAGGGGCCACTGTGTCCCTGGTGCTGGCTCCAGGCAGGGGTAACGCAGGCGGTGGAGGTGGCAGGCCATTACCATGCCACTCGGGATGCTTGCTGAGTTTACAGAAATCCTTAAAAATGGGGATTATTTGTGTTCGTTCAATGAGTAAATGCCCTAATTTATCAGGTAGAGTTCACGGCAAAAGCCCACACGTGGAGCTTCTCCAGCGTTGAGGACATTTGAGGCCCGACACGTGACAAAAGCACACGTGTGCAGTCCAAAAGAGGTGTTACCATCTTCACCGTCACTTGGTCTCATCTGGGATGGCATTGCTGTATCTGCAGTAAGGTCCTTTGCCCTGCCTACATAGCGAGACGGCTCCCAATAACTTTATAACTACATCTCACTGCTGCTTAATGCCATTTGGAGAAGGATCTGTGGAGCTCCAGCAGTATGGCCATTAGCATGGCTGGATTAGCAAGTGGAAGCTTTCTTTTGAGTTTTCTGTAACAAAATACCGCTGTGCTGTGGCACGCTGGCTGGCTAGGGTTTCACCGCCCACTTAAGAAAATGAGGGCAAAGGGTGATTAAATATTTAGTGGGATGCAAGATCCCAGCTGATGCAGTTCATCTGGTAACCTGAGGATGGGCTGGAGGTAAAAGTGGCTTCCTGAGATACCTGAGAGGGTACTACAGCAACCCAGCCTGGCGAGCAAGAGGAGCTTTGGGGTTCCTCCGTCAGTTTCCAACACCAAGAGACTTCAGGGGTAACGCATGTGCGCATGGAAAGGGACCAAAATGAGGACCCTTGGAATGGCTGTATCCTTTTCTGTTCGGATTTCCACCTCTGCCATAAATCAAATGCCATTTCTGGCTGCGTTAGGCTGTCAAGCAGGCTATGCTTACACCAGGCAGAATGTATTAATGAAAAAAAGAAAAGAGGATTGTGATTAATGCAGAAACATTCCTTCCCCACCACAGGATGAGCCATGTCCTCAAGCCTCTCCTTCAAGCAAAGCTGCTGCTGACAAGAAAATTATTGACCTCCCTTACATTATAGAGCAAGGCTTCTGAAAGACAGCTTTTATTAATTGTGCGTCTGTACGTCTGTGTGCCGCCTCTCTATGCTTACATATATAGGGGGCTTCTTTTCACAGCAGCGGGTTTTGCAGAGGGTAGTGGCTCCCGTGCTTGCTAAGCTCACCTCGGCGTTAGCGATGAGCGGCGTTAAATTATACCCTCACCGCTCCCGTGAGCAGCTGGCTCTTCCCGAGGAGGACCCGCACCTCCGCTGCTGCACCCGGCCGGGCGTAAGGGCTGCGAGGGCTCTGGCTCCACTCCCTCCCCGGCTGGTACGAGCACAGGCAAGTAAATGTGCATAAATCGAGGCCCTTTCCTTTCTGAGGCTCTGAGGCCAACATTTAACGGCACTGCTAGTGATTTTAACATCCCCTCCCCATCCCATATCCCCTTGGAAACATTTACCGATGTTATTTTTTTCTGATACAAAGCTGTGCCAAAACTTGGTTACTTTAGGAAGACAAACTGGCAGTGGAAACATTGACAGCTATACAGGCAAATATTGTATTGCTCGAAAAACTTTATTTAGATTGCTCCATGGCGGGGGGAGTTGGTTGTTTGTTAGGTTCTTTTTTTTCTTCTTTTTGGATGGTGCTCAAGATGACATAAAATTAGCTACAGTATTATTCTAGTGATGCGTACACTTCATATTCATGGGCCTTCAAAATTAAAAGCCATCATGATAAAATGAAGCAAATAAACAGTCCTGAGGAGGACCTAATTCCTTTCCTCCACACTCCCAGCAGCCACAGAAGGCCACGGGGGTCCCGGGAGGGCAGGGGCGGCACAGCCCAGGCTGAGCAGCGCGGAGGATCCTTGGGAAGGCTTTGTTGCTCTGCCATGGGGATATTAATGTTTCTGGCCAGCTGACAGCGTGTGCGGCAAGCGTAAACATTTGGCTCCAGCAAAGAGTTGCAGACAAGGGAGGCGAGTTGCGGCCGAGATAAACAGGGTCCTTGCGATAGCGCCCAGCTGGGCAGGGCTGTCTCGGTGGAGGGCTGCGGATGTGAGCGGGATGGGGATGCAGCCGGCAGCGGGAGGACGGTGGTTTGGCCAGGGAGCAGGACACTCGCCCAGTGGCTCTGCAGCCCATGGGGGCTCCTGGCTGCTGGCTCCTCCTGGGGCCCTGGGGGGGAGTTGAGAAAGGCTGGAAAAGACACCACCGGGGACGCATTAGGGGTCCGAGGAAAGAGCTCAGAAGCAGTACTGAAGACGCCTGCAGTACCGCTTGTGATGGTGGTGTGTTTTGCATCCAAACAGCAGCCATTTTGCAGGGGGATGGAGGGGATAAGTAGGTAAAGAGCACCCAGGCCTCTGCTTTCCAGCTCTTTCGGAGCAGACTAGCTGTCCACACTAGTCCAGGCTCAATTCGTGCTCTGGGTTCGTTGCAACAGTCTTTTAAAACTCGGGTCTTCCCCTGTATGTTGGTGCACAGAACGGTATGGCTGTGCTGCTGCCTGGGGCCAGCGGGCCTTGGGGCTCTCACCTTCCTTCCCGAAGGGCCAAGCGAGGGAATTTTGCATTTTTGCAGTCTGTAATTCAAATAAAGAATAAATAACATCATAAATATTAAGTAATTAATATTACTTAGGCAGCCTGAGGAGAAGGGGTGTACGGTGGTGTTACGCCCAGGGGTGTTCCAAACCTGCCTCCCTGTGCCAGAGCACGGACGGACGGGCGGCGCGGCGTCCCTTCCTTCTCGTAATGGCCGCACGTGCGCCTGCATGTGTGTGAAACCCGTTAACTTGGCTTTTTCTTTTTTTTTTTTCTTCTTCTGAATGTTCGGAAGAAGCAGGGAGTAATAAAACGCAAGTTTTCCACAGAGACCAGAGGAAACGAATTACTGCCTGGGTGTAGCTGAGGGCAGAGTCTGGCTCATTATTTTCTGTGAAATAATTCCCACGAGACCTTGTGGAAACCCAGCTTCTTTTTTTTTTTTTCTCCCTCCTCATTCTTCTGCTTCCTTAAACTTTCCAAAATACTCTGCTGTAACATATTTTCCCCAGTCACATGTGTTAGCGAGGAGCGAAAAGGTTAAATTCTCCTTTCGTACTATAATGTAATTCATTTCCTGTTTTTCACAACTGTCTAGACACAGATCTAACGAGCATTAACCCACCATTGAGTTAAAGATAGAGGCTTTAAATATAAAAGTGCGTGGTAAGAGAAAGATTGCAGGTTTCTACCTACCACCAGGAGCCAGCTCTTTTAAAGAAGAACTATTTAATTGTCTATAAGGAAGAAAAAAACAAATGAAATTACATCCGTTTCAAAGATTTATAAAGGATCCCTATTGCTTTATATACACCAGCAGCAATGCAAGCGCTGCTGAGCCGTGGCATGGACAGGTTGATCCCCCTTCAGGAGTTATATTTGCCTGGATTTACACCTCCAGCTAGATCCAAAAAAGAAAGAATAAATTCCACTTCGTCAAGAGAGCTATAAAAAGACCAGGAGAAAGTCATTTAAGAGCAAACCCAATTCAAAACCATGGTCAGGTTCTGGTAGAAGACCCGTGGACAAAATGTCCCCCAGGACCAGCTGAGGAGGGTGCCTCAAACCCCAAGGAGAAAAGTGATCCCTGTGGTACCTTGTGTTGGGAAGGCAAGGGTGAGAGCCACAGTGTATTTGGTCCCAACCTACCAAAGCATTTAAACGCTTGTTCAGTCATAAACAGACCCAACGGGACTCTCTCTCATTGACTTAAGCTGGATCATGGTAGGGCAGAACGTTGGCCCGAGGTTAAACCTGGCAATTGCCCCTGGGATGTGCAGCCTCCTCTGACACTCGTCCCACAGACTGGGCTGCAACACCAGAGTGGGAGAAGGGAGAAAAAGGGATTTCTGGCCTCTAACGTGAGAGAAACCCCTCACAAAAGTGCGAGTTTTGCCTGTGGAGGAAAGGCAAGGAGAAAACAAAATGGCCGCCAACCCCAGCCCGGTGCTGGGTGCAGGCAGGGAGCGAGGTGGACTCTAGGTCATCCCTGACAGGTTCTCCCACACACCACTCCAATCAAAGATCACCCACAGAGACATCATTTTTTATGTCCTTCACGAATAAGCATATATTTTTAACTGAATGCTCAAAAGCCCCATAAAAATAAGTCAAAATTCATGGTGTGCCGTGAAGAGGAGGATCTCGTGTTTCCTGCGCTGACTGCATTTCTCCATCTATAAAGGCACGGGCCGGGACGAACCTGCCACCGCGGCCACAAAGCCTGCCGGCACGGCCTCTCCTGCTCGAGGCCTGTTCTAGCCCAACCAGAACAAGCCAAGGAAAACATATTAAAAAGACATTAAGTTGGTTGTTTTCTACTAAAAAGCGCAGTATACTACAGCATCAAGAATTGCAAGGGGTGAATTGGTGTCTTTCCAGCTTTGGGGAGGCCTTTGAACCCACACAAGTTATTTATAGAGCTTTTTAGAAAACAGCTCTCCCATTTCTGCAGTTTTGATGACAGGAGCAGTTTTGGTTTTGTCAAAAATAAAGCAGCCCCCTGCGTGATTGACTGGGGTTCACCCCACACCCCTTATAAAACAGAGAAACAGAACTGAACTGAGGATTAGGGAAAGCTGGGGCAAAACTGAGTCCTCCTCCCCCTCCTCTGCCCTGGTGAGGCCACACCTGGAGCGCTGTGTCCAGTTCTGGGCTCCCCAGCTCCAGAAGGACAGGGAACTGCTGGAGAGGGTGCAGCATAGGGCTACCAAGATGATTAGGGGACTGGAACAATTCTCTTATGAAGAAAGGCTGAGGGAATTGGGTCTTTTCAGTCTGGAAAAAAGACAACTGAGGGGAGATCTTATCAATGCTTATAAATACTTAAAGGGGGGGTGTCAGGAGGATGAGGCCAGGCGTTTTTCAGTGGTGCCCAGTGACAGGACAAGCCATAACGGGTACAAACTTGAGTGTAGGAAGTTCCATCTCAACATGAGGAGGAACTTCTTTACTTTGAGGGGGGCAGAGCACTGGAACAGGCTGCCCAGAGAGGTGGTGGAGTCTCCATCTCTGGAGACATTCAAAACCCGCCTGGACGTGTTCCTGTGCAACTTGCTCTAGGTGACCCTGCTCTGGCAGGGGGCTGGACTGGATGATCTCCAGAGGTCCCTTCCAGCCCCTATCATTCTGTGAGAATATTTGTTGTGTAAGTAGTTTTCAAAATGCTTTTTGCCCAAATTCTACTTCTTTATTAGGCTTTAAGACCATGAAGGCACTTCAAGAAGTTATAGAGGGTGACTTGTTATCATTGATCAAGGCAGGACCTCATCCATGCTTTGGGCCGCCTCACCATCCACCCTGTGTGCTCTTAGAAGGATGGAGGCGTTCACAGCAATACCACAAAAATATGGGAAGGAATATAGAGACACCTCCCTGACCCACCCAACACATTCCTAAAGAGATCAAGTATTCCCCTTAAAGGATTTAGTCTATTAAAATAAGTAGAATCGAGTACTTTCAAGCAAGCTTGAGTCAGAAATGTATCTTGAGAACACCTTGCTTATCCCCTTGTTGAAAAGTCTCCAGTGATCTTGTAGACTGTCCCGTGTTTCCAGAGACTTGCATCTGGGGGTGCAACCCTCTATCTAGCTGTACTCCTGAGGCACAGCATAACTACAAAAAGACTTATGAAACAACTTAAACACACCTTACTTGACAGTGTGAATGAAATTAAAAACAAAGCATCTGCATTTTGTGCTTGTTTTCATAGCTGGCATAGCTTTCATGAGGCAAGTGATCCTGTTTTACCAAGATAACTTCTCCTGTTCCAGCCTGAGAGACATGTCATTTGTCTTTTCACCTGCTTTTTCCCTATTTATTGGGAGTCCCTTCAGCAGGCTCCTACTCACATTCCCTCTGAGAAGGAGCCCAGGTCAGGCTGACTCTAACCGGATGCAATTGTAACTGAAAAAAAGATAACAGTCAAAGTTATTTGGATAACATGTCCAGAGAAAACAACATTTCCATCAGCCACAAGTTGGAGGTGAAGCTGTTGGACCAGTGTGAGCCCTAGTGATCTCTTTTGGGGCAAAAAAATCACACCTGAGCTTTGGGAAGAATACAAGCTCCACGTGAGCACTGTTTTTGCAGGGAGTTAGTGCTCCTTTCACCTCATTTTCCTTTGAGGAACAATGAAGCAACAGCTCTATCCTGAATATTCTCCATGTACCTACCACCATGACAACCCAAGTTCTGGATGCTCCTGCAGAAGAACCTGGACAGGCTGGAGAGTTGGGCGGAGAGAAACCTTATGAAATTCAATAAGGGCAAGTGTAGGGTGCTGCACCTGGGGAGGAATAACCCCCTGCACCAGTACAGGTTGGGGGCCGACCTGCTGGAGAGCAGCTCGGTGGAAAGAGACCTGGGAGTCCTGGTGGACAACAGGATGACCATGAGCCAGCAATGTGCCCTTGTGGCCAAGAAGGCCAATGGCATCCTGGGGTGCATCAAGAAGAGTGTGGCCAGCAGGTCGAGGGAGGTCATCCTCCCCCTCTACTCTGCCTTGGTGAGGCCACACCTGGAGTACTGTGTCCAGTTCTGGGCTCCCCAGCTCAAGAAGGACAGGGAACTGCTGGAGAGGGTGCAGCATAGGGCTACCAAGATGATTAGGGGACTGGAACACCTCTCTTATGAGGGAAGACTGAGGGAATTGGGTCTTTTCAGTCTGGAAAAGAGACGGCTGAGGGGTGACCTTATTAATGCTTACAAATACTGAAAGGGTGGGTGTCAGGAGGATGGGGCCAGGCTCTTTTCAATGGTGCCCGGCAATAGGACAAGAGGTAATGGGCACAAACTTGAGTGTAGGAAGTTCCATCTCAACATGAGGAGGAACTTCTTTACTTTGAGGGTGGCAGAGCACTGGAACAGGCTGCCCAGAGAGGTGGGGGAGTCTCCATCTCTGGAGACATTCAAAACCCGCCTGGACGCGTTCCTGTGCAACCTCCTCTAAGGTGACCCTGCTCTGGCAGGGGGGCTGGACTGGATGATCTCCAGAGGTCCCTTCCAACCCTATGATTCTATGATTACAGTCACCAGACGCTCGAGGCTGATAAGGTCACCAACTTGGAAGCAATGAGACAACCAACCCCGTGGTTCACATTGTTTGAACATTTATTGCAATTCAGTGTCAAAAATGTTTTACAAAAATACATTACTGTCTGCACAGAACAGCTGTAAAAATCGGAGTTGAACATGCAAGGGAAGAAGAAAAAAAAGTGCAAATTTATAATAGAAGGATTTTAACCACACAATAATATTAAACAGAAGTCTTATTATACAAGGGGTGCCTTTCACTTCATACCATCTCTAGTTACAACTTTAAGGAAAAACAAAACAGAACACACGCTCTTTTCCATATATAAGTAGGTATTTATAATTACTGCAGATTAATTCCTAAAGATGAGCATATTTGCTATTTTAAATTTAAAATGTTCTCTCGGTAGCTGACCTGTTAGCATTCTGTGCGGCACAGGATGGCTAAAGAAATGCAAGTTCCACCCTCAGTCGCCCTCTCAGGTGGAAAAAAGGCAATGCTTGGTCAATGGAGGGGGAACCTCTCTGGTGTTCAAGGTATTAATATACTAGAGGCTGCATGGGTCAAGGACAAGATGGATTTGTTTTCCCTAGGGCCAGATCCTGCAAAGCCGATTTGCTACCAACAAAATCAGTGGAGGAAGATGTGGGACAGAAATCGGGCACCGGCAGAGATTCTCACAGCGCCACATGCTGACAGCTGTGTGGATGGCTGGCCACATCTTCAGAGCCTTTAACAAGCATCATTATAAGCAATGAGCTGAAAAAAGCCGCACAAGCAGAACACCACAGTCCCAAACCTTCTAACAGGGTGTCTTTATCAACCTGATCCGCCATCAGCTCCATGGGGTCTATGTTTTTGGAAACAAGCCAGCTGGGAAGAGTGGCATTTTAATTTAAAGCTATGTCTTTTTGGCAAGGTGCTGGTCTATGGGGAAGCTGTGCAACGGGTTTGTAAGAACAACCCCAGAGGACAACGCTGGTTTGCTGTACCGAGCAGGAGATAAGCGTGAAACAGCATGTCTGATTTATTACCTGCGTAACAGAATTTGAAATGTTCCTGCTCTAAATCAAATTTTAGCTACTAAGGGCCAAGGAATTTTCTGGGCAGGAAAAGCTGGTTTAGTACCTGCGTATGTTCTAAAAGATGATAGCTTTGCAAGAGTAATTGAAGTCAAACAGAAACGGGAACACAAAGAGTTCGAAACCTGGGGGCAAAGAAAAAAATAATAAAAAAAGATATTCCCATATACAGAAAGTGGCAGGGTGCAATTAAATGTTTACATACAAAGCAATGTCTTCAGACCAATATAAGTTTTCCTAATCACTTTACAAAATCAAAGGAACTAGAAACTCCCACAATTAAAAAAGAAACCCAAACAATGTAAGAGGAGGTGCACACGTTT
This sequence comes from Dromas ardeola, assembly GCA_013398915.1. Taxonomy (NCBI): domain Eukaryota; kingdom Metazoa; phylum Chordata; class Aves; order Charadriiformes; family Dromadidae; genus Dromas; species Dromas ardeola. The sequence continues at coordinate 435,300 of VYZM01011224.1, read as the reverse complement.
TTATGATCAAACTTTACCATACCATAGTTAGTATAAATGGCTTAAGGTATGTACAGCTGAAATTGTGCCTCTTGAAGTGGCTATCACATTAAAACGAACGCCAGATACCTGCCTCTTCTAGAAAGCTGAAACAAACGTCTCTGGGATCTCTCCCTTCCTAAGCCTCCTCCCCTGCACGGATCTGTTTTTCCTCTTCACAGCAACCACGTTCCACACTGTTGCACTGGTTAACACATCCTCTGAAGATAATGAGATTTCTCTGGATATGCTGGCAGGCGAAAACCCCAAAGAGAGGAAAAAACCCTCCTTTCCTAGTATCACAACTGATGCATGCCTAATGGAAACGCATCAACTAACTGGAAGGTGAAATGCCGTTTGAAAAGAACGTTCTATTTCCAAAGTATAAGTAAAAGCCTGTTTTCCCTTCACAACAGCTTTGCCACAATTGTCCTAAAATAATGAGGTCCTTTTTGCACTTTTTTCCTTCCTGCCTGGAAGCCCCTGTTACCACAGTTGCTTTTGTTACTCTGCCATCCTCAGCCAAGCAGATGCCTTTGCATTGCTAAAAACCCGATCTCTCTGTTTGTAAGTGGTTAGGGGAAGGTATTTGGATGCAACAGCATTTCATTTTAAGTACAAAACGAGAGTATTGAATTCACCACAATATCTCCCTGTACCAGCCACTTGAGAAAGAGTCTCCCAAAGAGATCAAGGTTTTATTTGACAATTGCTGTAGCAGGAGGGTAATGAACGAGGCAGCAACTGAATGAGGCTTATTCTGTTTCTTTTTGTTTAGTCTGTTTTGTTCTCCCCTACAGTAGTTGCTTGGTTTTCTGACGCTTTGATGCTGACACTGCTGCAGTTTCTGCTGGGACACTGACAGCAATGTCCCAGGACCCTGCCCGAGCTACACACAAGTGTCTGTATGTGTTAACAAACCATCTTCAGCACTTTGACCCTTTAAGATCTACACAGTGCTAAGAAATTAAAAAAAAAAACCCCAACCACTAAATGAAGTACGTTTTATAAGTAGGAGCCTCAGTTGCACATTTTTAAATATGTTGTCAGCATGAACCATGCTCTCTGGGCAGAAGACACAGAATAAACTCTTTGCTCAAGACCAGCGAAGGGCTGATAGAGGCGATGGCCAGAGCCGAGACGTTCCCAAATCGCAGCTGAATGCTGGGATTTTCTGTCTTGTCATGCAGGGAATGCACTAGGCCGGATTCAAACCTGAGCTTAAAATTCACCCAGTGTCACAATCTCACAGTGGATAAGTGTCATCTGCTAAGCATGGCCTCAGACTAGGCTGAAACCCCTCAGCATTTCATACCAAAACACTGGTGCCTCCCCATCACAACAGGTTGGCTCACGAGGGGTGGCTGAGGCAGGACTCCCAAAAAAACCCATCCCCAACTAAGAGCTGGAAACAGAAGATGCTGAGGGGCACAGACCCTCTCACTGTCAGAAAACGGAACTACAAGAATCTCCAAATCCAGTGGCAATGCTTCACTCGCTTCACTTGCGGGTTTCTGTCCTTAATGTCCTCATTCACCAAGCCAGATTTCAGCCTCGTCTACCCACTGCCATCAATGCAGGAATGAAAACAGAAACTGGCCTCCCTTGCTCACAAACATCCCTCCAAACAAGCACAAGTTCATTTTTCCAAGGGAACAGCTTTTAAATCACTTTCAGTTAACATGAATACAATCAGCAGGCTTATGCTTTCCACCGGCAGTCAAACTGATGGATGGGGCATCAACACCAAGATAAAGCTCCCCAACCTGGATGTGTCTACCCCTCATTTCTGGAGAGTGCCAAGCTCTTAGTCATGGCGAAGGGTGGCACAGGCTCACAGAGCTCTCTGGAAAGCAAAAGCTTGGATTTGCTGTTGGAAGGCAGGAGAAGGGCAGCTCTTGCCAGCATTTTCCTGGTTTTTCTCCCCCCTTCCTCACTGCTCCATCTAGAGGCAGCTTTTTTTCCCTTTTTATGTCTCTTCCAAGAGTATGCAAAGTGATTTAGTTTGCAAAAATGCAAATACTGTCAATTTTTTTTTAAAATATAAACAGCTGCAGAAAAGTGTTGAAAGTCAGTTATAAAAATGTAAAAAAAGGAACATAACATTTAACAATAATTAACTCAAGTAGTTCTTCCTGAATTGTCCTGAGTACTCCTCTTCCTCACCATTCTTTGTACATAGTCACACACAACCCACTAAATATTTACCCTTCGGAGGCATCCTGCTTATATCATGCACAGAGAAAGTGCTATACAGGAAATCTACCGGCAAACAGCAAAAACTTTCCACTGAAGGTTTTCAAATTGTTATATCCGAGCTGGATTCTTCTAGTTCCACTGTAGGGAAAAGTGAAGGATTGTATGCAACAGAGGAGACGGTGAGCCAGATCACGGCCACAGCGAAGTTAGGAGTTTGGCCACATACTCCATAGGACTGAAAATTGAGCTCTAGGCTATTGTTGGAAGATCCCATAAAGAAGGTCAGCACTGGAAGCGGAAGGGACTAGGCTGGGTCTTTGCCATTTCCTTGGCACAGAAAAATAACCAAAGATGTCAGGTGCCATGTTGGAAATCCCTTGCTTACCCCAGTCCTGACTGCTGTTTTTAGGAAAATGCTGACCGATTTCTTCATGCTGTCTCGCTCATCACCCTGAACTCCAGTAGTCTCAAATTAAGCATGATGCTGCCAGTCTTCCAGCGAATAAAAACCGCATTATTTCACTATGTTCAACAGCCCAGTTCTCCCTATATTTTACCAGCTCCAAGATGATTGAATTCACTTGACAGCAGTGCGTATGCTGGAAAACTAGGAAAACACGGGCTTGAAGAACCAGATTCTAACCTCACTTGGTATTTCAACCAGTGCAATTAACCTAGTGGAGCTGATATGAATTTACATTGTGAGATTAAATCCAGTCCTTTGTTTCTCTATAGTAGAACTTCCTCCCTTTTAGATAATCTTCATCCTTGTGGCTTCTCTTTTCCCTTTTGCTCAGTCTTTCATAAAACCAACAAATTAAATGAGGATGGAGTAAAGTCTTAGGTATTTATATGGTGCCTATCATCTAGGCATTCAAGCACTGAGTAGAGCAAGAAAACTACTGTAAAGAGGTAAGCATTAATACAAGAAAAGATGCTTACTATCACAAACATTTCCCTTTAAATCATTGTACAAAATACAAAAGTTCACATTGTACACTGGAGTTTTGTTTGAAAGGTACTCAATCTATTAGAGGTAGAAAGTGGTATGGTGCGATTCTCTTTTGCAAGTAGGCTAGAGTTCTATCCTAAGTATTTCAGAATGTGTCCTTTTTAAAAACATAAAAGTATTATTAAACTTGTCACAGGGATATTTTTCATAAATATTTTTAAAACATCGTATTTATAAATATGTATGCTAAATAAAACCAGATGGAGAAACAGTTCAACAGTCCTAGCCTCATATTGCTTTCTCTCTATTAGAAACAAACCAAAAGAGTTCTCAAATGGTTGTGGGGCAAATTCATTTTTAACTTCTTAAGAAAAAAAAAAAAAAAAAAAAAGAAGTTTTTTGCCCTGTATCTTGTACTCTGATCATAAAAAAAGGGACTCTGTACAACATGCTGCATTTATACACCAGTCCTACGGAAGTCTGTATTCCTTAAGTGCTGCACGTCAGTGAGCAATTTCACCTTTCATCTCTGAGATCCTCTTGTTCCTTGACTCAGGAGCTTCAAACAAACATGAATATTTACACTATTTACAAATTGAGTGTCCAAGCTCAGTGGCATAAAGTGTCCTGTAAGAATTGCGTGAGCTGCGGTGACCCAAGTTCAGAACCTGAACAAGTTGATAAAGTCTTGCGGCGAAAGAGAGGTGGAGCAAGTCTCCGGGTTGTTGGCTGTGCAAGGGTGATCGGTACCCTGGGAAAGGAGAAAACAACTCCATTTAGAGCGGACTGCAGAAAGGGTGCCAGAGCATCAGCCAACTTAGCACTGCCCCTCTGCCAGACGTCCCGCTTGCAAATAGATAGAGCAGAGCCCAGAATAATATTTCTACTCTCGCCAAAGCAGACAGCTCAGAACTGGGCTTCAGATTTTAGGGGCTACTGGCAAGTCAGGGGAATAAAACCAGCAAAGATCCAATTCATTTTTTCCCCTCTTCTGAGGGAAGAGAGGCTGGAGCCTACCATCAGCTATGGCAGCTTAACTCCAGAGACGTGCCTTGGATATCAACACAGTGGCCAGCAGATTTTTGTCCTGGGCTGTTTTGTAGCCATCAGCTCTCGTTCCAGCTAATCCTGCTGCCAGGACCTCCACCTCCATGGAACGGGTGGCAGGAGCTGCTGGCAGTGCTAAGATGATCTACTGCAGGCAGCCCTACAGTATGCCCATCTCCCTCCCCTCTGGCCTTGATGGCCGCTGCTCTTGTTCAACGTAGAGAAGATGGGACCTTTGAAGCACAGACGAGAAAGGGTCTTAATAGTTGAGGGAGGATTAAGATAGAGGAAAACACTAAGTTACGCAGGCAAAGGAACTGCAGCACCCTAAACCAGCTGCAGTCAGAGGAAGCACCGAGTGCCCCATGGCTCGTGCCCCAATTGAGTTTGTCCCACTAACACCTCATACCTTCCAGGAGAGGATGTGGCAGTGCCTGCACAGCTGCAGCGTGTCACCATATTGCTCCTTCCGTGGGTAACACCTTATGAGCTTGAAGTACATCTTTTTCCAATCCAGCTGTCCCTTGTCAGATACGATTAGCCGTTTGCGAATCTGAAAGAAAAAATATCATCAAAATTGTTAGCAGGTCAAATAACGTGCTTTTTTTCTCTTCAACTCATGCTGTTACCCTCTCCCTTGCTGGTCCCGTAAGAGTTCCCTTGTAACACCAAGAAAACTCTGAATTTCCAGCTATAACCAGCCTCCTTAACTGCAACAGCCTCACCTGATACCATTATCAGGGTCTATCCCCATTTCATGAATATTACTGTATGAAAGCATGAACTCCTGGGGGCTATTTTATACTATTTTAGCCAATGTTTCTGGCTGGCAGGACAGTGAGTATAGTTGCATTTAACAGTTCCAGAAGTTGAAGTATTTTACTTTTTCATTGACTCTAAGGGTCAGTGATTTGTCACATTAGTTTGGGAGACACCCATCTTTCTTTTAGGGTTCATTAGTTGCAAAGATTGGATTTGAATTTACTTGTTAATAGAAATAACTTCCCCAGAGTCACTTCCAAAGTCAGATCCAGAGCGAGCAAATAAAGCCAAGTCAGCAAAGAAATCTGGCATGTGGTCCCTGAAGTGCAGAGGTCTGGTATAAACACCCCAGACGTTCACCCATAAACAGAGAGGGATTTTTGCTCGTTTGTTTTTAAGTTTAGAAGACCCCAGATGACTACCAGCCTGCAAAAGGCCAAAGATGTTTACACAGGTACAACATGGATAGCAGCAAGGCTGTTTTCCACATACCGTCCTGTCACTCACGAAACAGCCCAGAGGGGATTTCTTGCTCTAAAGGGCAAGAGAGTACGACTCATCGCTCATGGACCACATCCACAGAGATTCTCTGTGAGGGTGTCAGTGTCTGGGACATCGGGGTGATGGCTGGAGCTCGCCTACACGTTTTCCCCACACACGTGGGGCGAGGCGCGACTGCATGACTTGCAGTTGTTACCACCTGGATTAGGGTTGAAGAAGTTCACCGTATGACTAATTCCTCAGGCTCCTATTTCAGGAATCATTGCCGTGGCATGCAAAACCCTCTACATAAATCATCTTCACAGCCATTCTCATGTCAGCCTGTATTATCAGCTTGCGGCACAGCTCCTTAGATCCAAGAGACAGTCAAATAAGAGTGTCCTACCCGTGTGTGTTCACTTGCTAGTGGGTTACAACAAGCAACTGATGGCAGTTTGCATCCCTCCTTGTACCTGTCTGTCTGTAAAGTGGTACTGGCAGAGTTTCTTCCACAGCAGCCGGTCTTCGCTGAGCACTTGCAGGTCGGGAGCCACCTGACCGAGGCTAACTAGGTCTCTCCCGTCACTCAGTCGCTGCATGATGTTCAATTGTAAACACAACGGCAGGTCTGTGAAAGTGGTTCCTTTAAAGGCAGGCTGGAAGAGACACAAAATTGAGCTCACAGGAAGCTGAAAAAACAAGCAATTACAGCTTGCAGTAGAGTTACTGCTTTTTAAGCATTGCTTTTCACATAGAGAATAAGCAGCAGTTCCCTCTTCTGAATAAGGAGACATTTAACCTCCTGCCCCAGAACAGTTCGAGATATCCTCAAGGAAGAGGACATGTAGTTGTATTACAGTAGTTAAAAGCAGAGTTGCAGTCCAAGTCTTCTTCTCCCCTTTTTGTCCATCCCACATCCCTACTTGTGAGACTCTGCTCCCAGAAGCACCACTACCAGCAGGACATTGGCTACATCATGGTATCAGCTATTAACCACCCAGGTCTCTACACCACAAGGGACATGGGCATTACTTCTCAAGTTCAGCCTCCTGTTACACACATTGCTGGGAATCTCATGCTCTTCTGACATGTGTTTTAGCTTATGTCGTCACAGAATCCTGCTGTAACCACAGCAGTGGCTGATGAGTACCCGCAGCAGGATTTTTTCCTGCATGGCTTCCCAGGTCACTGCTGGCAAGGCTAACTTCTCCTCTGTGAACGCTTGAAGGACCTGCCCCTTTCCCATCAGCTGCAGACATGGTTTTCCAGGCTGTTCAGCCACACCAAAGCACATCCTAGCCTAAAGAGACAAAAGCCACCTTCACTCCCCATCCACCTTCGCCTGGTCTACACAGGGTCTAGGATTGTTCTGCAAGTCCACGCGGTGGAACAGCCCAAGGACAAATTGACCACGACAGATCAGCAGGGCCTGCGCTCGGGGGAAATCCAAGGCACACATGGGAGCAAGACATCAGCAAGGACCACAACCCGAGCTCCAGCTGCTCCAAAACCAGCCCCAGCCTTATTAAGGCAAACAGCAGCTTTTAGGATTGGGCCTCAACGAAGAAACAATGTTAGACAGATGTGCCAAGTTCATCATTTACCCTGCACAGAGATGCTGCTATTTTAAGTCGCAGAGTCACAGCACCCGTCTCGCAATTGGCAGAGCTATTAACCATTTCAAACAAGCACGCAGATCGCCATCAGCAGGGGAACGCTGCATAAAGCTGCTTTTAATCATACAGTCCCATCTCCAGCCATCCCATCGCATGTGAAACTCCGCAGGCACAACAAGCGCGTCTGTACACAAACAGCTCCCACCTTCCCTTCAGCCCCCCAGTGACCACCCTGCCCAGTCCATGCAGCACCGCCCACTATCTGCAAGGACCACAGCTTTTCTACCGAGGCATCATTTTTTGCCATCTCCACCAGCAAGAGAGGCCTGAAACAACCCCTCCAGAAGGAGCGAACTGTTTCTGCTACCTCCAGAGGACACTTCTTCCCATGACAGCTTTAACACTGCATGCCGAGAGTCAAGCTACTGTAGGTGCTTTCTCGGTACAATCCACAAGACCAGACTCAGCATCCTTGCCTGTCAGTGCAGACTGAGGTCATATTTTGGGGTAGGAAGAATGCACCGGAGCCTTCGCTGATCTCCCTCGCCAGCCTGTCTTTTGCATTCTCCTGCCCTCTTTTTACATATGGGTCTCACTAGGGCACAACAGGCAGGACTAAGCTCAGAAGCTCTCAGGTCAAAAAATCCCAAAGCTTATACTTCTGTCTTATTTCTGAAGAAACCCATATGACTCAAGCAAATCCTTACAGGTTTTCTGAGTCAGGGCCAAAGACTTATCTGCTACTTCTTTTCCCTCAGTACTCCTTTCCAGGACTTTTCAAACATTACTTTTTTTGGAGAAAGAACACAGATTAGATCAGAGCAGATCAGTATGCTGTCACTTTCTGGACAGAGGGGTTTTTTTGTTTGTTTTGTTTACAGCTCTAGCATACTCTCAGTATTTTGTAAGTTTGTTGTTAGTTGCATTGTTTTTTGGGTGGTGGTGTGGTTTTTTTTTTTTTAAAGAAAAAAGGTTTAGGTCTTGGCTGTTGCAAGACTTTCTCCCCCCTCCAGAAACACCAGAAGCACTCGGTGCACTGTAAGCAACTGGCTGCACAGAACTGAGTGTGTTCTTCCTTCCTCTAAACTCAGCTGGTTTTGTTCTAGCTCGACCTGAAGTTATCTTCAGTAGTGTGATTTCTTTTTTCCCCCCGCAAGCTTGACATCTATTTTATTTATTTCAGAAAACCATCTGTAAACCTACACATAAGTACACATGAAAGGCAGTTCTGTTCACAAGCAATATTTTGATGCACTTTTGTCTCGATAGGCAGAGTTCTTTGAAATGCTTGTCTGTGTTTCACGAGTCCCAAAAGTAGAGGGGAAAGCAACCCACAATGAACTACAGAGGTAAGTCCTGGCCTGTGGTGCACTCAGGGCAGCAGATGCCTGGGTGGAGCTGACCCTGGCAGTGCCCAGGCACAGGGCAGCTTCCAGCTCACAGACCTGCTGTGCCCCAGGAGTTACCCCACAGCTGGGCCAGCGCTTCCCCTGCGAGGCAAAGGGAGCTGCAGCCCATGCCAAGAGCTCGCCACCAGGAGGGACGGCAGAGGCAGGGCAGAGACCACCATCAGATAAGGCACTGCTGCTTTTGCAGCTCTTGAAACTCCCTGGGACCTCCCAGAGTTCATCTTCTGCTGTGTCCTGCTGCCTGCTCTACTCTAACTGAAGGACTAGAAATTGTTTCCTGGTGTTCCCAGAGAACATAGCCATGTAAAACAATGGAAGCAGGCCCTTTGCTCAATTCTTTGCAAATGCCTCTCTGGTTGACCCACCAGGGAAAAAGGGGCTTTTCATATTCCCTTCGGCCACACCTTGGTCTGCCCAAGGAGGAATTTCACAGTTCAGTTCCCTGCAGGAAAGTTGTACAAGAGGCACACCGACACAGAGGTCAGCACTGGGGGAAAGCTTTAGCATTTCTGTGGAGTAAGTATCCATTTGAGGTGGGGGGGAAAAAAAAGTCTAGACACAGTTTTGGACAACTGGTTGTAGGTGTCCCTGCTTGAGCAGCGGTGTGGACCAGATGACCTCCAGAGGTCCCTTCCAACCTCAACCCTTCTGTGATTCTGTGAAGTGAGGCAAGTTCAGATTTGATTTCCATGCGAAGACAGATTAGGAATTTATCAACTAATACAGCTCTCTCTCATCCCTACATTGTTGAAAAAACAGATGTTGTGAAAGCAGGACTCATCCGGCTGGAACGGGCAGCTCCAGACTACTGGAAGAATCATTGGTATTTTCAGCCAGGAAGCATGAAGTTATGCAGCTATTTGGAAATTTGCATTTAATTTACAGATTAAACAAATCTAAAAAACTCAACTATCTGATAAACAAGTTTTGAAGGCAATTTCTCAGTTTGAGAAAGATCAAGTTGACTGTTCATATTGGGACCTAATCTCTGAACACTCTCAAGAGGGGGAGATGGTTTCCTGCCCATCTCTGTTCGCACAGCACTTCTTGGCCATTAAGGAGTCAAGCCACAGTCTGACACCAGTAACAGCAAGCCTGATCCTGTGTTGTGTATGTTGAGTTTGAGTTAAGGGACACAAGTAATGCTAGAAATGCACCAGTTATTTTGGCAACTCCAGGTCCTTCCCCAGCACTGTGCTTGCACTGGGAGTACAGTGGGACGCAGTCACCCAAATGAGGGCTGCTACATGAGAAGGTTTCATGAAGGAGCCACATTATTTTTAGCTTTCAGGATTTGTGCTTACCCTGGTGATCTGAATGTTGTTCAGTTGCTGCTGCCAGTGGAGAATACTCTCCATTCTGTGCACCCACATGTTGATGTTTCCAACCAGGACGGACTTGCCAACCCGCTGAACTAATGTGCAGAGGGATGTGTAGAGGGTCTGCAGTAATTCCCGTATTAGCCTGATGTTCTGCTGATCTTCAAGGACTTTGGAAGAACAGGAAAGGTTAAAAATGGGAACTGCCCAAATCCTTTTCTGATTCTACATGTATTTCAGGCAAGTCAAGTTATCTGCTATAACCTCACAGGCCAAGAGAGCCAGCCTGCACTTTTCTTTTTAGAGGAAAGCACTTAAACATTAGCCAGGCACAGCAGGTTAGACAGCAGATGGAAAGAGATCCTCCCAGGATAAGCAGATAAGGTATCTGCCCTTTCTGCAGCACTTCCCATTTCCAGCCGCTGGCAACCAGCCAGTTTTCCCCTCCAGTATGTGTGAGATGTGATCTAGGTGCACCTCTTCCCTATCTACCCCAGCTGATGTGCAGGGAGACAGCTCAGGATCTCCCTTCTCATTATGTACGTACACACACTAACAGGGCGCTCTCAATTCCCAGGCTTCAGCCAGAGATGACGCATGAGGGAGGGAAGTGGCACATCTCAACCACAATTCAGCCCACCCCCCCCAGCAAGTGAAGACAGCCCTGGAGCTTTCCTTTCCTCCGGAGCAGTGGGAGCACTTGATACAGCAATCTGGCGACAAGGTGGCACCAGAGACTGCAGATGTGCCAGGCTGGGGGCAGGAGCCGCCATCTCTTCTGCAGTCAGAAATAGGACTCAGTAGGATGCAGAAGGGGCGGTAGCGAGGAAAGCTGGAGAGGGAGGAATCGCCTCTCAGATACCTTCCAGAATACAGCCATTTCTTCCTACTCCCCCCCCCACATAGTCCTTCACCAAGGGAAAGGAAGGTGGAACTGCATGACAGAAATAAGCAGTCGTGCCCTTCTTCACCCGTCTTGCATTGCCTGACTGTTCTCAAGGATGTGGTTCACACGAGTACACCAGATTAAATCAGACTACTCTTCCTCCCCCTCACTGTTTCCGTTTCTTACCTTTCTGCACCACTTTTTCCAAAATGTTCATGTAGTTCTTCTGGGCAATGCCACTCAGTGACGTCAGCTGAGACTTTGCTATCAGCTCCAACAGCTGTGGATAAAAATAGAAGTTGCAAGCCTTAGAGCACAGAGATACCTTTCTAATCTTGACTCCTGGTCACATGACACAGCAAAACAGTCCAGACACTTGTTTGCTGCTTGAAAATACAAGGGAGACAGCACCACAGAGCAAACTAACACAAGGGGGGAGGAGAGCAGAGGCCAAATAATTAAACCCACATCGAAACGGGTGGAGGGGAAAAAAAAAAAAAGAAAAGAAAAAGGCATTCTAATGATCTTCAGGGGGAAAAGAAACGATATCATGGTTCCAAGATGCAGAGAAACCGCAGAGCAGCGCTCAGACTGACAGCCTCTATTCATACCAAGGGAACAACGAACGGCCGACGTCACCGTCCTTCACTGGGGCATAAACAAGCAGTGTCATTAGGGAACACGAGCAAATGCCTGTTTGGATGGGGATATTATTGATGGGGCATTAATGAGAATCAGACTCCACAATTTACGTCAGACTCCTGGGTTGCATGGGTTTTGTCAGAGTGCTGTCGCCACGACAGAAAGGCTAAACGCTATATTAAAAACAAACCCTTCCCCCCAACAAACCCTTATTCCCCCGAGGTTTCCTCCTCTCTGTTCAGCTCTTGCAGTTGCAGCCCCAAACCACCTTTCCCTGTTTGTCCTGTTTACTTGTTAACCTCCCCTAATGGAAATCTCGCTTTTTACTTTTGATTAGGATTTGCTTCCCACCACCGATCCCCTGACCCATGCACAAGCCAAACGCTGAATTTGGGCTGCAGTTGCTGAAGGAAGCATTTCCCACAGGGAAGATGCCCTCTCCTCCCCAGCTCTCCACCACCACAAGAACAGCTGTAGAAGTTTCCTACGGATTGTGCTCTGCAGAACATGTGGCCCGTGATCTTCCAAGCCTTCCTCCCTTCCCCCAGCATTATATAAATACACAGACTGTCCACGTGTCAGTCCATTTGTTTTGGATGTACATAGCCTTCTGTTTTAATTTAGAAAGGAAAGGAAAAACCTTTTATGCTACAAATCAATCAACACGTTGCCGCATGACTAGCTTATTAATCCTTTATCATCTGCAGCTACAGTATCCCATCGCTGGCACCGCAGAGAGCCCAGAGAAGGTGCAACTACTTCTGCCAAGTAACTAAGATGGCTTTTGACAAGACTCGATAACTCATGAGCTGAACTGTTTGCCCCGCTATAAGAATGACAGGAATGTATCCAAAAAGCCACCCGCAGCTTGCCATGAAGCGGGGAGCTCAGGGAGAGAGAGGTATTTCTGCAGTCATTCGCCTGCTCTGCTTGTCCCAGGCGCTGGCATGTGACTGCCAGTCCGGAGCAGTGAAGTTGCCCGGAGTGACCGATCTCTTCCGTTTAATTGCCAGGCCAACACCATCATCAGATGGCTTTCAGTTTACATTCTATTAATATCTTGCACCTCACATGCCCCAAAAAAAAACAAGATGAAAAAAGACCTGCGCTAACTCCTGTGAAGTGCAGGCTGCCTGTTTTCTTGGCTCATTTGGGGGGAATCAAGACATGCAGGAGAGTTGGGTAGTATTTGGTACCCGGGCATCAGTGAACCTTCTTGCTATATCAGCTAAACTGAGACCACAAGGACTAAACATTCTTAAAAACAAAGCAGTTTGCAAGGTATTTGGAAAGTTTTAAAAAAGGTCTTTTCTTGATTTCATTAGATACTGGAGGAAGAAAAAAATAAATCAGTGTCCCAAAGCAGTATGTAATACTCTGCTTACACTAAACTATTTAGCCTTCAGACCTTTGATTGTAGCGATCAACTTTCCAGACTCCATCTGTACATTAGCCACACATGCAGCCAGATCAGCTCTTCTGTGCATAAACAACTGCTGTCTCCAGATTGCACCCTTCTGGAACTGGCACAGAGACAGCTTCCTCCAGGCTGGGTGCTAGCAATGTTGTGCCCGTTACTGAAAACGCCAAAATGCACCCAGTGATAAGCATCGCATAATGCAATACCATAAGAGCTAGACGCCAGGGCCGTTCTTAAGAGGAACAAGGATAAAAAAAATCTCACTTCTTTGAAGAACGCTAAAGTGGTACAAAATTAATTTAGCCAAAGGAACAGATTCAAATTTGCCTTGTCTGCATTTATCAAGGTTCAATTTATGTTCAGTGAACCAGCTCAGATATCACGTGTCACCTCCCTTCCCCTGCAGCAATAAACCCAGGATGAAATTCCATATGAAAACTATGTTGTGAATACTTCTAGGACTACTCTGCTCCCCAGGGACCACTGGCTGAAGCGACTGGCTGGCCCTCCAAATCAAAAGGCATTTTTTATTCTTCCTGTGCTCGTATAATACACAAAAAACAGGTAAGCAATACAGTTCATCCGTGCCTCACATGCTCCAGTGCATTGAAGGTCTTTTAGTGTTGGCACAGACCCAGCAGAGCATGGTCTCAGTTAATGGACTACCCAATTGGGGTCTACAGCATTATAAAAAAATAAATCAATGTTGCCACGTACATAATACAGCCTAAAAGCAAACTGATAAATTCAGATTAATGCTGAGTAGGGTAAAAAGGCTGGAGAGCTGCAAGCATGTGTTATGCTGCGGCTGCATTAAGTCCAGCCCACGCTCAACTGAGAGGGACAGATGGTAGGGGAGAGTGCACAGGGAAAGGTTAAGAGCAATTTTAAAAGGCCTGCTTTTCAAAAACACTAAGTGATTGCATTCCAGACGATTTTAATTGGAGCTGGGAAGTCTGCAACACCTCCAGAAAACAGAGCATTAGATCCCAATTCACTCTTAACTCCCAGGAAGTTTAAAAAGGTGACCTGTTGGCTTCCCCCAGGAAAAGCCTTCCTACCACTCCTATTTTGTTTGTTCTCAGGGGTCTGCAAGAGCCAAGGAGAAAAGTCAAGAGAGGCAGTGGGTTATTCCAGAGCCTTTGCAAAGCTGGCAGGAGGCAGCATCTTCCACAGCAGGGCAATAACCTGCTCACATCCCCCACGAGTGTGATGGGCTCCTGCTCAAACCCCACTAGCAGTCGGTCTAAAGCAGTCGGTGCAACGAGGCACTCTGCTCCGGGAGCAGAGCAGGTCCTCCTGCCTTAAGCCCGAGGAAAAAACAAGCAAACAAGAGTTCCATGTGGCAGGGAACAAGGGCGCCTGTTTCAGGGCCATGAAAGCATGCTGCCCTGCACCCGTGACTGCTGTGCACAGCATCGCTTAAACCTGCCACAGCCAGCTGGTACTTCTGCCACCGTCCCAGTTCAACGCCTGGGTGCACGGGCAATCCATACCCCAAATAACCCACAGCTAGGGGCTTACAGCACACAGAGCCAAAAAATCCTCAGCAGGCCTGCTGCACCGAGCAGGAGGGTGTAACCTTGCCTCAACAAGGGAAATGCTTTGTAATAATTAAAATGACAAGTATCAAATTACTGAAGTGTAAATCCACCTTCGAATACCCACAACCAGCTATAGGGAAGCTGGACTGCACCCCGTGGGGATCCATAAGCTGCTCCTGGTTGGGGATGTGGCTCCTCACAGCTGGACTGCTTAGAGAAACGTATTGCAACAAAAAATTCCTCCTCCACCCCTCCTTGCTCTTACAGCCCTTCACTTTGTGTGGCTGAAGTGTCACATTGGCTTTCAGCTGGGAGGCAGAGCAACAGCAAGGCGAGTTATAATGATTTACAGCGCAGGTGCTGACAGATCTCCATGAGACAGCATCGAGCCGATATTCTTTCAGCACAGCATAAATCCAGGACTCCTGGAGCTAACTGCTATAAAAACTTAAGAAACAAATTTAAGAGACTACTTCAGCAGGCTGCATGCTATCTAGATCGTATTATTCCAGAAGAGCTGTGCCCACGGAGCTTAACCTGACCTAAGCTTTTATGATCACAAACAGCACCTTCCCTTGAGACATTACTACACAATCATCATATGACAAATCTTTCTGAAGGAAGCAGCCTGCAAAGCCTCACTGTCATCTGAACAGAGTGTTCCCAAAGGAGTACCAATAACTTCTGGGCTGCAGGCACTTTTGTCTCTGCTCATATTTCTTATGCCTACAGAACGCTTCCAGTCTTTTCATTAAATCTCTAAGACCAAAGAAACCAGGACTGTTTCAAGACTAAGAACGGTTTGGGTCCTTTGGGTCAATCACACACTTCTTTACTAGGGTCAATCACACACTTCTTTACTAGCTCTAAAAAGGGAACACTGTCCTGTGACATGTGGGCAGATGCTACAGGTCAAGCGATCAGCAAGGACCAGGTCGTGGCACCAATACCTATACTTAGTACTTCCAGCACTAAATCAGCAGACTGTCAAGACAAGATTGATGTTGGCGGAAAATTTCTTCCGCTTCAATTACTTGAACTCACTGACTACAGCTGATGGTATTTGCCCACGAAAAATACCTTCCAAGCTTCTTGCAGCTCCTCCACCTCACTTGAAGGAGGTGCCCATTTTATCAGTGTACCATTAGGAACACCAAGAACTTAGTTTGGGTATATCTTAGGCAGCAGACACTTCTGTACGACAAAAAAATCGGCACTGAAAACACTGTAGCGCTTGAGTTCAGAGAAATTCAGAAAGAAATGCTTTGAGAAAGGCAAGTTGATGTTCAGCCTGAAAGCCAGTTTTGCTGTCAGCAATGATGTAGCTCATTTCGCTATAGGGCAAGTTTGGGTGTAGTCAGCAGAATCCCAAGCCTACAGCTGTTTCTCTCCTTTCTTTCCCTACAGACATCCTCGTATTCTCCCCCAGCCTCCACCTCTAAACTTCCCTCCTCGGAAAGCATTTGCTTGATGAACTAAGTAGTGTGACATTAATCAGATACCCCAAGCAACGGGTGGAACTAAAAAGAACAAGGAGAGGGAGGGAAGGGAAAAATGTTTTGCCTGCCAATGTTCGAGGCATTTTCCATGTGACAGTTTGCTCATCTGTGTGCTCTCGGAGGCCTGCGATTTGCAAAGGACCAAAAGGATCCACATCTAGGCAGAGCTTTTCATGAGTAAATCTGGCACATAAGGCATTTTATGAGCTACTATCCACCGGAGACTTGGCCGATACAAGCCTTTCATTTTAAGAAGTCAGTTTTATATTTGAGCCATGGTACCAGGTTTAATATTTTCTTTAATCTGCCAAACCACAAGTCAGCCTCAATCAGAAAGCTTCATACTTCTCAGAAGTGCTATATCCTTAACACTGCTGGGGGGGGGGGACGGGACTACTCTTAAAAGCTCAGAAGAGAAGTAATTTGTAGAAACAAGGACACATGCTGACTTCCATATAGAACATAGCTATTTTGAATACACAGCAGATTTGGGATGCTTTTATGAAGTCCTCATGGGAAAAAAAGGGGAAGAAGGGTCAGCCTGAGCTTCCCAACCAGACCACACCAACTTCACTGAAATTTCAGTTCGCTCTTCAAAACATTTCATGGGACTTCTGCTCAGTCATTGCAGTCCCACACGAGACACTCATGGCATTGGGCTGAGCAGCAGAAGCCCATCACATGGCATAGCGTGATCGGAGGCCATGCTCAGCAGAGGTCTTTGGAGTTCTTCATTGTTATAAGACAGGAAGTCTGTCAAAGGGATCTCTGGAGCACCATATAAAAGTTTTATTTTATTTTCCTCCTTTATATTTGACTGAAGGATTATAGCCTTAACATGAACTGTTCCTTCCACAATAATCTCCTTAAAGATGAAATGGGTATGTGGATTTATATCCGGTATCAGAAAACACTGAGTACCTCAGCACTGGTGATCACCTTCTCTGCACAAGCAGCAAGACAAGTTGTCCCCAGACCAGCAGACCTAGGACAGCCTGAGTTTCCATGGACTTGTATCCCACTTTGCCTCCCCCACTCCCTGCCACCTCCCCTGCAGTGGGACATCCAAGTGATTGCCAGTGCCCGTCCTGCACAGCATGCTGGTAAACACCCCCAGCGTCTGTGCCCTTCCCAGGGTGCCAGAAATTTTCACAGGCTCCCTGTCACCTCGACAACAGGTGAACAAACCAAGGTGAACCTGCTCAGATCATTTCTTCCTTAGACACTTTTCATGACATTTGACTCAAAGGGAAAGCAATACCAATGCTGCTTGCTCCAGAACCTAAAACCTGAACAGCTGGTGCCTCACCAGTGATCAACTGCTGATGAGACGTGAAAAGGAGCTGTTTATAAACAGCCTCAAGTTAATAACAAATTTTTTTAAGCTTATTGAATTCCAAGCCTCGATAAACATTCTGAAATTCGAGATCAATTTGCAGATCACATGCACGTAAACATACAAGCATCTGCAGCCCTCGAGACAGTAGCTCCCCCAACCACTACCACCCCACCCTTGGCCACCCAGAACCAGAAGAGAGGCCCCGAACTGTTATGCAAGCCAGAGCATGGGGAACCTGGAGCTGATGGCTCCTTCCTACCAACTAACGGTGTCAGGGCTAACCAAATGCTTCAACTACTGAAACCGCTGCCAATCACAGAGCATTAAGAGCAAGCACCCCATCCTCTCATTCCCAAAAAACTCAGCTCCCCAGAGTCTCTCCTCTATGACTTCAAAAGAGACAAAGCTCCACAGCCCTCGTGGAGCTGGAGCCTCCTGTGCAAAAAGGTCCCCACTGCTCTGTGGCCACTGCAGAAAGCCAATGGTCTTTTTGGGGCTACAGGAATCACATTTAGAAGCTGAACTGAGAACTCAGGAATTAGAAGCTAAGTTTTCTGCGTTTCAGAAGTGAATTTCACAACTGAAAAGCAGTAGGCTAGGCTGAGAGCCCATCAACTACACTACCACCACCTCCCTCCCCCTCCATTTTAATAGATCAAAGAGGAGGTTTTGGGCATATATCCACACAACTTCCATCAATTACTTCATGCGGCAAAGCCCAACACTCCCAACTTGCACGCTTGGACCTCTTTTCTTTGCCAGTGCTTCCCATCACCCAACTGGTGCTCAGTTCAGAGCCTCCACCACCATCACAGCAAAATAAAACCTGTCTTTCCACTTACCCGCACGACATAGTTGAATCGCCTGGAGTCCAGGATAGCACTGGAGAAGTCAAGTCGGTTGAAGGCTTCTCCCAAGGTGCAGTAACCATGGCGCTGAGAAGAAAAAACAGTCTGGATCATGTTTTGGCAGACATGAGTCCAGACAGCACCAGGAAGACGTGACCCAGGGCAACTCAATTTAGCAAGCTAACGGGCACAAACCATGGGACCAGCTCACAGCTGGAGGAGGCAGGCCTGTCTCCTGCAGAGCTGCACTTATTGACGTCAGGAGTGGCCATGGCCCAATGTGGATTATGGTAGTTTCCCAAGAGTGACCCAAGTTCTGCTCATGACCCATGAATTCATGGGTGAGAACGAGCCATGCGTTCCCGGGGTTCAATATATAGCACGAGTTCAGAGCGGTCTCGTACAGCCGCTCCTCTCCATGAGCGCAAGTGAGCCGTTGTGATGAATTCCAATGATTTTCCATGTTAGGACTGTACTGGGTGAAAGCCAAGAACAGTATTATGGCTTGGTCTGCAAATGGCTGTTGTGTTTTGTTTTTTTTTTTTTGTTTTTTTTGTGTTTTTTTTTTTAAACTGAGGGAAGCAAACAAGTCATATTTTAAACACATGTACAGAGCCTTGTACAGCAAGCCCTGGCTCCCTGATCGGGGCTTAAAATCATTACTGAAATTCCAACCACAAGCCAGATCTTCCACTTATCTCGTAAGAGCTTCTGCTGATTTATATCAGCACAGGATCTTCCACTGCTTGGAAAACACAGTAGAAAAGGGAACAAAGAACCTATGGAGGCACTCACCTCTTTTGTGCTCCCCTTGTGAACATAGATCCACTTCTCCTGGTGGAAATCTGTTTGGACAAAGACACATTTTGCTCAGTTAACCTTCCGCCTCGAAGGGGGCTGGATCTCTGTTCTGCTCATAACATTCACTGCCCTTTTGGTTCAAATGAAGTTATTTTGAGTTTACAACACCACCCTTGAAACAAAAACTTGCAACTTGCTGAGTTGCTTTGTTTCCATACTGCTTCATTTGAGACTGCGGCCCTGAGCCTTAGGAAGGGCTTCTGTTTCAGTGACACAGCTCAAGACTGTAAATGTTTAATCTGCCGGCCACAGATATACCATAGCACCTCCTCTTCTTTGGTCCCAGACAGTAAGTGTGGCTGACAGCCAGGTTTTGTTGTTATTGATTTTATTAACTATTCATTACCTTGGTTACAGGCTTGGGATTGAATGTCAAATTTGAAGTTGAGCAAAAATGTCACGAGACACCAGGCATGTGGGAGAGAGCTTTTAGCAGTGAGGTCAGGCTCAGAGGAGCATGCTTGTGCTTGCAGCTAATTTGCTAAAAAAGAAAAACCTATGTGGGATGAAAATTTCCCTATTTCTAATTGCCCCTCCCTTCCCTGAGAAGTGGGAGTTGTCCCATCCACTCCCCAAAATAGCTACCCTGTACCCACCACATGCTGCTAACTGGGTCTGCAGAAGAGCCCTTACTGTAACAGCAGTTACGCTGCTCCGTCCTTCTCCCATCCCATTCTCACATGGGCTCTCGACCCTTCTTCCACAACTAGTGGAAGAAAGAATTCTTCTCCCCATCCTGCTAGACTCCTTTCCTTAAAGGAAATACTGTGCTCCTGGAGTCCACCTGAGGACGCAGCTATGTACTCCTGCCTGGTACTGTGAGCCCAAGGACAAACCCAGTCTCAGTTACAGGCATGCAGACACGGCATCGGGTCCTTTTAAATAGTAGGTCACAGCAGAATCCAGCCAAAAACTGTCATGGTAACATTTGTTTGTTCAGAGAACCGAATGCACAGAGGGGCCCGATTTTGGCATCAGTTCCCAAAATCCTGGGGGATGCACAATGAGCTAATAGTAGTGTGGGAATTGTAACTCATTTCCTCTGTGTATGTTTACATTCGCAGCCTTCACATCGAACTCCAGTACCTATCTTGCAATCAGACCAACGCAGACCTTGCTGTCCCTGCAGGCTCCCCCGCGTCCTCCCGCAGTGCGCCATCTGAGACCCCGGCTGCTCGCTGCGCGCACAGGAAGATTTCAAACCTTCCATTGTTTTGAGCGAGCTGAAGTCTTATTTCATTTTTCATGCACTCCGCACACAGAGATCGGATCAAAGCTCACATTCAGGCTTGTAGCCTCCAGTAATGTAGATTAATACTCGACATGCATATGGAAGGAAGAATAAATTTAGTCTGTTGTGCACACGGAAGTCTACAGGGGGAAAAAAACTGGAACTGGTTCATTTGAATGTACCATAGGAAAAAATTACCCTCCCTCTGACAAACACAAATGACAAAAATTTGAACACAACAAGCACAACTCCTCAGAGCAGGGATTACTAACAGGGACATAAATCTTCACATTAAACTGTATCCAAGTTCTCTACTTAGGTCAAACATGGGCGCAAAGCCCTTCGAGATACTCTGGAAGACTCTTCGTGCACTGTGCAAAAACCATAGATATGAAGCATTTTCCACTCTCCTGCAGCAACTTTTATTTAAAAAAAAAAGCACCCAAATAGACATCTTACATTGAATCTTGGCTTTGTTATTCAGCAGGTCTTTTTTTCTCTTCTTGGCTGCAACATCGTAGTTCAGGCTGTTGAAGAGATTCTCTTTGTTGTGATCATCCTTTTTACAAAAGCTGTGAATGACACAAAGCAAGAATTTTGTTTATTTCTGCAGTCTGCTGAACACTTATGTTTCCCACAAGGAGAGAAAAATACACAGGTTTTGATTGTGAGCTCCAAAGCTGCCTCCTTGCCGGCTGCTCTCGAGAAGTCTGAATGCAGTTTTTGCATCCAGTAATGGTATTTTAATATTAAAACTAGTAATGGTTTCAAATAAGCCTCTTGTGCCTCATTTCTGTGCTACCTGAGATACCTATAACAACAGGAGCAGGTAATGCAGATTGCACAGTTAGTGCTGGAACACCGCTGGGTGTCTTCTTTTCCTCCCTTTTACCTATTTCTGTCTTTTAACACCATATCCTCCTACTGTAGGTGGTAGATTCCTCTGAGCCAGTCAGACTTCTACGGAAGGCCATATTTAGACATCTCTGAGGATATATATACACTCAAAATATTTATTAACAAAAGAATCCCTTCAAAACATTCTTTCAAGCTTACAGGAACAGCTCAGCTGAGGTTCAGACTTGGCTGGTGGTTTTCCAAACCCCACATAGTAGTGACTATACAAATTAACAGCTAGGATCTCTTGTCCGAGACTGCCTATCTTCTGCTTTTGCTGGAGCTTCGCTGTAACTATTATTAGTGAGGGGAGTTATAAACCCTTATTTTCTTCGAGGGCAAACTATCTATAAAGAGCCTGTGCATCAACATCTCCACGTTCTGCAGACCTGCAAATCAGCAGATCCAAGCAGCAACGTGAAACTTAGAAGCCCCTGGGGAGCCACAGCACCTTGATGCAGATCCCTGGGGGGTAGCAGGGGAAGGCAGCACCCACCAGGAGCTCTCGGCAGAGCCCCCCCTGCACACAGCAAGCTGCCCAGAGCTGTGGGGATGCCTCAGAGGTGCTGGGGAGAAGATGGGCAATGCATCTGGGAGAACAAAACAGAGAGCTGCCCCCACTGCTCGGGCAGCTTGCAAGAGATGGAGATAGCTCTCCGCAAGACTAAGAATTCAAAATTCAAAGAAGGGTCCCAGGGACCTCCCCGCACCACTCAGCTGCTGTGGCTGGGACACCCCCAGAGCTCCGGCAGGCATCGAAAGGTGCTGCAGCTCACTGCGCTGAGCAAGCTTCCTCTACAACAGCTGGAGGACTCCTACGCAGCCTGGCTGCTTCCTCTACAGACCTGGTGTTTACACTGTTAAGCCTCAAAAAAAAATGCAAGCCCCACACCAACTCACACCTCCAACTGCACAGGCTCCTGCAAAGAAGTGAAACCTGCAGCACAGCCTCCTTGTTTCCCCCTACTGATAAAGAGGATCCCCAGCCCAGGCCCACAGCCAGGAGAGGGAGGTTTGCTGTCTGTCAGCAGGGCCACGCCACCAGCGTGCGCACAAGTCAAGTGACCAAGTCAGAGTTTCAACCCCATGAGGGACCCAGACCTCTTCCAGCAGGGTCCAGATGGGTGTTCTGGTTTGGCACCTGCATGTAGCCCAAGAGGTGGAAGAAACCTCCCCCGGACTCAGGGCACCAGCTTCAACACAAGCCTTGAAAGGGGGAACCGTGGCTGCAGGGAAAGCACAGCTCCTGCAGGAGACACTGCAGATGGGGAACAGCAGCAGCAACGCAGGTGGACAGTATTCACAGCAACAACAGCTCAGGGAACTTCTACCAGCAGGAGCTGGGTCAGAACTTCTTAAACCTGAGAGCAGAACATCTCAGTGGCACATTTCCCCCATCCACAAGGCTTTCTCCTGGGGGGTGGGTACACCAAAACCCAAAAACAGAGTATGGCAGTAAGGAAGAAGTGGTTTTGAGATGTTCAAGCTTATATTTTATCAGCATTGCACAAAATCTATAGCGGGGCAGGTTAACATGTCCCATGCGGTGGCAGAGTCCAAGCCCAAGAGCACAAGACAGATCTGCTTTAAATCTTATATGTCAACAGCACACCCTTGACTGTTGACTTCCTCCTGAATGACTCTGTAATCTGAAACTTCATAACAGCAATGGATGAATTCCAGTATGGGAGGCAGGTTATTCCACTGTTTACGTACCACTAGGTTTCCACACACTTCTCCAAGGCATCTTGACAGGCTGAACAGTTGGGCACCAGGACCTGGCACTGCAGGGACATAAGTCCGGGGCCAGTATGTCACCCCCTCTTTTTTTAATGGGAAAAGGGATGTATAAACCCATGCCAAACTCAATGTTCCCAACACAGTCACACTACCACCTGCCAGATGTTTTTCTACGTATTTACAAATCAGATGCTTTGGATTCTAAACTTTATTTTTATTTAGAGCTCGCGTGGGAGGGGAAGAGACAGAGCCCTGCTACATAAACCTCTTCGCACAGTAACATCTCAGCAGCATTCACAGCGAATCCCTGTTTACTCCAAGTCCCTTTGTCACAGACATTCCCAACCCACCCCTCAGCCTGGTGGCAGCAGACCCAAACCTGACAGCCCCAAAAAGAAGCTGCAGCCCTGCGAGAACAGTTTGGTTTTGACAGGAGCGATCTAGATGGAGACCACGACACCCACAGCGCTGCACAGGCTTCCTGCCCGCGGCCACGCAGCTCCCCGGGCCTTCACCATCTTGGGGGGGTTTGTTGTTGTTTCGGAGCCGGATTAGTCAAGCGGCACGTCAGGGACATTACTCATGGTCTGGGGACGGTTTATGGCTTCAGACACACTGGCCTTCTCCAGCCCGAGAGCCGGGAAGCCAGAGGCAGGGCTGTTTTGTGCCGAGGAGGAGCAGGAACCCCCCAGGAGACCCTCAGATCGCCCAGGCCGTGGGGCAGAAACTCTTTTCATCTTTCCCTCGCTTTTCCACCCCATCCCGCAGCCCTAGGGAGCCGGCCCCGTCTAGGGAGGACCAGGCGCTTCCCTGCGCAGCCGGCCCGGGACCCCGCCGGGGCTGAGGGGGAGCCGGGGGTGGGGGAAGCGGCCGTGCCCCCCCCGCCGGCGGGCCCGGCCGCCTCGGCGCCACCAAGGCCTGTGGTTACCGACAGGCCCGCACAGGTTACAACCCCCCCGGCACCGGGGATCCCCGGAGCTCGGCGGCCCCCCGGCCCAGCCAAAGGAGAGGGGGAGCCGCCGCCGACCCTCTTACCGCCGACCACCCCCCCGCACCGGGAGCGCGCGGCCGCACCGCGGCGCCCCCTGGCGGCCCCGCCGCGGACAGGGGGCCGGGAGGGGAACCGGGCCACCGCCGCCGGTACCTGCTGATGTCGCCGACATAACCACCGCTCTTCTCGTCGAGGAAGCGCGTCCAGCCATCGGCTGTCTTCACCCAGCTCTGCCCGGGGGAGCGCCAGTCCTGCCCCAGGAACGGCATGGCGGCGGGACGGAGCGGGGCCAAAACCGGGAGCGGCGGCGGGACCACGAGCGGGAGCGGTGCCGGGATCAGAGCGGATCAGCGCGTACCGGGGCGGCGAGGCTGCGGTGGCCGCGCCGCTCCGCGCTATTTATGCGGCGTCGGGGCGGCGTGTTGCCGGAAGCGCGGGGCTGGCCCCGCCCCCGCCCCGCCGCACGTGGCGGTGTTTATCGGCGCCGCCCCCGCCCTCCGCCGGCGCTAGGGGGCGGGGAAAGGGGCGGGACCTGAGCGGAGTGGGCGGGGACTGGGCGGAGTGGGCGGGGCCAGCGAGCTGTCTGCCAGCGGAGCGTGTGCGCCTGCCTGCGCCCGTCTGCGCATGCGCCTACAGGCAGCGTCTATATATACACGTGTCGTCAATTTACCTACAGTGCACAAAAGCCTTTCTATGTATTTGCATCGTATCTATGAAACATTAAATGTAGAATTCAAATATATATAAATTTAATGTTTTATGTACATTTCAATTCCATATATAACTCCTACATTGGATTTATTGATACGAAAATTTATAAATATTTACACAGGCATGGGTTTTTTATGCTTACAAATGTGTTTTAGAAATTTACGTGTCACAAAATCATGTCCTATTTATAGAAACATACCGAATCTAAACATACAAATTTAGAATATTGTGAAAGCACGCAGAACATAATGTTATATATGGCTCTATATAGACAACATTGTATCTAGAGAGAATATTCCATATAGGATGTATTCTAAACATATGTTTCTATTTCACATCATGCATCTATTTTATATCAATGTAACATTTTCTGTATGTATATCATTTATGTCAGTTTTATATGTTCATGTGCTTTTATATGCATGTTCTTATATATAATGCTATTTTAAAATATTTTATAGATTTATAGATTTTATAGATTATGACATATTTGCCCTGTGCTATGGTGTGTGTGTCTCAATACACTGATTTTCCTATTGCCAAGTCACCATTACTAAGGGACGCCTCATATGGGGTGTCCCTGGGTGGTCGGGAGCTGCTCTGGTCCATGGGAAAGGGGCGGGGGGCTGTTGGGATGGGGTGGCCATCAGCTCTGGGCCGGTGGCCGAAAAGAAGTGAGATGGTGAGTGGCTGCAGGGCCGGTGGGATAAACTGCCCTAATCCAGGTCGTGTTGCCAGCCGGTCCCCAGCTGCGCTACGGGCCACCGTGCGGCTTTCGGCAACATCTGTCGCTTGCTAGCGATGGCATTACATAGTCACCCTCAAAAAAACCCCACAATCCTAGCAAAAACCATCCCGGGAGGTGCGGGGAAGGCAGTGCGTGCAGATGTGGCGCTGCCAGGGCTGAAGGCAGGGAGGAGGGCCCCGGGCCAGGGGACTGCCGATGCTGGAAGTCCCGCACTGGGAGTGCTGGCCACCCCATCACTGTCCCCTGCGTTGGCTTACCTGGGCGGGTGTCACACGAGGGTCGGTAGGAGGGACAGTGCAAACCCACTGGCTAAAAGCTGTGACGTCTGAAGGGTCCCTGCAGCCCCTGGGGACAGAAAGTGCTGGAGAGTGGCGCTGAGCCGCAGCATGTGCAAAAATTAAAATCCAAATATGACGACACTGGGTTGAGGTCTCCTCCCTCTGCCCGTCCCATCCACCCCTTCGGGGCAGGGGTCCCACCTCCCCTTACAGGCGGTGCCAGCTATTTTTTGAGTGGTGGGGATATTGTTTAAGCTGCAAGAGTGCTTTGAGCTGCAAAATCATCGTTGGTGGGTTTCTTCTGCCCCGTGCCTTCGACAGCCAAGCATCTTCCAGCAGCATCGCTGCAGGTGATGCCACCCTCCCAGGAGAACCCAGAGGGGACCAGGTCCACAGAGATGGAGCTGCTTGGGGTGAAGCCACCTCCTAATGGTGTCACTGAGCTCTGTGTGTCCCCAAAAGGCTGCGGCTGCCTGTCACCCACGCCCTGCCCTGCCGAGTGGGTTAAGCCGGGCAGATCTATGTCACTGGAAATATCTTCATCCTTTTAATAAGGATCGCTCAGCAGCTCTGAAGCACAGGTCAGTTTTGGCCTGCAGAAGGGGATGGGGAGAGAAATGAGCGCTAGGGAAGGCAGATGCAGGGATTGGTTTGTCCTGTCTCTTTTAAAAGCCGTCATGAACTGGGTGATAACCTGCAAGTGCTGTCAAACCCTCGTGAGTGGCCAGGGAGCCACCGGGGTCCTGCAGCAGGAGGTCGGTCATCTGTTGATGGAAAGAAAGCAGCGAGTCGGATCATGAGCTGGCGAGAGCAGGGGGTGTGTTAAAACCTTTGGAGATTTTAACGTGGTGTGGCAGGAGAGCCAACGGCACTGTAGGATAGCTTGAACCCAGGGTAAAAATTTTTATCATTTAAAAAAACCACAACAAAAAGAAGAGAGTGAAGCTCGCTGCACCCAGGCAGGTGCAGAGCTAGGGTTCACCGGGCTGGACCTGCCACAGGCACCGACATTTTAGAAACGGTGGCGCAGACAGAAATCGGAGCTGCTGCTCTGGAGCATGGACACTTTCCCCGGAGATCAAAATAGATCTGCTGGTGGCTGAGCTGCTCTGCTCCCACTGTCCGGGCACAGTGGTCTGCATGGATGGTCACGGAGGGGTGGCTTTCCTGAGAGCTGCTCCTCCGAGCACATTTCCATGCCGGGGTGTTGCAGGGCAGCAGCCTCCATGCACAGATTTTCTTTACTGAAGCCTTTCATTAACAGGTGCCACAGGTGCTCAAACTCCGCCTTCGGTCCTCGGCAGGCCGTCGGTGTTCAGGGGTTAACGAAGCAGGGACAAACCCATGCTCCTGCCTGGGAAGGTGCAGAGATTTGCAAAGAAGCCCAGAGGAGGCATCGATTTTGTCCGAATCTGTAACCGATTGTGGCTCCGTGTTTACGGATCTGGGAATTGGCAGCAGAGGGATTAAAAACGGTGTGTTTAGCTGTGAAAGGAGAACTTCCCCCTCCCTCCACTAGCACTGTGGCTCTTGTAGGGGCCTCGCTGCACCGCATCCATCACGGCTGGCGTCACTGGCTCCGTAGGAACCGACTGCATGCAGCTGGCTCCTGGAGCTCCTGCACACAAGCCCACCTCCCCAACCTTGAACCCCTCCAAGGCTGGGCCCCTCACGCCGAGTATTATCTCGGGACACACAGGAACCGGGCAGGGTGGCTCTGCCATTGCCCACAGCTGGTTGGAGTCAGGGGGAATCTGCCACAGCGCAGTTTCCAAAGGAAAAACTGAATTGCTGGGGATGACTTGAGTACAAGGTGATCTTGCCAAGAGGCCATGGGGTGCTGCTGGGGGTGGGCACAGTCCTGGGGGGTGGTGAGGACTTTATTCCAGCAGTGTCTTGACTTTGACCTGTGTAGACTCATGGTCAGCACGTATAGATACTGTAGGGCAAAGCTAACAGTGGAAATCAGCTTTGGCAGTGAAAATGGGCACCGAGGCTGCAGGTGAAGCGTGCTGCACCGGGCAGTGCGTAATAAAACCCAGCAGCACTGGTTTACGGAAAGACAACAGGTGCTTGACTTTGGGTCATGACTCACTCAGGTTCCCACAGGTAAGCGGACTTTGGGAGAATTGTCAATGTGGTCATTGTATCATCAATGTCTACATTAAAGGATGTATTTGCCGCATGGGTTTAAAGCCAGGAACCCTTTTTCAGAGCAAACTCTGGGCAACAAACCCTCATTTTTCACTTCTTATGGGATCCTGCCCATGCCACAGACTCAGGCCATCCCAGACGTGCTCCCACCATTCCGTGGGGAGAGGTGAGGAGCCCGTGTTTGTCTGTGGCAGCCTGTGCTCTCAAACCTCAGAAGCAGACATGTCCCTCTACCCAAAAAATGATCCATCTGGATATTTCCTTAGGGAGACAGCCCTGGGAGCCTCCATGTCCCCATCATCCCCAGCTGGGCATACCGGTGGCTGAGTCACTATGCTGTGGCTCACGCTGCTGTGGGAGGGTTTGCCATCTGGCAAAGCCATGCAGTGATGATGAACGGCATCTAACTTCAAGCATCTAACTTCAGTCCTGGTGTGGCCTAAGCTTTATTTTCCTACACCGCTGTTCCCCAAAAGCAGCAACTCACTGAGCGAGAGCAAATGCCAGAAATAAGCTTGGCTCACTGGCATGTGTGTTTGGGGGGGTTTGGGGGACCCAGTTTTTCCCTGGGACTCTTTATTTCTCCTGTTTGGATGCTCACAGGTGTCCTGTGGAGCCTTATCTTCCCAAATATTCAGTAGCTCCACCCTGTATCAGGTCTCCCTTTGGCCCTGGGCATGGGAGGGGACACCCCTGCCCCGCGGTCTCCCGGTGACTACCTGGTGGATGTGGGTCCCTCAAGGCATCCAACAGTGAACCCCTTTGGGATCCTCCTGGGCGAGGGATGTCACACAAATGCCGATGACATAAATGTCCCTCACTGCGGACTTCTGTCTGTGCATTACCAGATCCTGGTTGGAGGTGGGCAGAGCACAAGTCGAACAGCAATAACAGTGGCACCCAGCGATGTACGCTGTTCTTCTCATCTTCAAAGCATTAGCTGGTGGGAATTAATCCTCATACCAGGCAGGCGAGTCTCATGACCCTCGCTCTACAGAGAGACAGAGTAAGTGATGTGATGAAGGCTGAATCAGGTCATGGCTGTGATGAAATCATGGCAGTTCCTGCCTGCCCGTCCCGTGACCATTAGACCTTATGTACTCATCAAGGAGGCAGCTGGCATCCAAGGCGGTGCGGGAGCCAGCCTCTCCTCTGGCAGTAAGTCACGCAGCCCGTGGGGAGGTGCTGGGCCATGACTCACCTTTGGAAGCAGGTTCCAGCGCTGGATGTGGTGAGGGAGTTGCGAGGTGCACACTCCAACGACTCGCTGCCAGGGTTTGGCAGTAGGAGACCACCCAGTTAAGGATGCTGAAAGGCCAAGGGAAGCATCTCCTGGCAGGATTGGGGTGCCAGACTTTTTCTGTGTTGGTTTTGAAAGCCCAAGCCCAAGATTTTAGCCCTCTGGATGGGGTCTTGGCTGCTGATGTTGGGGTGAGAGGGCTGTTTGCGTAAATCACTCGTGGGGACTCAAGCCAGGAGACTGGCCCCAAGGGTGGATTTGGTCTCGCCAGCTGCTGCCTGACCTTGGGCGAGTCACTTGATCTCCCCAGGGAGAAGCCCGCTCTGCACTGAAACGGGAAGGAGAGGAATAACGTAGTTTCCTGGGCAAATACCTGCAAGCGGGTTTGGTGTGAAAGTAGAAAATATTTGGGAAAAGCAAAACGACGCCCGGGCTTTGCCTCGGTTAGCAGGAACGTACCCCTAAACGCGGGGTGATGTGGTTAGGACAGATAACAGAGAGAAGAAAGCCGCAACAGTACTGGCAGTTCCCCGTGCACAGAAGACAAACAGCGGGGCATTGTCTGCGTGCCAACTTCCACGTATGTCGCACGCCATGGGCCAGCCCATCCTCCCTCCTGCCCGCGCCATAGGTAGCTTTAAAGGAGGACAGAGGCTGGGAGCAAGTTAATGCCAGCAAACCGACTGAAAAGAGGAGCAACCCGAGGGACTCCTGCCTTGTCAATTCGGAAGTATATCCGGGAATTACTTCTGGCTTGTAGTAAATTGTGCACGATGTAGCTGACAGCAGGCTTGAGGATTTGATTTCATAGAAAATATATATTTTCCATGTCAAAGGGTGTCTCCGCCTCCTGCCCGCTGGGTTAAGCCCAGCGTTTTGCAGCCAGGAGTTGTTAGTACTTGACATTCAGTTCCACAACGGAGAAGAGCAGGAGTCCAGAGCTACGGCGGGCAAGCGGCCAGCAGTGCCTGAGCCGGCCGCAGCGACAGTCCTGCAGGACTCAGGTTTCTCTGCGGGACAGAGCTGCACCAAGCCCAGAGCTGGACCAGCTCCGGGGCCTCCCCAGGGTCCATGTTGGTGTGTGTGCTGCACAGCCAGCGATGGGGAAAGCAAAGGGCACCGAAATGCCCTACATTCTGAGGGTATCGCATCCGCAAAGATCAAGTCAGCAGTAGAGTTGGCTTGGCCTGGCTTTGTAGTGCAGGTCACGGCTGACCTCCTAGAATAATCAGTGAGCTCCTGTAATTACCCCAGGGACATCACATAGTGGCCATAGCTTTCATCTCTTCTGTCCTTGTGGCACATCATGTCTGTGGCTCTTATAATGGGTCTGAAGTTTGTTACTGGCGCTGTGGTGTTTTCTGTGGCTTTTGTGGCCCCCTGTGCCACAAACATCACTGCCTGGGTGCCTGCAGTCTCAGGGGACCCAGCTGGGGACCCAAATTCTCCTTTCTTTCACTCACTGATGTTTAACACCGAGTACTCCCTTTTGCAGTCTCCTTGCATCTTAATTTTCCTATCTCTAAAGGGATTTGGAGCCTTCAGAGGTGGAAGGATGGTGCAGTCCAAGGGCAGAGCTTGCTGCAGAGGACGGATGTCCCTGGAAGGGAAGGTAGGGACGCAGATGGAGGGAACAGAGTGTGAAATTTCCGTCCTTCTGTCCCCCCAGCAGCCTGCAGAAAGCAGCTGTTTCCATCGGGTGAAGAGCCGTCCCGGGGCAGGGCAGTTTCCGAAGGTGAGAGGTGGCCCCAGGCGAGGTCGGGGAGGTGCCAGGGGGTGAGAGCCCTGCCCATCGGGCATGCTGCCCGCTTCAGGCCTCCCTTCAACACCATGGGGGAGGAAATCTGAAGGTAACCCCTTGCTGTTGGACCACACAGCCCGTCTGCCCTCCCTCACGGGCTCTGAAAGGAGTTGTTTGTCTCACCGGCCATTAAGCAAATGCAGATTTTATGGTCATGCTATAGAAACCACTGCAGGGGAAGCAGCCCAGGAAGTTGTTCCTGGCTGGATTTGAAGGTGCCCTTTAGCTGACTCTACGTGTTTCTAACCCAGAACTACCAGTTTTACAGAACAGCTCATTTTTCCATGTGCGAGCAAGCCCTCTTCTGCACCAGCAGCTGCTTTCCACGAGAGCCAGAGCTTCGACCGCTTGGTCTCAATGAAGAGCCCGGGGGAGTTTCTCGGGATGCTCGCCTCCATGTCTGCGGCAAGCTTCAGCCTGGGTTGCTCTACATTTTGCTTACCTCAGCACCACCCTGGCAGCCTCGGCGGGATGCAGGGAGCATCCCTGCCTGACGGGGCGGGCCGTACGAAGCTGCTCCGGGATGGCTTGGTCTCGTGGGTGGCCAGCGGCCGGCTGAGCCACGGGAATGGGCTGCAAAGGGCAGCAGGGTGATTTGCTGCATAAAAACCCCTGTGGAGGGAGGAGCGTGGTTATTAGAGAGTTCCGATCCTCCTCCCTGTTGGTAGGATACACAACTTTTCCTAAACACAGCCCGTCCAGCGGCATTCCTGAAGCACACATTCCTTGCCGGCGTAGCTCACCCGGAGTGTGGCCAGGAATAGCGCTGCGGCTTCGTGTGGGACCTCTCCCAAATGCATCTTTAATTGAACAGGGCCACTTGGCCCATGTGCTTGAACACGGACCAGGAGAGAAGTATTGTAATTACTGGTCTTTTTGCCATTTTCTACGCGATGCCATCTATTCTTTATCTCTCACATCTATGACTATAAGAACCACCACTCCTTCAGCTTCATTTTCTGTTTCTTGAGCATCTGACGGATGCTGTGCATGTACCTCTGTCCTCTGTTGGGCTGTGCATCGGGCCAGCGTGGGTGCTGGTGAGCAGGGACACCGGTGGAGCCGACTTACTGAGTTCATATAGTTAAGGCTTGTTGTCATGCAGCTGGAGGTACTAATTTCTGTCTCTAAAACCACATAGCTGAGATTCAACTGGCTATACATAGCCACAAAGAATGCTTTGCTGGAAGGGCAGTCACCGGCTTTCTGATTTTTATCGGAAATCTTGTGATAGCTGGCTTTCTTTTGACAGCACTAATATCTGGAGCATAGTTTTGGGGTGAGAAGCTCAGCTTTCGGTTTAAACCCAGAATGCACATTTGCAGCCCTGACAGCTGGGCTCCCATGGCTCAAAAAATGCAAAATACCCTGTGCTTTGGTTAAGAAGACAATAAAAAAGGAATATTATGTTTTTTAAGGCTAAGTTGTGGTCCTTGAGTACTTGGCACTGGCAATCTCAGGGAAAGATGCCAGTGTACCAGGCCTTTTTGTCATGGAGAAGGTACCTGTAATTTTGAGATCCAAGACTGCAGTGATTTAGGTGTCTTGGAATAGGTGACAGATTCTTCCCTTCACTCCTAGGAAGTGCTGAGAAGGGCACAGCTGCAGTGGTGAGCTCAGTGGGCCACCTCTCATGCCCAGGACCTTTTAGAGGAGCAGGTAGGAGTCATCAGACCAGGTTGGCTCCTTTCCCTTGCCCTGCCCACAGGCAGCCTTAATGCCAGCACTCCTAATCTAAATACATAAAAGTAAGATATTTTTATAACCCTTTTCTTTTTTTATGAACAGTTGCGTGAAAGAGGAACATTTTCTCATGAGATCTCCTGCTGAAGACCCCTGCACATCTGAGCTTTTCCCTTCCAGTAGTTATTACGAGGACATATATTAGGGGCTTTGGCTTCATCTCCCTCAGCCTTGGTATTGCTCCAGTAGAGGCAAAGACTTTGTGGCTCAGCAACCACAGTTTTCAATCCGCTGTTTTATGCTTCCCTGTGCTGTGTGCAGACATAATCACAGTGGTCAGTCCTTGCTTTCAACTTCCCCCTTGCTGCCTTGTGATGTTTACGTGGTGTGTAGTGTTCTGCAAGCTTCAGATAAACAGAAATAAAAATCAGTGTTGGTTTGCTTTATAAGAGTAACCCCTGGAGTCAGCAGCGATTCACTGGTTGTAACCTTTAACTCTCACACCACGAAGTGACTTTACAGAAGAAATAAATAGCGTATCGACTTAGGGTTCCCATGTGTCTCACTGTTTTCACAGGAAAGCATTAACAAACTAAACGCAGCAAGGGAAAGAAGCAATAAAGCATCTGGACTTTCTTGGCCAGGCATGGAGTAGAGCGTGCCTGATTTTTCCAGGAAGCAAGTGGATTCGCAGAGAAAGTGCCAAGGAGTCACAGCAGCATCACTGTTATTACAAGAAGGGGATTTTCAGCACACACTGTGCCGAAATGATGATGGGTGGCTACTACATCTTCAGGATCTTTTAGTCTTTCTGCAGGCAATGGGAGCCTGGCTCCTAGAACGTGCTGGAAAAGGGGAGGCAGCCCAGAGATAGCCCGAGAGCGATACTCTCCAAGGCGTTTTTCATCAGCTCAGAGCTGGCAGCTGCAAGGAAAGGGCACAACGGTGGTACGTGCAACAGGAGGAATAAATACAGAGTTTAAGTCCCTATTTCTTTGGCTGCAGTTAACTCTTTTCCAAGTTCTAGCTGGGAAAGAGGCAGTCTTGTTCTTTTAAAATAGAAGGAAGATCTAAGTAATACCAGATCTGTCTTTATAAATATATATCTAGGGGCTCGATTTTTAAATTTTAAAATATAATTAGAACTGCAGGAAATAAAGCAACTTGCCGCTTTGAGGATCTTCCCATTCAAAAGACAAGTCGTGTCTCTTAATCAGAGCTAATACTGCCATTACACAGCCTTGTGCTGAGTTGCTCATCTCAACACTTGGATGATGGTGTGAAGCATTTTTTGGAGAGTATCACAGGTGCCTTTCCCAAAAGTTGAGGTACAAGCCTTGACAATCCCTCAAAGTCACGAAAAGGCCCCTTTATACGTTGGCAGGGGTTCAGGTGTTTGGGGTCAATGGAAAAAATAATGAATCCCTGACATAGTAAAATTTGGATACGAGGCTGCAGGACTCTGAATAACTCCGCAAGCTCGGCGGGCTCATAATTCAGAAGAAGCCCAAGCAGGCCACCTGCATGGCTGGAACATCGATTTTGGGTTTTTTGTTGGCAAGAGCTGATGTGCATTAAGAGCCTCCGAGCTCTGCAGAAGCAGTTAGGTGCTCTACCCAGCCACCGCAAATCAATCCTAAAGGGAAAAAAAAAGTTACCTGTTGTCCTTCCTTGGCTTATGGTAAGATATGTGAGCTGCCACATTACAATTATAGGCCAGTTCAGGAGAAAATTTTGTCCCTCTGATCCAAAATGCATCACCTGGCAGGATCTTTCTTTTGTTTTTTGGCAGCCAAGATGCACCATCGCCTGGGTTTAACAAGTCCCGGTGCAGGAGGAGAGCTGCAGGAACGCCGTGGCTCCGTGCTCTTCGCCTGTACCAGATGCGAGGTGATGCAATCTGCCTCCCCGCTCATTAAATGAGGTCAGATTACCTCGCTTTTTGCTGGAGTCGGGAGTGTGCTCCGCCACAGTTACCGTGGCTCAGCTCACAGGCAGGAAATTGTTAAATTTCAGCAATTAACCTCAAGAACGAGTCTGTCGGCTGAGTCCCTCCCAGCCTGTTCTTTAGGTTGCAGGTCCTCAGGAGCAGGAGTTGCTTTTTTTTCAGAGCTGTGTTCTCTAATGTGTTTTCCCGCCCATACTGCTTCAAAAAATAAGTGAGTCCTCCTAAGTTCGCATTTAATTTTAAGGTTCTTCTACTCTAACTCAGCAGGGGTTTGCCCGGGCTAGGTGGGACACAGTAGCTGCTTCAATCTGAGAGTGCAAAATAGTCTCCTCTGCTGCTGCCAGAACAGCTCATTTGGCCTCTGCTGCTGCTGCTGGCGACTTTCCCACTGATATTAGTGGGGCAGGTTTTGTTCTTAAATTTGCAGCCTGCGTCCCGAAGGAATACTCTAGCTTGAAACGCTGCGGTGGTTCGAATGAGGCTTTTTGCTGACGGCTGCAGCAGAGCAGTAGCCCTCGCCCTCCAGCCCTGTTGTCTGGAGGCAGAGCTGGTGGCCCAGAAAAAGCGTTTCCCAGCAGATACCGTGCTATTTATTGGAGGGTGTTGAGCGCTGTGCAGAGTATGCTGACTTTTAAAGTGTGACCACTGTGAGTACACCAGCTGGAGCACAAGGAAGGAAAACGCTTCTAGATCCAAGTTTAGTGATCAGCTATTCCATTGAGCATGAAGCTTGTGTAAGACCTTATAGTGTTCATCTTTCTGTTGAACGTCCAACAAGTGCTGCAGCAAAATTAATTCCAGATAATACAACTGAGGTTAACTTAGTGGAGAAAAAACTCGGAAAGCTTTTTTGGAAGGGGATGTGTTGTGTATATCCATGTATCTGTATCCGTTATGGGAAGGACGTTAGCTCTGGTGTGGGAGGGTAATGACACATGGGGCCTAACGGAGGTCTCATCATGTGTCTGGAAAATACATATCGTCTAAGGCAGTGTGTGTAGCATAGGAGAGTTAGGAAACCTTGAACAGGTGACAGCTGATTAAACAGCTGAATTTTAAGTCTCTGCGATATTTTAAATGCAGAGATACATCCTTAGACAGCTACCTACCTTAAATTACCTGAACCCAGTCTTTTCCTCCTGTTCCCAGGCCCTGCAGCTTACCTTCCACAAAGCTGTTATTGTTTAGCCTGCACAGAAACTGCCTTTGTCATCATATTGGAACCTAACTCCTCCAGCTAAATTAGATCATTGTATCAGCGCGGACAATATACAGCCCTGCAAGCCAGAATGTAAATTTATTACTTTTCCCATAAAACTAATTTCACAATGTTTTTGGAACAAGCCTTCCTGCTGTCTTTTGAATAGAGCATTGAAGTTGAAGGAAGAAAGAGAAGGTAAATTCTACTTAAAATCTTCAGACCCAAGCTCAGCCCCAAAGCGTTCGTGTCACCACAGTCAGAAGCCACCTTATCTGCTGGTGTGGTTTCACTGCAGCTGAGAGCTTACGAGAATGGCGGATACTATGAGAACAGCTGATCCCTTTTTCACCCTTCCCCGATGCTGGGATTTGTGGTAGATTACATCCAAATGTATTTCTCAAGAAAAGTCAACTGGGGATACCACTTAACTGCCTTATCTTGATGGATCTTCAAAGCCATTCCCCATCCCAATACCCAGCCTTATCTGGATATAAGCAGAGATGCTCGGTGCATCTCTGGGACATCTTCCCCCCATGGTCAGACCGTACGATCATCAGCTGTTTCAGCAGCAGAAGTTGGTGTAAAAACAAAATGGCTGAAGGATCTGTAGGCTGTAAAGAAGGGACAAAATGCAAAACACAGATGGACGCTATTCCCAGAGAGGAGGGGAGTGGGGAGAATCAGTCGTGCTCCCTGTTGATCTGCCTTTACTGGGGTGCATGGGGTTTGGCTGGATCGTCCCAAGGGGGCTTTGGATACAGACTTGAGGATTTAGATGATATCAGCTATGCCATGAATTCGTGCACCATCGCATACTGTCAGAAAAACCACAGTTCCCTCTAGAAAGAGGAACCCATTTTCTCTCCCGCCAGGGGCTGAAGTACGGAGAGCAGAGCATTACTGCACTGATTTGACTAAGCTGACATAATAGGCTTCAAATAAATAAGTCCGAGGCAGACAGTAATTGCAGTAACATGGGCTTAGTGGGGAAAACACAGATCGCCACAGGTATGCCCCAGCTGTGAAGGAGGGCATTCATTGTCTCTTCCTTTGCTCCTCACCACACAGGGCTCCGTTTTATAATTTACACCTACAGCTTGATTGGCACCACAGACCAGAACCAACAGATGAAATGAAACCTGATAGCCCCTCCCTGCTATTTAAAGTAATATTCCAAAAATATCCCCCTGTTCCCCAGGCATGGATAACACAAAGGGCAGAAGAGGACATCGCCTCCCAAATTCTGCCTCTGTCTCTTTCCCCCAGCTGTAGCCCGATCATGTCCTGACTGTCATACAATGTGCCTAAATATTTATATCACTAACAAAAGAAAGGGAAAAGGGAAAGGGGAATCCTCTGTCAGCAGGCAAAATGCCTGGCTGCAGTATTTCCAGCAGGAAAAGGTAAAATTCAACTTTATGACATTTTTCATGAAGTGTTTGCTTTCCAGGGAAGCTCTGAGTTTAGAAATGTTAAGAGTCCGGTGCTGCGGTGATAGTACCTCAGTGTGCCCCAGGAGGCAGGGCTGTCCTCCTCAGCCACAGAAAGGCTTCTGTGGTGCACCAGTGAGTTGACTCTCGTAACATACCGTTGTCCTTCTCCAGGAGGACAGACTTCACTGCGTCCTGGGCGTTTTGGTCTTTACCAGTGAAATGGCCCGTACAGTTGGCAGCGTAAAGTGCATTAACCACAGGTTCCCCTAATGTTTAACAGGGATACAAAAAAGACGGCACTGGAGTTAGGCCTCTTCACATGTAAACCTAATTTTCTGACCAACGACATGCATGGTTTTAATTTACTTTATCCCGTACAAGCTATCAGCTTGTCAGTCGGGTAGCAAGCTGTTGTTTTTTTCCCCTAGAAAAAGCGGCACAGAGATGACGTACAGGGTCAGGGCTGGGACAAACTAACCTGATGTAAAGGACATTCAAAACAACATAAAAATGAGCCTGCACATAAAAGCTTTAAGTGGTGCAACACGATTCCTACAATTAAACTGACACAGTATCAGTCAGACCATTGATCTGGTTTGCTGGACTAACAGAGGAGGATAAAAACTCAAGTTGGCAGACAGCAGAGTTTTGGACCAGAATTTAGTTCTTGGACTAAATTCCAAGACTAAAGTACAGCTCTGCAGGCAGGAGCTCATCCAGTAACTGGTTGATTCCCTCTGCTGGGAAGCGATAA
The DNA here is from genome assembly GCA_013398915.1 of Dromas ardeola. Lineage (NCBI taxonomy): Eukaryota > Metazoa > Chordata > Aves > Charadriiformes > Dromadidae > Dromas > Dromas ardeola. Next base: position 397,649 of record VYZM01011224.1, on the reverse strand, counting down.
AAGACATCGCTTGTACCAGTGAACCAGATGGACGTCTCTTCTCAGAAAACACTCTTGTGAATTTCAAAGGCATCATGTTATGTACAATGTTCATCTCCCTGGCACGTTGGATGAAAATACTTTATCCATAATAATAAGATAATTGGCTGTAATTTAGCATATTAAGCGATCCAGCCTCAGAAGTCGTAAGACAATGCATGGGAGGATTTAGCCCCAGTACAGGCAATCACGGTGTGCATTTTAGTGATGCAGGTAGTATTAGAACTGCCGTCTCTTGAACAAAATACAACATTATCCCAAGCGCACAAGTGGCATGGATCCACTGAGACCAGTTTTTGGAGCACAGAAGAATCCTGCTGGTCCTCCATCACCTGTTCCAGCCAACTTTCTTCTTCCCCACCCAGATAAAATGCCCTGCAGATGTAATGGTAGAATTTGGCTCTCAAAGCTAGAAAGCTCCAACTGTAGCCAAAGTAATATCCTAAAATAGAAAGAAAAATGAGAAACCAGAAATGTTGTTTTCCTCTTTCAAAAGTTTCAGCAGGAAGCTAGCAGTGAGAAAACGCTAAAATGGCTCTCTCCCAATTACCTCTCCTCGTCTGGTCATTGCCTGAAACGCTCAAAAGATCCCTCATCCTAAGGTCCAAAGGGACCTTGATTTCATGCCCGTGGCTCCGGTATCACTGGAAACCACCTTAAGGTAATTGAGCTCAGGATTTGGTCTTTCTGTATGAATCAGTCTTAGGGAAGCTGACAGCTACAAATCCCCATGTTTTTGTTCTGATGAAAACAGCCTGAAGATCTAAATTTAACAGTTGATTTCACAATGCTCATTTTTGACTGTAAGTAAAATCACCCTTGAAAAAAAGCTTATAATAGGAAGAGCTATATTCTCTGGATGCTGGAAAAGCAAATCAAAAAAGCAAATGGGACAAATTTATCCTCATTCACAATTTAGACTGCTTCTCATGGAAGCTTTCTAGTCTCTGCTTGGGATCTTTGGATGAATACCGTGAATAAAAATAATGTTAGTTACAGAAGAGATTCATAATTCCTGACCCCATTTCAGAGGAAGATACAGCACATATCTGCAATGTTCGGGTCAAGGGAAACGACGCCTGCAGATCAAATCGGTGATGTGAATGTTTTTTTCACATAAGGAAACCAGACAGAATATGTTTCCATGATGAAAAAGACTCTTCTTCATGTACACGGGTATTCCGATGAATTTCTCCTTGTAGACAAGTTATCACTATCACTTACCGCACAGTCACATCACTACACTTTAACAACATAAAGGGACCATAGAGTGGATGTAAATATAATTTATAGTTGAAGAATGGCATAAATCACCTGCACATTATGAGGTGATTTATTGTAAATGAGAGTGGGGCCTCTACAGTGAAAATCTGCTCCCAAGAGTGACAAATGGCATCTTCTACTCAGCGCTTTCTATTTGAAACAAGGTCTGCTTTCAAATAAACCCGGATGGATACCAGAGAACGACCTGTGTCCTGCTCCTCCTCGTGCCTTGTCAGCAGTTCACTGGGTTCCAGCCATGCAAATTCATGGAAGAGAGGGAGATGTGCATGTGTCCTTGGAAACACGGATTTTATTTGGGAACATCCTGAACCTCGGATGCCAGCGGCATTTGTCAGTCCAGCACTTAGGAAAAAAAGTTATTGCACTTACAAACTGAAGGCAGCAGAGACCAGCTACTGCGAGAAATGACACAGAGGGTTTTACAATACGGTGTACCATGTCACAGCCCCCCCCAAAATAGGAGATGTGCACCTGCTATGGCTCAGGGCCTGCCTTTGGCCACATCCTACTGATCCAGGGGGTGACAGAGGTGTCCCCTCTGCTTGTGCAGGTGCACATCTGCATGGACACCTCTGAGGAACCAGCTGGGAGATGGGTGCCAAGGGCACAGGTATGGCCCAGGCTGCCCTCCTGGGCCAAGTCCTGGGCTTCACCTGTACTGGGTTCCTTGGGTTGTCTCCCAGGCTGGTAGGACGCTTGAGCATGCAGGGAGACCTGAGGCATCTTGCACTTCTTTGGAGGTGGTTGTCCCCAAAGCCACCTGCCCACTTCAGTGGGGGGATGACACCTGCGGTCTACTACCTCTGTGAGCACCTTCTTTCCTGGAAAAGCTCCTCCTGCATCCCCCAGGAGAGCTGCCGGTGGGAGGGTTGGCACTGCAACACCCGGTGTGGACGTGGCAGGCAGCTGGGTGCGGCCGGAGGAGCCACACTCATGGCAGAAGAATGTGAGGTGCCTCCCTGGGCTGCGAGGCAGCCTGCGGGCAGGCCCAGCGCTGCGTCGGCTGCATGGCTGGTGCATTGCTCCGTCTGCCACCTGACGGATGTGCAGGCGGTATGGCATGCTGCTGCTCTTCAGCTATCGGTGGGGCCCGCCTGGAGAAGGGGTGGGCTGGTGTCAAGCATGATGTGTGCTCAGATGTCTAGCTGGATGGACCACAAGGCTCTACCTGGTCTGTCAGCTCTGCTCCCTCACTATAATAGCTCCTTGGGAGAGGCAGAGCTTGATAAGCTTTGCCAAGAGGAGCTGAAGCAGGGCTGATGTTTGCACCGTGATCAGGTCTACGTAGCAGTCCCACCAGCAGTCCCACTCCTTGTAGCTGTGCTCCATCCTGCTCCTTTACATCCACCTTCTGCTTCAGGTCCTCAAGACATAAACAGCAATAAACCCATCTCTTTTAATATTGCTCCTTGACCTCAACCATGCTGGTCCCCTGGACTTTGGATTCAGAGCAGACTGCAGCTTCTCTAGTCTGCCTCATGGCTGCCTCGACTTCCCCAATGACCTCCTAATCCTGCCTGGGCTCAAACTGACCCCTGCTTTTTTGGGGGGAGAGGGCTCTGCCTTACCCTATTCATGCTTACCTGAGAGGACAAGGTCTTTCTCTGTTGAGTCCCCACTCTTTCCTTGGGGGACAAGTTATTCCCACTCTGATAAATTTGGTGTCTGCCTTGGAGAACCCATGTGCTGAGTTCTGAGCTCCAGCTACTGGAGCCCCAGGCTGCCTCTTTAGGGCCTGGGAGTCTGGAGACACTTGACAGTGAAGCTGTTGTTTTGGGTATTTCTCAGCCTGTGTTGCCCACTCCTTGTGTTAAAGCTACAGTTTAGTTCCTCTGAGGAGTCTGAGGTGAGGTTGCTAATGAAAATTTAAAAACATAACACCCCATGAGAGACCCCTCACGGGACAAGGACGGGTTTTGTTGACAAAGGCCAGCTCATCGGCTGGAGTTAATCAGTTCGGCATCAGTTTAGCATCAGTGAGGCTTTGTTGATTTGCACACGCAGAAGATTTGGCCTCAGCATCCAGTCCATATTATTTTACAGCAGGTAATGAATGCAGCATGTCATGCGTGCTTTTCCTACCCTTCTCTGAAGATACGATGTTGCTGACCTGAAAACATTTTCCTACTATTAAGCTTTCAATCAGGACATAAGTCCTTTTTAAGATGCTGAACGCCACACAATCCCTTCTCCTTGTGTGGGAACAGCTCTACTGTACCAAGAGGAGGTGTGATCTTGACTTTATGGGATAGAGATTCCTTGTGGCACTGACTCATACGCTGAACGTTTGTGCTCATTTTCACATCTTCCTCCTGATCCTGTTTTAGGCTGCGTTTCCATTACTCCTCCACCCTGGGGGAGGAATCCTCAGCCAACACAGCTCTAACCCGGAAACCACAGAGGATGAAAAGACCTTTCATAGCAGTGATGATGCCATGTTCCTCTCCTCTGCAGCTGCATTTTGAAAACAAAAGACCAGGAGGCAAAGTCGCCACCCACAAGCAGAACTTGCAGCTCCGCAGCCGTCGGGGACTGGTGCAAATGGGCCTAATGCAGATGCCAGAGAACATACTTCCTATTGACACCAGGAACAACAAGATCTGAAACTATAACCTAATCTAGGGTGAGAACAATGTCTATTTTTGCATATTTAGCAAGGATAAGCTCAGGCCATGAGCTGAGAATTAGCTTTGCCCACACCCTAAAATTTTCATGTGTTTGTAATCAGCTGTTTATCAACCTGTTGTAGAGACTGTGGAATGTCTGCAAAATAAGGTGACGGATGCACTTCCACTTCGTTGCACCACCTCAGTAGATACCCATGCCTATTCACATATTCCAGCTCCAGTGTCCATGAAAGATTCTGCACAAAATAGATAGGAAGACACATGGGAGCACATCGAGTAGTTTGGCGAGCCTGTTGTTTAACACGAAGTGTAGAACAGGTTGAAGGCCATGCACCGATGACCTCATTTTACTGCAGCGTATTGCTAGGCCAGGTTTAGCTGTGTGCTTCTGGGCTGAAGTGCTCCTTGGGTCTTGTTTTTCCAGCACGGATAGCACTTTTGAACTGGCAAAGGGTAGGTGATTGACATCAGACAGAAGGCCTGATTTCATCAAGGCTTTGGCATGCCACTTGCTGGAAAATCTATTCCGATAAGTGCCATCCAGTGTTATTAAATGTGGCACCGAAAGGTAAACTAAGTTCCTGCCAAGGAACTGCCACCCTGGACTTGTTTGCTCTCTGCTCGTACAGGCAGGCCTGGTGTTAGTCATCTATGGGAAAAGGTCAGTGGGACCAGGAAGGGTCTGGCTGCATCTGGCTTTAACTTCTGAAAGACCCAGCCACGTAGCAGCAGTGTAATCCTGTAAGCTTAGTATGTAACAATACAGCGCTTCCTTCTCTTGGACAGGCTCAAAAACATGAATTGGAGGTAAACTATGACTTAAAGCTGGATGGTATTTCACATGCATTTTATGTGCCAGTGCCCACGTGAGGGGTAGGGTGGTGGAGAACCCAGCTCAGTGTCCACGTGAGACACTGAAATGTCTATGGGAAGTCTTTCTGAGCTTTCCCAGGGACTGCATTTCAAGCCTTGTGCTAATTGTTTTCTTCTTGACCGGCTATGAGTTCACTCCCATAGCTGCCCGGGGCTTGATAATCTTCTCTGGATTGCAGTGCTCTGCTTGGATTTCTGTCACTGCCTCTGTGTGACCTATCTTCTGCTGGCCAGAAACCTGAAGGTTTGCATGAGGTACCCGTGCTGAGCTGGAAACACAGGAATGGGTTATTTCTTCTGAGTTGAGTGGGCCCTCATTTGATAAGGACCTCATTTCAAATAGCATTTGGCATGGCAGAACGCGTTTGTCTTCTCCAACATGCGAGGTAGGGAAGAGCTATTTTCTCCCCGGCATGGAAAGGAAACAGGAGAACTGAGACACCAACGCCCACGTCTATGAAGGTATTTAAGCACTCGCTGGGATCTGCACATCGTGGCCAAGTGGTTTGTTGATAGTCACACACAGTCTGGGACAGCAGGTGCCTAAACCCCGTGTTTCCAAAGTCCTAAGGTACGGCCCTTGTTGCAGGGTCGGGTTTCTCGAAAGCTCCTTGCAGGACCAATCCTAGGAAAGGGCTGATGCTGCGGGTGCCAGTTCCTCTGTTTATTTCCATGGTGCTCCATCCCTGCAGACACTTCTCCGCCCCGTGCCGTGCAGCTCTCAGCGCCCAGCTCCGCTTGTCCCTCGCGGGTGCCGCGGAGGAACCACCTGTTGCTCTAAATCTGGCGGCGTTTACTTATCTCCTGCATCCCCATTTCAACTCCTGTAACTACATCTGCGTGACCTGTGTAGAAACTTGGGCAGTCACATGGGGACATATGGGGTCACTTGTACTCCCCTGACCCTGTAAATGTAGAGGGGTCAGTTTATTTCCAGAAAGTATGGTTTACATATGGTTTTCCTTTCATTATTTTAGATGTCAGCTAGAAGGGCTCTGCTTGCTCCCTTCACCAACAGCAAGTAAATACCCGACCTGCTTCGAAAAACTTAACACTAGAGACCTGGAGAAATCTTTGGATGCAAGATGCATGCTGAACTGTGTGTGACCCTCTGAAGAGAAACATTAGCTTAAAATATTAGTAAATGGGTTTTAGTGGAGATAAAAGAATATTAGAGAAAATATACAAGGCTTGAGGTCAAAGGTCCCTTTGCAGTCCATTTCCCATTGAAATCAATTGGCCAAAATGAAGAGGTCAGCAGAAGTTTGCTTGAATTCGGACTGAGGAAAACAAGGAAAGCTTTTTGCTCACTCCAGGCAGTGCTGTTATCAAGAGGATCTCATCATAACAGACTGAGGCCAGGACTTTCAAAAGCAGTTAATTGGTTTTCTTGCCTCGCTTGAAGCACGCTGAGCAGAGCCGCTTTCGGGAAGGTGTGAGAAACGGTCCTGGGACTGCATGCTAGTCCTGGGAGACTTAACCAACACCCTGAGGCTGCTTCGAAGCATTTGACCCATCTGCTGTCAGATCAAACTCCAGGGGATAAATTAGAGAATTTTGACTTGGACAAGCACAGATGAAGCGTGCGCTGTTGAGTCTCCTGGGCTGCCAGTTTGGTCATCTCCACGCTGTGTCCCCTTTAGTGCCAAGACAGGCAGGCAGAGACCAAAGAATGGAGATACCTCATGTTAGCTTTAAGATTTCAGGATGAGTTGAGCCCACCAAGACAGGTGGTGAGTGCAGGGGCCTAAGGAATTGTGCTTGGAAGACAAAGTTGAAGGACTCCTGCAGTTCACAAATGCTACTTGTGAACCGGATAGTCAAGTACTGCCAGTTCCTAGGATCAGCTTAAAGTTAATAGAGTGATGGCGGGTGCCCAAAAATCCTTGCAATCCTACATTTGCAGGCAGTTTTCATCACAGAGCAGACAAAATAAAATAGCTTTTAAAAACAACACACCCTGCAGGTCTCTGTCCTTGCCACTGGTACATGAAATTTAAACTACTAAAAAAAAAACCCCAAAAACCCTAACAAAAAAAGGGAATGGATTCATATAAATAACGTAATTGGAGAACCTTGAAAGTAGTAAGAATGTGTGAGACTTTGATGCATTTTTATCCTTTTAAAATAAAACAGATGCTGAAGGGAGTTTATAAGAAGGCATCTCAGAAAGGCTGGTGCAAAAATATTGAAAGAACTGAAAAAAGTGCTTTTTCCAAGGGAACAAGCAAGGACCTGGTCCTACAGACCTTGGATGTGGAAATGAATATTACGGAAATGCCATGTTTTGGCATGATTTGAAATTGCGGACATGGGAATGAAATGAGTGTGTGGAGTGCTCCATACATCATTACTCTGAATTTGAAAAAAAGCTTCAGATTAACTCAAAGGGATGATTTTCATATCTTTGAGCTTACTTGGGAGATTGCCTCCAAGCAGAAGAGCCCTTGCTTAAGTAAAAGCCCATCCATGGGCACAATCCACCTGCAAACCCTGCAAGCCTTTGTGTCCTTTTCACAAGGCCTGTTCTCCCACTGGGTCTATGACTTCGTGTTCAATCCATCCTTGATTTCTGTGGAAAGCAGTGTACAAAAACACATTGTAGGAAAAGGAGTTGTCGGCTAATTTCAGCCCTATTATTTATAAAAGGGTTTTCTTAACACTGGTGGTCTTTAAAGGAGGGTGGGGCTAGCCTCAGTCAAAATCAGACCCATATTAATTTTATAAGTCTTTGTGCTTATCCAGCTGATAACCAGTTCCTTTAAGATCATCCTTATATTCATTTAGTTGCACTGTTTCTATAGGTGTGGTTACTGCTTAAATAGCAAGTAGCTGCAGTGAGGTTGTACAACAGCAGTCTTTGGCAATTCACAAAAGACAGTGTTTTTCAGGCTTCAGTGGATTCATTTGCAATGCCCTTGTGGGGTTGGTATCATCCTTATTCTAATGTTGTGGTGATGGAGACGTAAAAGAAATATTGTGTGTTTTACCCACAATCACTCAGCAAGTCCCATCCTTTCTCACTTGACTGACGATGCTATGTAATTCCGCTGCTGATACACACTGGCAAACTAACTCTCATATCCACCGTTAGTGATAACCAAGAGTAAAGTATGAAGTAAGGCAAGAAATGATGGAAAGCCCCCTGTAAAGAAGGGACTTGTTTCCCCATGGGTGCACATCCGATTTGTCCCTCCCAGTTTCCTCCATCAAATGCACTTGCACAGATGCCAGGGGAGTCCCACCCGTGCGACAGGCAGAGATCAAGGTCTGGCTCCTCAGGGATGTTTTTTGCTGTCCTGAAAGCATAACTTAATCCTGCGAGTGGATAAAAAGCAAAGCAGTGAGGATAATGCACTCTTGAGTTTCTGGCTCCTTTGACTCCATCTCTGCCTTGGACAAACTTCCTCTCATCTCCGAGGAGTTAACTGAGTACAGATCTCAGCATTCTCCTCCCTAGAGTTTATTATGAATTTATTAAAAAAAAAATGTAATCCCTTCAGCTATGAAAATTACCCTCATTTGTCTATAAATAGGCTTAACCTCTTAAACTGTGTCAGATGCTGCTGATTCACCGATCTGATCTAGATCTTCAGATGTTCTCTGCTCCTACAGCTCCAGGGCAAATGACTCACGCTGTTTGCAAATGCCATATCGCACTGAGCCTGGCAGTTCCACGATTCTATTAGCAGTGTGTCCGCAGATTTCTACTAAAACCTGGGCAAGGGATTTTCTCCTGATCAAGCTGAGCTCACCAACATCCTGCAGTCACGAAGCAGTATGTTGTATTCACATGAAAATCCATGCATTTACATTAGTCCAGCCAGAGATCAGCAGAGCAAAAATGTATTCTAGAATCAAAGAAATATGATAAAGGCAAGAACCAGGTGATCCATGTAATCATTTCCCCAGCTGCGTTTCCCTTCCCTACTGAAAGTCCTAGGAAAGTCGGTCTGCACTACCTATCACCTTATCTTTGAAATTGCTTTGGAAATATGAAAGGGAAATGCCAAAGTATTTTCAGTCAATCTAAATGGCTTTTATAGTTTGTTCCTGGAAATCAGAGAGCCCTGAGCTGTCTGCATGTTCTCTCCTCACTCTATAAGGCATTTGTTTTTAAAAGCAGAAGGGATCCACTTTCCCAGTTTTGTGCCCTTTCCTAGAGTTGTCCCAAACCTTCTGCTACCTTTCCTGGGGAAGGGGAAAATCTAGATGTTGAAAACCATGGAAAAAACTCTTCTTCTAGGTATGTTTTAGGGTAATGATGCCCTTTTAGCTATGGGGCACCTGGGGACAGAAGACGTTGGTATTAGACAGTTAATGCCCACCTTCCATGTCTTGCCTGAGTTTCCAGGAAGCCCAGGGCCTTGGCACTTGTTTGATCGCATTTGTGTGCTGATCTGTGGGATGGGCTGTGGACCAGGGAGCTACAGGGAAGAGCTGATTTTTTTTTTTTTGAGGTGTACTTCAGTTATTCCGGTTATGGCATAAGGTGTTGCTCTTGCCTAATGAGTGAGCTGGATGCTTTGAAACTCCATCTGATGATGCTCTAAGGGTCAGCTGTGTCCTCTGCTCTGTGCCTCCTGTAAGCTCTTTGGAGTAAGGACCCGTGTATTTTATGCTGCCATCACAAATAAGAGACTCTCATCTTGAAAAGTGTGATTGACTGTGCATGTCACATTTCATGCCACTAAAAACATAAGCTCAAGCTTGGAAGGACGAACATGCTTTTGGCTTCTCTGCCATTTGTATTTCAGTCTTCAGGCACCACTTCTTTCACCGCGTGTTGCTGTTTTTCTCTTGAGAAAATTTCCAGAGCCCTCTATGCCTGGAGAAGAAACAGGCTCTATTTACTGACATTTGTTCCAAGTTATAATGAGCAGAAAGACAACTCTTGTAGGGTCTAAACAGGATCTCTCAGCTAACAGCCTTCAGGGCTTCAGCCAGCACCTCCCAAGCCCAAAGACTGCCTTCTTTTAAAAAGGTCTGAATTATCCATTAAATATCACAGCGTCTTGAAGAACATCCATAGGATCTCCCTGATTTCCTCCTTGGTCAAGGCTTGAGGTGGCACCCAGTTAAGCTGCTGGGACTCTTCTCCTTAGATGCCATGGCTATGTGCGCATTGCTTGCACAAGCATGGGCTGGTTCACACCGTGGGTAGGGAAAATTTGGGACCCCATTAATGGCTAATTCAGGTGCAAGCCCCACTGCAAGGGAGACCCAGGGCTGAAGCATGCCCTGAAGCGTGTGAAGGCACCATTGACACTGGAGCCTTTCCATGCTTTTGCACAGGATGAACACCAGGTTAACCCCTTGGGAAGGAAGCTTCTTCTGCCATTGGCTTCCTGTCTGGCAACCTCGGTGTGTGGCAGGGGAGTCTCCTCCGGTGGGTCATCCTTTGTGTGTCTCAAAGGGATGCCATCCTGCCCAGCAGCAGCGGGCAATAGCCGTGCACGTCCTGACCCCTGGGCTGCCTTCCCGTGTCATGCTTGCTAACGGTCCTGATGCCAGAGGCGTAGATTTCTTGCCAGGGGCCATATTCTGCAGTGCGCAGTCTGTCTCTAAGACTAAGAGCCCTACCCGGGGAACAGATAAACAGAACAATGTTTGAGCCTCTGGTACTCTTTAATGTCATTTTCAGGGAAATATATGTGTCATAACAACAAAAAGCAGGCATAGTTCCCTTGCTTTCGATCTGCCTGGTGCCAGGGTCCACGTCATTTCAGCATCAAAACAGATCCAGCAAGTTCGTGGTAACTTTGGTCTCACAAGAGCTGCCTCTTTTGCCCCTTCAGTTTGTACTTGTCTCTTGTTGTCCAGCAGCCTCCCTCACCCCTGTCAGGGGATGTCACGTACTGCCATGGTTAACATCTAATTTTCACTAGAAGCCCTTGGGAACTGGGCCCTTATCTCCACATACCATGCACATCAAAATGGTTTAATCAACCCTATTAATTCCAGGGATCACTGCTGATCTGGATAAAACACTGCACTTTCCCAGCACTGAAGCTTTGTAGCCAAGTTTCACATTGCAGCACCCTCCATGCAGTTTACTCTCTGCCTCTCAGGGCTGGACATGTTCCGCTGTAGTCCCCTGGCTCTCACAGAGAGGTGTCAGGGCTCTGCCCTAAGGCTCAGGTTGTTTTTTTCTGATTTTCCAGACTGCGAGCATCCCATCAGCTTGAAAATTTGGACTTGAGAGTCCTTGGTGTCACTTCCCAGTGCTCTGGGCAGTCATTGCCGCCTCCAAACACTGGTGCAGGGCACCTGCAGAGCACATCTGGCCTGAGAAGGTGTCTGAGAGCAGGGAGAAACCTCAGCAATGCGCCAAGACCAGGGCAAAGCTCAGGAGATGTCACTACAGCCATGGCACTGGGGGACCCGAGGAAGGGGACACGCCTTTGCCCTTGTTCCAGCATGCCCGCTTTAGGGAGAGGTGGTGGGACACGGCTTCTTCATCAGAAGGCACAGCCTGATCGAGAAACAAATTTCAGAGTACTAGACATGGGAGGTTTAGTTATAGGAGGATGGGTTATAGAGATCTTCCAGATGATGAAGCAGCGGACCAGATTCTGCCACCTTTTCCCACCTCCAGCAGTATTTTACCCTATGGCTCACCCCCAGCCTAAAGCCACATGTCTCCAACAGCTGTGGGGATGCCTCATGTTTAAAGCAGCCACGAGGCACCCGCCTAACGGCCTGGGGCTGCCCGAGACGTGCTGCTCCTTGCTTTTCTCAGAAAGGGTTCTTGCAACATGAAAGAAGTGCAGGCAAACAAAGAGCCCCAGGCAGAGAAGTGACAAGCGGCAGCTGGAGCCGGCGGGTGACTTGCCGAGTGACAGAGCAGTTGGGCTCCTCGCTACTCTGCTACTATTTTGGAAACTTCAATAAACAGAAGAGGCCAGATCAATCTCTCAGTGCTCTAGTATAAACCCTGAAGGAGCCCCGTTGACTTTGGTGGCAACGGCATCCTGAGACACCAGCTTCTCCATATGCACTGTGCTTTGTTTGGACCCCGGGCAAACTCATCAGAAATAGCCACTGAAAACATTATTAGCAGTCCACTAATTAGCAGGACTCAGCTCCCTTGCTGGTGTAAGCTTGCACCAAGGAATTCACGCTCGTTTGTGCCATGGAGAATATGACTGTTTAACTTCGGGCGTGGGAGCTTTCAAGCAGCTGGAAAAAAAGTATGGATGTTTATATTTTTAAAAAGGGATTGTTTTTGCCGCTGTCAATTATTAATGGCTCTCAGGTCAGGCTAAGGAACAATGCCAGGGATAAATTACCCTGTACGCTATTCATATATGCTCTCCCCAATTGTTTCCTTCTCGACTGGAGGATTCACCTCGCAGTGAACTCCTTGGCGTTTGGAAAAAAGGACTGACGAAGCGATGAACTTGGAGTGCCCGTTTATTTATGCATTGACATCTTTCCTACTTTTTCAGGTGTGTTTAATCAAAAAAGAAGCAGGAAATGCATTATAATTATAAACATATTACTGCACAAGAAAAAGGCTGCCCTTGAAAAGGATTGTATTGTTTGATAAATGGTTACGGTGAAAAAACGCAGGCTTAACCTACGAAGCTCTTTGCTAAGATCAAAGCAAAGCTGCCGGCCACCACAGGCTGCTGGTGCAGCAGGATTCAACTCCGAGTTTTCAGCGAGGGAAGTGGAAGAAAGTTAAAAAGAAAATGCAATCTTTTCCCTTCGTCTTTATTTTTTTGGTTCTTTTTTCCTGAAACTTCCCTCCCCCCCAGCATAAAAAATGACTCAAACATTAAATATTTGCTGTTAAAATTAATAGAATTAGTGATGAACCCAGCTGAGAACACAACAATTAGGGCCCGGTCCAAAGCCCCTTGCTGAAGCCCATGGAGAGACTTATTGTTTTCAACGGGATCTGGCTCAGGACCCTGGTGGGCCAAAGCAAAGATGGAGTTACGGCATAACCCTGGGAGATCCTGGATCTCCTGCAGTCTTTCCATGTGACCTTGCCCAAACTTGCAAGCATTCCTTAATCCCGAGCACAGCCGAATCCGAGTCAGTAATCTGCTGCTGCTGCGAAAAGCAAAAGTCCTTCTGGGCTGGGAGACGGGGAGTGCTGTAGGTAAGACACAGAAGGGGTTTATCGCCCTTCTCAGCACTGCGAGGCTGAGCCATGGCCCTGCACTTAAATAAAAAAAAAATAAAAAAATACAGACAAACTGGAAATTGTCCAGAGGAGAGCAACAAAAATGATCAGAGGTCTAGAAAACATGACTTACGAGGAAAGATTGAAAGGGCTGGGTTTGTTTAGTCTACAGAATTTGAAACATCCTCGTAAACTTTAAAGATATATATTAAAAAAAGATATCAAAAAGGATAATCGATTGTTCTTTATCTCTGTGGGGACAGCAGAAGGTACAGCAAAGAAGATTTTAGGATAGAGAGTATTAAAAGCTGTGAGGTTAGTAACGCACTCAAGTGTGTTACTTGGGGAGGGAGCAAAGTGTCTCTTGTGGCAGAATTTCAATGCATTGGACAAGAACCTGCCACGAGGGACTGGGTAAATCCCACGGAGCAGGCTGCTTTCAGCCATGTGGTCCTATGGTTTCCATGATCTTGTGACTGTCTCGGGACACCCAAGAATGAGACCTTGGAGATGGTGAGCCTTCACAGCCCTCTCTGATTTGAAAAAAAGCAGCAGGTGCTCAGCCCTTCCAAAAGTTGACCCGCAAACCAACAACCATTTTCTAAACCCCCTCTTTTCCTCGGCTTCCATGCTTATTAAATAAAGAGCAACGAATTCCCACCTCTGCATGGGGCCATAATCATATTTGTGAAGCACCTTGCTGCACTCGCACAGGGTATTCCCGTCTAAGCGAGCGCTCAAATGCTTGAATACTAGGATGATGAGACCTCTGGAAAAGCATGTGGTGACTCAGAAATTGTTCGAGGTAGCCTTGCAGATCCTGCTTGGGAAAGTCCCCTCCTGACACTGGAAAAAGGGGTGCCTTGGTGGACCCTTGCTAGAAATGTTTTCACCGATAGCACCACTGGATATGACAACTGCAAAGCACTCGGGATGGCACCAGGCACCAGGCAGGTGGGCCAGGTGGTGGCCAGCACCTGATTAGAAAGGCAGCATCCCTTTTCCCCACAGCGTCTTCCCCGGGGCTGCATATACCGTGCCCTGAAACTGTGTGTGCTGCTGCCTCCCTGTGACCGAGCGACTCCGCCAGCCCTCCTCTGCCTCCGTACGGCTCAAGGCCATTCTCTGGTTTCAACCCTTTTTGCAAAGGGCCCCAAAAGCTTTGGTCAGAGTTTTCATCAAAGCAAACTGACCACAAGACAGAAGTCTATCAGAAACCAGGCTTTGTTTTTACTGCCCAGCAAACCCAAATTCCTTGAGTTATGTGCACAAAGTGAGAAGGTTGTGAAGGGAAGGAGCACAGGGCTGCAGCCAGAGCAGAGCTGGCCATAGCCCTTGGCATCTCCCAGGACTTGGGGGTGACGTGAAGGCTCCCTGAGGGCTGGGGAAGGATGTTGGGCTCAACACTGCTGCAGCCATTACTCTTCTTTACAATCCCCAGTTCCTGCCCGGCTACAGTTGTGCAAAGTACTATTTGGTCCCCTCATGAATGCTGAGAAAATCACTAGTTATACGATACGGGAATTAAGAAAATCTGTTTGCTTCCAAGCGTAAACCAATGACTGTGGCAATGGTTTGCAAACATGGGGTTATGGCCCCAAGTCAGCTTTTTTTCCTCGGTTCTGGGTACAGTCACGAGCCTGGCAGGAATCCGTGTCAGCTAAAATGCATGGCAGCAACTGATGTCTCCCGGAGTTTCGGAGCTGAGTGGGATCACAACAGGAAGGAGTTTGGGAAGGCGGCACTGCAGGGTTAGCAATAAACATCTCCCCGGGGCAGACTTTCCATAATTGGCCATGACAAGGCTTCATTCTCCAGAGAGCTGGAGCTGGCCTGTGAGGAAGCAGAATGAATCAGTGCTCCGGTCCAATTTGGCAAGTGGTGTGATTTAGCCCTGCTTTGCATGGGCACGAGAAGATGATATAGACTGAAAGATGGAGCAGAAACGTAGCCAAAGGCTTCCGAGCTGGGAGATGTGTTTGGGTTCCCACTCATTTTTTTGCAGGTTTACTCAGATCCTTAGAAGGAAACCCTGGCAAAAACTGCTGGTACAAAACCAATTCCCTTTATCAACAATGCAGAGGGAACAATGGGGACTCCTGAACACAAAGCTCATACAAACAATAATAACCATTTTATTTCATACTGTTAAAACAGCAGTTGATACACAATTCTTCTTTCCAGCTCTCTGCGTCGTTAACTATTTCTGTTGCCTGTCTGCTCCCAGATACAAAATTATGGGAGGAAATCTTAGTGGTTGGAGTTGGTGTCCTGCAACGTGGTGGTGACCACATGGCTGTGCAGCCTTCTGTGAAGAGGAGGGTTGAGTGTGGCTTCCTCATGCCACCCTGTACCTGTGGAAAAGTCCCACTTTCTCTCAAATATGAGGAAAAGGGGTGTTGTTTCCACCATCCTTTCTCTGAATGATGGTAGTCGGTCCTGTCTTTGAAGCTCCTTGCTGTCTCAGCAATCTTACCAAGCCTGGTGACCTGACACCAGTTCACAGCTTGTTCAGTATCTGATGATTAATCCCCTCCCTTTAAAAATATGCACTTAGTGGCAGAACACCACAAAAATATTGGTGGAGCCAGAACTGCTTTGCCAAGTGGCAGACTTAGACTTGCTCTTCTTGGAAAGCTGGTTTCCTGTCACTGGCTTTCTCTCATTGCTGTTTTCCAGTGGTTTGGAGAGAGGAGAAAGGAAAAAAAAAGTTGTTCCTCCCAAATACCTCTTCTCTTTTACATCCCCTTTCCTCCATGTGTCCTCTCTGATATTCCAGATTTCAGGAATTCCATCAGCCAAAGGGTTTCCTAACCAACCCCACTGCTATTGCCGATGCAAAAGGAGGAGTAAACTCCCTGCAAAACAAGATCCCTCGAAAAAGAAGACACAGACAATCTTAATTTCCGTTCCCCTTTCTCCTGCTCCTCTGCAGAGCAGACAGATGAAGCAAAAATCTTCTCTGCACTGTGAAGAGAGGTAGCTCAGAGAAGTCAAACCTGCACCTTGTTGCAATGTGAGAGTTCACATAGAAGCATCAGCCCTTTGCCGATTTCCAATTTGATGTTAGGAACATTAACATTTTATTTCTTATGACTACCATAGCTAGCTCAGGCAGTTGCTGCTGGGTTGGTTACAAAACTAGAGCTTGGGGCTTCCTATTCCAAATGCTCCCACCACTTGAAATGGAAAGCTTAGTCAGCACCGAGTAGTAAAGGGTCATGGCACACAGCTGAGTTTGCATGCTAACACAAATCCAGGTTACCAAGATCTTATTTTCCCTGGACATAACAGCATTCCTATTCACCTTTCGCTTTAAAGTCTGCACAAGGGCAGATCCCGCACCAGGATCTTACCCAGTGTTTTTTTCCTATTTTCTGCTGAGGCTCTGGGTCAGGCCCCCAGGCTGGGCTTAGCAGCACATGCGATACTGGTCAGGTGAATGTGGCATGAGCACAAAGCTCGTGACCTTTCTGGCAGAGCGCTTGGGGAATGACTAACGCCGCTGATGCCCTCAAGGTCAGGAGTTTGTGGGACCCCGTGAGGATTCCCCGTGTGCTCTCTGCACAGCAAGGTGCGTCCTTTCTGGGAAGGAAAGCACAAAACATCCTGGGAAGTACCAAAGGTCGTTTAGAGAAGGTTAGAACAGGGGACACACTGGAGTGTGAGGCACCCATGGTCAAAGAGTTTGTGTGGCAGTTTTCCCTTTGTTGTCCATGTGTTGGTCTCCGGGTCATAGCAGTCCAAGGAATCCAAGTCCTCAATAACATTGTCCGCGGTGAGACATCGTCCTCCTGTGACATACAGCTTGTTCTTGATGACAGTGGCCCCGTGATGCATTCGTCTGTCCTTCATGTCTGCACATTTAACGAACTTGTTGCCTTTTGTATCATAAGCGATTATTCTCCGAGTGTACCCTAAATGTGAAGCCAGAGGTGGAAGAGGCAAATGGGAATTAGAGTTTATGGCCAGCAGAAGGATTAATAATATATTTCCTGCTAGTCTTCAATAAAATTTATTATAAAGGTACATAATTTGGCAGAATTAAGATATCTAAGCTGGAAAATGATGATGTGTCACAAGAATGCCTATCTGCCTGTCTTCCATTCCTGTTTGTCCTCATCCTGTCTCATGTCACCTTGTCAGCCAAGGCTCAATGAACACAAAAAACCCCATCCTATCAGTCAAGCAACCTGTCAAACACAGTTGGAGCTTGCAGTTTTCTGCATGTGTCTTCAAAAGTCCTGAAGTACTTCTTTTCACCTGACAAACTCCTAGAGCTTCACTCGGAAATACAGAAACCAATGGCATGTGGGGAGGGAGCAACAATGCCTTGTTGGATTGGAGCCATAGCTGTCTACTGAATGGAGCTGGGTACCCAACAGCACAGTGCCACTGGTGCTCACTCCACTCCCAAAGCCCTCAGTGATGCGTTTGTGCTGGCCACCATGCCCAGCGACCCAATGGACAGGTCTTCCACTGAGAGGTGATGTAACCTCGCATCTGCTGAGAGGTAAGGGCTGGTACCCTGGATCAATGGAGGGCTGGAAGCTTGGTAACCAGCAGTAGCTTCCCCATGTACCCCTGTAGACAATCAAGAGCGCCCATGGCAAACAAACTGCTTTGGGCCATGTTTTGCAGGCCTTGAAGCCACTTTCCCTAAGAAAAATCAAGGCCTGTCTTGTTTAGGCCAACCCACTCCCCTTTGTTATGATGTGAGCAGTCATGCATAGAGGACCTGAAATGTGATGAAAACTATTTTAATAGAATCATAGAATCATAGGGTTGGAAGGGACCTCTGGAGATCATCTAGTCCAACCCCCCTGCCAGACCAGGGTCATGTTAGAGCAAGTTGCACAGGAACGCGTCCAGGCGGGTTTTGAATGTCTCCAGAGATGGAGACTCCACCACCTCTCTGGGCAGCCTGTTCCAGTGCTCTGCCACCCTCAAAGTAAAGAAGTTCCTCCTCATGTTGAGATGGAACTTCCTATGCTCAAGTTTGTGCCCATTACCTCTTGTCCTATTGCCGGGCACCATTGAAAAGAGCCTGGCCCCATCCTCCTGACACCCACCCTTTAAGTATTTGTACACATATGTACACATTTGTACACATTTTTAAGAGAAAATGTTATTTTTGTGGGTTTTACTGTTGTTGATAAACTAAGAGTGTTTGGCCAATGTTTTGGCATGGAAGCCGGTAAATAAAACCTGACTGTGGTGAATCTCTCTGCTTTCAAGCAAAATGAAAGTTGTTTAAAGTTAACATGAATTTCTGTGGCTTTTGTTAGGTAAATAAAAAAAATAAATTGAGGATTTAAGCTCAGCAGCAGCAGATGGGTCGATACAGGCATCAGATTAATGCATCTGAAAATAAGAGAGTTGCAAATGCTGTATCTTAGACACTGTGGTCTGAGGTCAGGGTAATCTGCCACACAGGAGCCTGATCGTCGTGGACCTTTTGACTCAGTTCTCCCCTATTCTCACTGCAAAGGGTAGCAGTGGCCTCTCGCTGAGAGATAACGCCACGTTTGAGTCCTGCATGATATGGGTTCAGTCCTCCGCTCCGCTAAAGCTTCCTTTTGTCTCCTCCTAAATAATCTAGCACATGCTTCCTTGTGCCAGCCGGTGGTCAGGGGAGCTGCATTAAGGACTGTAGAGTGCCAAAAGACCTATGAGATGTGATCCATCAAAGTGCCCCGGGCAGAGCCTGATCCACAGGTTGAAAAAGACACTGAGAAGTTTCCCCTCTCGGAGAGTTCCATGCCCCTCTCAGGGCGTTTTGTAATTACTCCCAGGAGGCAGCTACAGGACTGATTGATCCCTCATAGCCCTGCAGCCCACCCATCCCAACAAGCCATCTGTGGCCTTGTGGTGACCGCACTCTCCACCCTTCCAAGAAGAGCAGTCAGGGAGGGCCAGGCTGTGAGTCAGCAGGGGAGGTGCAGGACCCCCATGTCCTTGGCTTCCTCCCTTCTTCTGCAGAACAGTAACTTACATTGGCTTTTCCACAATGTACCCCCACCCAGGTCCTGCTACTTGGAGTAAGGAGGTGCCTTGTGGAGCAATTGTCCCCACTTCCATGGGCATGAGACCCCATGAGAGATGTGTATGGAGGGTGGGCACACTCCTCCTTCCCTTCCCAAGCTCCCTGTGCTTTTTGAGGGAGCACCCCAAGCAGGAAGGCTGCGAAATCCTGCAGGAGCTGGGCAGGGGGAGGTGGGAGGGAAAGTGAAACAGAGCCCTTACCACCTACGATGATAATCTGGTCTCCAATCGAGACAGCTGGTGCACAGACATTCTTCACCACTCTGGTCTCCATCCGAAACCAAGTATTCCTGGAGACATGGTAAACCTGACAAATAAAAAAAGATACACACGCAGCTGTTTATGTTGCATTTTAACTGGCAATTGTAATTACAGAGGAACTTACGGTTTTTATTTTGTCCTAATGAATACAATCCTCTGGCTTGAGCTGCTGGAAATCCGAGAATTTACTCACTTTTTTTCCTAATAAGTCCCCTTGGAAAGCGTTCTAGTTCTCCAGGCTTGTCTGCTCAGGAGATGCTAGCACATGCATTAAGGCAGAGTGTGTCTGCCATATGCAGGCTGCTCAGCTGTAAATCTTTGTATGACCATTACATCACTATAACTCCTGGATAATGCTCTCCTGAAGTGCAAGCCGTTACATTTCGTTTTCCAGTTATTCTGTGTATTCCTGTCTTAGCCTTAGCAATTTCCTGGGCAAACAAACCTCAACTTCACCTAGCTCTGCTGGCAGCCACCGTGTTTGCCCAGCTGCTATATTTGTGCTGGTGGCTGGTATGCACTGAGATTGGCAAAGGGACTTGTTGATGTGACTTAGAGTGGTATCTAAATCATCAATTTTTGTGAGAAAAAGAGCTGTTGCCAGATGATGATCATTCAGTCATCTGTATCTGGGTGACACAAACCTTTATGTCACGTCATCCGCTTCTTAATATAGCAAATATCACCAGGACATCTCCCCACTAATTGATAAATACATTTCCTTCCCCCTGATAATCAAGTAGTGTTACCACTGTAAAGAAGTATTGCTCATGTGCTGGCTGCCATCTTAGCCTTTAATGATCCTTCTCAGTTAAAACACCTAAACCAGTGAAAAACACTCATGGGGAAAGTAAGACTACAATGTTGCTAAAGCATCAAATCAGATAAGGAATGATTTATTGTATTTTTTTTCCTCCTAATAGAGTATAACCGCTGAAAGCAGGCAGAGAGCCAGCAACATGTGGCAGCAGCCGCATTTTTAACACAACTGTTTATATGAAATAACTGTCAGTTTAAGTCCTGGCCCTTTGATGAGTGAGAATCTAATTGCTCTAACGATCGCAAATCTGTACTTTTGCTGTGAGCGAGCAGGTGCACAGCTGAGACCCCAGCTCGGCCTCCGAGTGGAAAACACTGATTTCGGTGAGATTGGCTACAGGCACGAAGCCAGGCAGGGGAGTCGGCTGCTGCCTGCCATGGCATCACCTGCGGCAGCCTTGGCCCCGGTGCCCACCAGCAGCAGAGCTGACTGACACCCAAAGAAGTACCTCAGGGCTTGTGCCTGAAAAACACTCAAAGGGGAAAATGACAGGGTTGCAATGCTCCTTGCAGACAAAACTTCCCTGAAGCCATGTGTCAACTCATCCTGCCTCTTGCTGCAACTCCAAATAAAGGTTTTTTTGGGGGGTTGATTTCCTCAGAAGAGTGATGTACTGATGAATACCTTAGATGAAACTGCCTACGCCAAGCAGGACTGATTATTACCTGGATCAGCCGGACAGGGTTTTGCATAATATCTTCTCCCCCAAAGAGGTAGATCCTCTGATCTTTGGCAGCAACAGCAGGGTGAAGGACAGCAACAGGCATCTTTGCCATGCTCTCACAGGTGTTGTAGACGCTATCGTATCTTTCCACAGAATTAAGGATTTCCTGGTTTTCACCAATTCCACCGAATGATAAAATATAATTTTTATATGCCAAGCTTCTGTGGGAGTAACGTGGAACTAACATGTGCTCAGCCAGCCTCCACTGATTGAGTTTGAGGGAGTAAATGTAAATATTATCACTGACCGGGTTTTTCTTATTGCTAACAGGCATCCCTCCGAGCACATAAATATTGCTGTGTAAGCTCACTGCAGAGGCTTTGTACAGGCGCATGGGAAGTTTGGCCAGGCTTAGCCATTGGTTTGTCTTGTCATCATAAAGCAGGACATCCCTCGTCGTCTGCTGGCTGTCCTTCCTGCCACCAATGATGATGAGGAACTCTTGGTTGGAGTACCTGCGAGGAACATGCAGCATGGGCTTGATGTCAGGCGCATTGGTGCTGTACAAGGAAAACATTTGTCTCCGGGCTGATTCAAGAATGCTCCTGCAAGTAGGCGAGGACTGAACAAGGGAGTCATTGGCGATGAAGTGGAAGAGGAAAGTTGGATGGACGTACTGAAGCCGGACTTTCTTGAACAACTCTTGGATGTAGCCTTGTCTTGCCTGGAGGTCATGCCGGATCCAGACCATTAGTGTCTCAAAGACCTGCTCCTCCTCCCCACAGAGCTCATCATCCCCAAGGTAATCAATGAGCTCCAAGGGACAAAGGTCCTTCAGGTCCTCGGAAGAGGCCACCTCAGGAAAGCATTTCAAAGCCATAGCCTTGGCTTTCTTATTCAGGCTTTGGCAGTTCAAGACTTTGGCCAGTCTGATCATGCTCAGACAGTTGTCAGGAGTCAGCTTGTCTTGGAGGTAGGCAGAGCAGGCCTCAAACAGCTTAGTGTACTGCAGCATGGAGGCCGTCTCCAACAGGCACGGGACATTCTCAGTGGATATAAGAATCTCCCCTGTGTAAACGTAAAGGATAATCTGATCCAAAATCTCGGCATCGATGCCCTTCAGGATGACTTTAGCCTGACGACTCTCTCTGAAGTCATTGCAGAACATTGCCTTGAAGTATGGACTGCTGGAAGCCAGCACGTTTCGGTGGCAGGGGATTTCGAAGCCCCCGGAGCAGAGGGTAACATCAGTCAGCATCCCGCTCTGCCGCAGAGCATTCAGCTGCCTCAACAGTTCAGAGGAGAAGTCCTGGTCTTTGAAGAGAAACTCCTCAGTGTATCCCTCCTCCATAGCAAAATAGGAGAGAGATGAATTCTGAACTTGGCAGAAAAACCCAAATTCTTAGCAGCTTTTATTGAAGTATCCAGATCCAAGGGAACAAATCGGGACTTTGATGTTGATCTAAATATCCGTTCACTGTTATGCATAAAAATGGAACATGGGTTAAGCACAGTGGGAAAATAATAAAGAAGCTAAAAGGTCGCTAAGACCCTTTAAAATTTTCATGAAGTTATCAGATAGGTTGCAGCTCTGAGGTCAGCACTGCCTGTGTCCCTGGCAAGAAGCAAAAGCACTGAAGTTATCTCACTGATTTGGGATGAAAGCTGGATGGCTGAAGCAATTGGTTTGTTCGTTTTAATCACGTTGAATAAATGCGCTTAGACATTTATTCACTATTTTAAAGTATTAGCAGTTTAGTAGCTTGCGCCTCTTTCCCCTAGAGTTAGTCACTCCCAAAGAATGTAAATCTGGCAGAGCTGAACTCTGCAGCAGGGCAAACGAAACCCTAGAGACTGGGAATCTGCATTAAAACGGTTATTTATTAACTCTGCTTAGCTGTGCTTTTTTTTAAAAACGTTAATCAGACACACAATGACTAAATTAAGTGCCAGGCAGAACAATATGATGAGTATCTATTGCCATGGCTAACTGCTCAACCTGCAGTGAAAGGGTAGGGTAGAAACGTTTACCTTCTGTTGTCCTTCACTGCATGCACTTACTCTCTGTCGTTTATTCTCTGCTGAGATTTTCCATAGCTAGAGCCTGGATAAAAAAACCTATAAACCCACAGGATGTTTCTTTCAGTAGGTAAGTGATTCATAGAGGGTGATTTCTGGACATGTTTATTCTGAAGTCACTTTTGCCGCTTTGGGGAGCAGCGCGCAGGAGCGGCGAGGCGGTGGGGCATTGTATACATTCCAGCGCTAAGAATAGGCGCACACGGGCTTCTCGCTGTTATCACATGTGACGCCGCTGTTGCCTTTTGCAATGACCTGGCCACTACTGAGCATGCCCAAGTGGTGTTTTTCTGGCAAATGTTTACATATAATAAATAGACACGGGGAGGAAAGTTCACTTATAAAAGTCCTGGCCGTCCACTTGGAAACAGCAGCAGGACCCTGTCCTAAAGTGCCTGGGAACTCTAGAAGCAGTAAACAGTCTGCAACGCTAGGTAATGCACTGTCACCCTACTTCCATGGAGAAAAAGGGAGAGAGAAGGGCTTCCAGGGATGCCGGTGGGACGGACCGTGTCTCCACCTTATGGAGAGATCTGGGGAGCGTCAGCCCGTTGCTGTCTGGTGGGACATGCTGGTGCACTGGGACCTCTGCACCCAGGGCTGCCCCAAGGTGGGCAGGGAGAGCCCAGCTCCCCCTGCCAAGCAGAGATGAAGTTCACTCTTGGAGCAGTTTATGATGCTGCTTCATATTTCATATAGAAAATATCAGGTTGTGGCCTTTTGTGTAAGGACCTCAGCTCTCTGAAACCCGTAGCAAAGAACTTCTCAAGCAGGTGGCTTGAGGAAGCTCAGCGTTACGGGTGGGAGGACTGGAGTGGGTTGCTGAAGTGAGTGCAGCAAGCTGGAAACCGGGGTCCCAGCGTGGCAGGTCCCAGGGTGGCACTTATCTCCCCAGGACAGACACCTCCATGGGGTCCCTGACTGCAGATAGGCATGAACAAGGTGCCTGAGCAACTTTTGCAGCCAGTGAGGTCTATTCAATACAACTGAGTCTGCAGAGTTATTCAGGTCACCAGTAAGTACCACCTATATCTGGGCAGGTGAACAGTCCTCCAGGCACTTCTAGGTCTGCAGGGATGCTCACCTGCCTCAATCACATGTAGGTGTCCATATTTAACACTCTCATGTAGGATTCTGTGATCATGAGCCTAAATCCATCCCCAGAGTTGGGATCAGTTGAGTGTCTCATGCCAGTGGAGGATCCTCCAGAACCCCATCTGGCCCCTGGCTGCGGTCTCGAGCAGGTCCAGTGTGACGCGTCCCAACTCTGTGGCAATTTCCTGGGTGTTTCAGGAAAAATGGCACTGGCTGCCCATGCCTGGGTAACTGGATCAGGCCCTTTCTGTGCTGAAATTCCTCCCATTGTTCTGGGATGGGCTTGAATCCAAAAAGTCATTTCTAAGCATTGCTACCACAGGGAAACACAAGGTTAAAGCAAAACTCCTTCTCATATTTTCAAGCCAAAGCTCACGGGTGAGTCATGTCTACATCTAGTCGCAGTGAGGCAGATGAGCGAAAATCGTTGGAAGCCATGGTGCACTTAGGTCAACTCCCGTGCCGCGCTGGTGTTTGCCGTCCTCCATATGTTCCTGCCCCCGCATCCACATCCCAGCAGACTGCAGGGATGGGGGCAGCCTGTTCCTCCAGAAACAACAGCTTTGCATCACGGGTCGTGCCGTACGTGGCCTTTCCCAGCGACTTTTCAATGCAGCAGAACAAGATGGGGAAATGCCTGAAGGCTAGGCAAAACCCCAAAGACCCAGACCCATGCTAAGGACAGGGTGGAGCTGGGCTGGTGTAGCTTTTTGGAGGCTGTGGCATCTTCCCTTCCCGCACAATCTGTGCGTGTGTGTGTGAAGGGCCAGGCGAGGTGAGGGAGGGGAAGGGCAGGAGCTGCTGGAATGGCCTCCTGCAGATGAGTCACTGTGAGGGTAAACATGGCCATGTGCAGCCTTTCCCCTCTCCTCGAGGACTGAGACGACCTGGAGGATGATGTTGGGGCGCTGGGGAAAATGCGCCTTCCCCTCCCTGCTCTCTGCCGCCGCTGCCTCACCAGCTGGCCATGATCTTGCTATAAATATTTAGAGTGGCATTAAAAACCCAAAGGAGAATTTCTCTCTCCTCGTCCAAAGAACATTAGCTACCCAAACAAAACGCCCTCTCGCTTTCTGTCTTGCTGTGTATGTATATGCTCTTGTTGCGGTCCGTTTTGATGATTGATTTAGCTTTATATCTCTGTTCTGGCTCTAACTCTTTGCTGCCTGTTTAGTTCTGCCTCTTCCTGGCAGTGGCTGTGGGTTATTTTTTTAACCCTTAAAGAAACAAATGATGCTATCCGACTTCACTCACGAGACTTTCTTATGGGGTCGGGGAAGGGTGGGTGGGATGTTCTTCTGCTTTCGATACTGATAAATGTGGCATTTATTTAGAAGATCTCAGGCTGGAGGGCTTTGCACGGTTATGCAAACTCCTGCTGACCCAGAGTACAGCGTGTGCTGTTTAAATAGCTTGCTGCTCTCGGGGGGGTTGCTGCTCCCTGCTGAGTCCCCACACAGGTCCCTGCCAACTTGGGGCCAAGGCTCCCGAGCCACGAAGCTCCTGCTGCCTGCTTTGCGACTCGCTCTTCTTTCTTTCCCAGAGATTATGGTTTCAGACACATCTCCAACAACCACGTGGGTACATCAGCACTGCTTAGTTAGGATTTCCTTTATAAATAAACTAGAAATCATTTTTCATGGTGTATCCTAGAACAGTGTGTCCTATATGGCCCCTACCGCTGCAGCGTGACCCCCAGTGAGAGGGAAGAGCTGTTTCTTCTGTAAGACAGTGTAACTTGTCTGAGAAAGTCTGTTCCTGAAGGAGTTCTTGAGGCAGGTTTCCTAGGTTGGCATGCTATTGACTGAACCAGGCCTGAGCAGTCTTTTCTGGGAGGACAGGATACTGTATTAACCATGGGAGTGGGATGTTGCACGGATAATGGGCTGGCCTGAACACCATGTGCAAGTGGGAAAGTGGTCTCGTTCGCAGGTTATGTGACCCAGCAGCACTGTGGAAAGTGATGTTGCAGGTCCCCCATAAGCCCATCAGGGAGGCTGGAATTGTTGGGGGCTGTCAAAAACCGTGACCCTCCTCAACGGCTGCTGTATGAACTCCATCAATGGCCAGTTTCTAGAAAATGGAGATGCCTACCAAAGAACGACCGCTTTGCCCCAGTGCTGTATACTCTGAATACTCACCCTGCTCCTTCTGCTCTCTCTCCTGAAGTGCTTGGGATTGCTCAGTTTTGGAATTATGATGGTTGAACCTTTGCTCCGACCCAGAGCAGCTCTTCTTATGTTTTAATGTAATGGGATGATGAAATGTCTATTATCATGCACTAAGCAACAGAGCGGAAAAAAGCTGTAATCTAATCGGCCAGCAGACAGGTGCACAGAGAAGATTGGTGATGTCAGATAACTTCTAAAACTCGTACACTGATCCTATTACAATTCAGGTGAAAATGAACAAATATGGATAAGGAAAAAGGACTGTTCGAGGCAGAAACTTCGCTGAACTTATTCAGTGTTACGTGCGCTGCCTCAATGCCTACCAGCTCCCACAGTTACCAAAAGAGAGATCATCCCTTTCCCCAAATTTGCAGTCTAAATAGACAGGGGAACAACAAAAAAAATACTCCTTATTATGGTCTTTATAAAACTGGGAGAGGGAACAAACCCCAGAATTAACATTCCTCACTGTAAAAAGAGTCAATTACAGGGATCATAATTAATCAGATGCCATGAGCTGGAGAGGATGGGAAGATGCCGCAAGCAGCAGTGGTGGCTGGCTGGGGTGACAGCCTTCTGCCCAGGCTGGGAGAGCAGCCAGCGCTGCCCGGGATGCTGCCGGCCTCGGCAGCGTGGAGCTTGGTCAGTGGGCCCTGACCAGGGTGAGGTGGGCACCTGACACCATTTTGCTTATTATAAGCTGGAGGAGAGAGAAATATGGGATCAGAAAGGAAGACTAATGTGTTGGGGAATTATAAGATTTATGTATTGCGTATTTACACATCCATGTAAACATATATAATGAATATGTGGATTAAAAGAGTAAAGATATGTCTATACTAGCAAATTACTATCAAGAGATAGCATGGATCAGGACTGTTCTACTCAACACGTATGTCTGTATCTCACCCAGCTGATACCACCACCAGGAGACCTAACTCCTCATGTGATATCTGGGCCAGACCCGTGAAGGAAACGTTTCCCTACACCCAGCACCCAGTTTTGGACTCATCCTGATACTCCCCACTGAATCAGCTTCCCCAAGTCCTGTCCATGCTCAGCCAGAGCCCAGCATGGATTTACTATTTGCTTCACTGGGTTGGGAAAAGAGCCCTTTGACCCTGTCCTCTAGCTCCCTGGTTGACACCTCAGGTTCACTGAAGGCAATGAAACTCCTCAAGCTAGCAAGTAGTGGAGAAGACATTGAACAGTAAACAGAATCCAGTGTGAATATGGGGAATTGATGGACAATTGTATGTGACAAGATGAAGTCCTTCGTGTTACTTCAGGCAACAGAAATACAATGACTGTTCCACATGATGCTGCCAGGTGTGGTCTCCTGCTCACAAACTACCTAATTCTCCTAGAGTCATGGGAAGGTTGGGTTGGGGAGCCCCTGGGAGCTCACCTAGTGCAACCTCCTGCTCACAGCAGGGCTAACCTCAGAGTTAGATCAGGTTGCTCAGGGACTTGTCCAGTTGAATTTTTGAAATCTTGAAAGATGGAGATTTCACAACCTCTCTGGACAACTTGCTCCAGTCCTGAACCACTATCCTGGTGAAGATTTTTTTCTGTATATCTGATAGGAATTTCCTTTGTTGCAACTTGTGAATGCTGCCTCTTGCCCACAGAGAAGTCTGCTAACTTCCTTCTGCTGCAACTAGTTGCCAACTGTCTGCTCTTTTTCCTATTCTTTAAGTCTGGATGCCCTTATGATCCTTCTCTCTCATTCCTCTCTAACTATTGCATTACTCATTTTCTATTTAGCTGCTCAGCAAACATCATTTCCCTGAGTGCCCTATCACCACAGCTGTTGTTCACATTGGTATGATGTTTAATTCTGAACTAAGGCTTAGTTTAAGACTTGATCGAATCTGGGTTTGGTTCTGATTTTGTAGGCGAGGTAGCAGACTACACCTGTAAACACCGGTCTTGAAACGTGAACTTGAATTTTGAGCCCCTGACCTAAACTTTTGTTATAGAGGCATAGTGACAAGTTTTACTCTTACAGCATTGGAGACACAGAGCAAATTCACAAGTGTCACTGCCACCACTCTATGTATTGAGCACAGATAGAGAGATATAGCATGTAATTCAATAATGACTTTGGCCCAGTATGCGTGGGTGTGAAGATGTGTGGGATTCTGGCATGGTTTCAGGCCAATCTCTAATTAAAGAGTGAAAGATTAAGATGAAAGCAGTTGTACCCTTCCTTCTTTAGTCAGAATGACCTACTGGCGTTAATTAAAACAGTCTTCAGGCAAAAATAAATTTGGCTGCCAAAGTTATGCGCTTCACATTAAATGAAGGTTTAAAGTGTGCTGAGCTTCTAGAGGTTTCACAGAAGCTACTCATATAGCTTCAGGCACTCTCGTTGGAATATTTTAAAACAAATCCTTTGCCTAAACCAGTTCCTTCATGTGCGTTTCAGACACCCGCTGGCTTTTTCTTCAAACTACATCCTTTGAGAATGGGTACCAGCCAGCTTATCTTGGACTGAACATACAGTGTGACCTCTGGAGGATAAAATATCACCCTGAACACTGGACACCTAAGTAGATTATTCATCTGTCCTTTCTATAGTCTCTGGTTACAAGAGCCCCATGGCAACAGCAACAAGAAGATACGCAGATCCTGCACTGCTCCGCTCTTTCTGGGTCTGAACATTAAAATGCCTTTGATAAAGGCAAATCTGGAATCAGATGGTTCATTTGAGGTTCAGTATCTGCCTCTGATATTTTTAGGTTGCTAGAAATGTTGCCAAAGGAGGATCAGGCCTCTGAAATGATGGAACATCCTGTTACACCTGTGTGACACACAGATCATCCTTCTTAAAAGCCCTCTATCCTTCCCATCTCCCATTTATTTTGCCCCATCTTTACAGACTATAACTAGGCGTCCAGGTACTAGTGCTGTGGCATTGATACAAGCTGGGAGAAACGGGTCCGGTGCTTCAGAAATACTATTTTTGATAGGAATTTCATGCCATCAGCCATCACACCTCAGAGGATCTAGGTCTGAAAGACCCTTCCCTTTGCAGAGTGGTACTCTCAAAAGGGGGAAAGGGCCAAACACAGATAAATGCTCACAAGCTCATCTCCTTGACCCAGACTCTCCTCTCTCTTCTTATTTGTCAGGCCCTGTCATATTATTTTTCATCTACATCTTCTGTCATATGATTATAGGATTTTAGGGTAGTTCAGGGAGGAAGGGACCTCCGGCAGCCTCTAGTTCAACCTCCTACTCAAAGCAGGGTGAGCCATGAGATCAGACCAGGTTGCTCTTGGAAACCTCCAAGGATGGAGACAATGCAGCTGTCCTGAGGCCCACATCTGCCTTTGTGGGAACAGCGTTTCCCTGCCTGACAGATCCATCTCATGAGGCCCCATCTCTCCCCAAACTGTGCTCCTGCACCATATCCCAGGAGGTGGTGCCAATGTGGACTGCAAGTCCTCATCTCCTTCATGGAATAACTTAGGAGGTGACTATGCTGAGAGGGCAACTCACTGACAGGGAAACCACTCCGACCTTCCCCGCTGATAGCAGGATTTTAATTGGGGCCTGACTTAAATCATTAATTCACAGCCCTCAGGTTGTTTAAAGAGCTGTGATAATGGGCTGAGAAGAAATTACTATCCATTTTCTCTTGGCAGGACTGTAACGGCATGACATGGCACCCGTCAAATTGGTGAAAGAACAGGGATAATTTTCAGAACCAGAGAAAGACAGAAAATCTACCCAGAAGAAACAATGATAGAAGATTCCTCCACATATGCAAACACAAAGAGGTCAATTTAGATTTAGTTTTTTTAACATGCCTTTATTGCTTAAGGACATTTGGCGAGATAGCCATAACATAAACCTCACGTCCAACATTACTTGGCAACACATTTCCCAGCTGGAAAGAAAATAAATTGGATTTTTTTCTTTGTGCTAATGCCACATTTTTTGGATGCTATTTTGGAAACTAATCAAGAGGTGGCTGCTCAGCATGCCTCTTCATTCTTGATGGCTTTTTAGTGCAAAAGAGCCAGCAGCAACTTTCTGAAGTCCCCAGAGGTATCAGACCGGACAGCTTCAGCTAACGACTTCTTGTACATTTGCTGGAACTTCTCCTTTATTGCTGGCAGGTCGCTCTGAGGAGACACCAAGAGTCTCTTTAGAAGAGTGGGATGTGCTTTGAGTAATATGCCCTGCTCCTACCAAGACCCCTGGGGTCTGCTCCAAGCTCCACCGCAGCCGGTGGGAGGAGGAGAGGAGAAAGCAGGAGGCCTAAAAACCTTGGAGAACTTTCAGCTTAATGTTTGGATTTAAGGTAAGCTCACGTCAGATGATGTGGTGAGGGGATGCTAGCTGCAAAGAGGGTCTGAGAGGAGAGCCGTGCCGGGGTGGTCAGGGGCATCTCTGCCCAGTGCTCAGCGGTGCCATGTGGGCAGAGCCTTGGTACTGCATCAACTCGCAGAGGTCACTGTCAGCTCCTGAGGCCACTCCGTGGTGGCAAGCAGGGAAAGAGGCACCTCAAGGAGTATGGCTAAAAGAGAGTTTTGTTCCACCCACAGAAGTAATTTTCTGCTTACCACAGTGGGGAGAATTAAACGCCTTGTCTCGAGCTTTCCTGCGAAAAGGCACCCATGGCACAGTTTGATCTTTATCACTGGGGTTTTAAATGTTACTACGATTGGACTGTGTCTTAACGGAGAGTCTACCCTGGAGACTAATTTCTCACACTGCCGATCATTGAGAAATAGGCTCTCCTTGTCCCTGTGAACGACTTCTCCTCTATGACAAGGCTGAAACAGCCCTGCGGTTACAATCTACACAGCTTACAAGGAAGGAAGACTTAAAGACTGTGTTTAAGATTTCAAATGTCTTGTGCAGTTTTGTGCTTTTTAAAATGACAATTATCTCCTTTGGCTCTTTATTTTTCTTCCCTCCTCCCCATCTGTTTTTCCCAGCTGGAATCAGAGAGAATTGGCAACATATGTTTATAAGCAATTCTCAATTTGGGAACTGCTGCTTTATCATCACTTAACGAGGAATTTACTTTTAATATCCTATTGGGGCCAGACCTCCCCATGGGATAGTTTTAACCAGGTACAGTTGACTCCACTTGAAATTGTCGGCATGCTTTCTGGTTTGGTTCTTTTGAAAACAGAAAGAGATGCAATATCAAAATTAGAGTCACCCGGGTACAAAAGCAGAGTGTGACCACTGATGTCATTGAGCTGAAATGGGTTGACTGAGCACATAAGCTACCAGGACTCACCCTATACCCTCTACATTTGTATTTCTCCCAGAGCTGATGTGAGGTATTACAGGTAGCAGGGTACCCTACCTCAGCCCTAGTCACAAGGATGCGAATCAAGGTCTCTTCGTCAGTCCCGGCTCCTTTCATTGACTTGTGCAGAAGTGTAGCGAAATAACCTGGGCAGTCTTTGGCACAGCTGACTAGAGAAAACAGTAAGAGGCTTCATTATACTTGTATATTTATACTTTGTGATACATCTTCAATGAGAAGGAAATAAATAAGGAAGAAATAAGGGAAACTCTCTAGGGTTTATGCTCAGACATACATATGAGCTGGTAGGGCTTTCATTCTGTGACCGGTCCCCTATCTGTATGCAAGGAGAAGTCTTAGAGTCTGAATGGGGACGTACATTTCTCCATGGGGAAAGCATGTTACACAGTGAAATGACCAGGACTGAGTACTCTGCCATTACACAGTGAAAATGAAACGAACAGGAACAAGCATTTGCCCCTCTGGAGTTCCTCTTGTCCATCCATTCTTGGGGTAGCTGCTCACTTCACAGCTCACAGGGGCAAGATTTGGGAGAGCTCAGATCCAGACTGATAACAGCAATACCAGAAAGCTAACCAGAGCCAGAGGACAGACTTAAGTGCTGGTCACAGTCATCCCCAGTGCTAAATTGCTGTTAAGGGCCCTGTACATTTCTGTGGTGCCTGGCTAGCACATTTCTGATGATGCTCAGGCATCTGCTGGAAGTTATCAACAGCCATGACCTTGGGAGCAGTTTGGAGGTGGCCACTCTGTATTACAGGGCAAATAATTTAGCTGTGTGGAGAGGAGCTGTGTCTAGCAAGTCTTATTTCTAAAGCCAAGGGGTCCAAATCACTACTGAAAACTGGCTTTTCTTTTCCTGGCAGATATGTCATCTCAGTGTAGGGCTATCTCGATGTCTGTCGCCAGGCTGTACACAGACCCCCAACAACCAATGTCGGATGATGGCAAGAACTAGAAAAGAAAGCTCTTGACAGTTTTTTTTTTTTTACCAAGGGTGAGATAAGCCTTCTCCAGATCTCCAGATGTTTCACTTTTAATGGATTCTTCTATGTCCTTCCCACACACCTACGAGGACAACAAAAAAGGAGCCATGAGAGCCGCTGTCGGTACATGTCATCCCACTGCCATAAAACCAGCATCAGACTTAGGATCCAATGGCAAAAGGCCAATTCAGATCTTTTAGAGCCTTTCCAAGGGAGTAATTCAAGGGCAAATGAAGTTCTCCTCTGGCGTAAGCACTCACAGATCCACTGGCACCAAGATAAGAAGGTCTATGTGGCCAGGTAAGGCACAATGGCTAAGAGATGGACAACCTCAATCTAGCAGTCGCACATATCTGAGGGCTTCTAAACAAAGAAGCTGTAGCTTCTTCTTGAGTGACCCCCTAGTCAGGAGAAGCTGTTCAAGCTTCCTCTAACCCCTCTATCAAAGGCTCTGGATGGCTCCCACACAAATAAGATAATTTTTGGACCTTTACCAGCTCTGTGAAGTTTTGTTACTTATTGTCTTTGGCTTCCCAGGGAAAGTTTACAAGCACTGCAGTTGTTCCCAAGTTTTTGCATTATTCTCTAAGAAAAGGGAAAAACAGACTGTCACTTCAAACCAGAGTTTATCCTGACTTTTGTGAACTTTGTGAACATCAAAGCCTTTTACTTTGCTCTGTTTTGCCCATCAGGATGGCCCTACACAGTTCAAGACTCCAGTGGACTTTTAGGTCAGAGCTGGGAGACCATGGGTACAAGGCAGGAAGGATTTGGGCTTAAGTTCTGCAAACCCTCAGCCTGGTTTAGATCTGGGCCTATTTATCTTTCCAAATGCAGAGAAGGTCTGATGTTTGCATGGCTCCAATCTTGGCCCACTTCTACTTCAAATATAGCCAGGCAGGATGTGGTGGATCAGTTTGGGCAACCTGATCTGCTTGGCTTTAGGAATCAAAAAGCCAAGGTAGCTTGGCTATCGGAGCATTTAACTGAACCCCCAGGATTTGGGCCACTCCGAGGAAGAGAGTATCAGTTAGTGACTGGTTTTGTTCTCCTGCCAGCAACAAACCAAAACTTGGATTAAGCTGCAAACATTTTTCCAGCTATGGGTTCCTTATTCTGCTGACACTAAAATATGGCCTTGACTGGAGTTTTTTTCATCTTCAGTGCCTAGGGTTACAGTTTTCTGACAAACTCAGAGTAATACTTGTGAAGTTCAGGACTATGAGCCAGAGGCTAGAGGGGGGGACCCTCTCCCGAGAATAAGTGTCTTTGCTGAGCTTCCACCGTGCTGCCAGGAGAAGGATTTCCCATTGCTTTGACTTTCTCAGGTCATTTCCAGGCAAGAGGTCTCAGTGGAGGTCAGCTCCATGCCCATGTGTGAGTAAAATGTCCCTGGTGGGTTGACACAGGGTGAAGTACCAGACAGCCGGGATCCTGCTGCCTACCTTGCCTTATGTTTGGAGACAGAGGAGAGTGAAGCAAAGTACCTACACAGGCTGTCTGCCCAGCATGGGCAGAGAGGAAGAGGCTGGAGATGCGCCTCTGCCCAGCCAATATGAGTGTGTGGAGTAGGGGGATCAGGAGGAGAGACCTTGACAGGCTCTGCTTTGGAGAAGGAGAGGAAAAGACCAAAAAAGCAAAACACTGCTTAGGGCAGGAGTTTATGAACCTGTCCCTTTGCTGGTCTTCTTGCAGGAGTGGGGACACCCACCATGGTGCAGCTGTGGGAAGGAAGCGACATCGCAACATTTATTTGGGTGGATGTTGCGCAGGTTATGAAGGGGAATAGGTTCTTCACTGGCAGAAGATACAGCTTTTATTCCCTATTTCCAAAAGATCAGGATCCAGTTGTATAAAAATGTTTTCCAAGGTTCTTAAAGCTTTCAAGAACTTTTAAAATGGCAAAGAAAGGGTCTCTTGCTCTACATGTTGTTGTAGGGTCTGCAAACTACATGTCAGGCCCTACACAACTCACATCGCAGAAGAGAATAACTCACCTTCTCGTAGGCTTGAAAAGTAGCTCTCAGCTGACTATAGCTTCTCTTTGCTAAGACCACATTGAAAGCCAGCTCCTCTGTTCCCCACCGGCCTTCTCCTGCCTTAAAGATTACATGTTATTTTTTAGAAGCACTTGCTTATTCACAGTAGAGACAAAAAGTCAGCCAGAGCCCTTGATCCACCAAGCTCCAGCCTGTGCCCTTCTCGCTTCATGCCCTTACACTGCCATTGCCCCCCTGCTTGGTGTGTTTAGTCACCCCTGAGGCAGCCCTTGCTGCGCAGCACAGGGGAAGTGGGGATTTTTCCACAATTGCACTTACTTTATACAAATCTGTGGCATCTTGCTCAGCGAGCTCTGCATTGACCTGTTGGGTCTCATCTCGGGTTGCCTACAGGAAAGGACATGGCAGTAAAAAAATCAGATCGAGTGCAAGGGACATTTCGTAGTGGAAGGGAAGATTGTCAGCTCACGGCCCTCACAAATATTTTGGTTATAGTTTTGCTGCCATCTGCTGACAAATGCCTAGTAATGGGGCACGGTGGGACTTGGTGGTACAGCTTTGAACGGTCTGTTTATGTTAACCGCAGCCCCTGATTTTCCTGACTTTAGAGGTGAAGCCTGAATGCCAGGGCTTATCTCCCAGTTTTATTTGGTGTGTGCTGGAACCCTAATGAGATTGCAACTCTGAGATTGCATCTCTGGAGCAAGAAGGGACTATCGGGGCTTGGTAGCTGCACAGCAGTAGACTGTACTCTGTGGATGCTCACAGAGCTTCTTACTCTGTGGAGCACTGTGGCTCATCCCCCTTGTCCCCAGCATCCTTGCCATCCCATGGGTGCTCCCACTCCCTCCCCCAGCTAGCACGTGTCCAGAGCAGAAAACAACATCAGAAGAAAACCTGGTCTGGGTTTGGAGTTAGCCTTGCTTTGAGGAGGACTAGACCAGAAGAGCTCCAGAGGTCCCTGCCCACCTGGGTCATTCTTGTGTTCTGGTTTCTGCTGGGTTTTGCGGGTATTTTTCCACTGGTGGGAAGCAGTAGCATGCGTGGGCAGGCATTGGGGTGGGAATAGGGCTGAGATGCACAGGCAGAGCTGGGGCAGAACCGTCCCACCACGGCCTTTGGTTTCATCCCAGAGGGCTGAGCTGCCGGGCATGTACAGCACCCTGGGCTCAAACCACAGGGTTTCTTAGGAAAACAGCTGGTGTATCCACCATCCAGCTCCTGCAAAAAGGTTCCTGGTACCTGCAGTGAAGTTTTTGTGCTGCTGGATATGCCCTGATAACTGCAAAATATTTTCCTGATTAACCCATATACTCTGAGCATTCACTAACACTGTAATTCGTGGTCGAAATTGTGAAGGACTAATCTATGACAAAGATCTGAATAATTATGAAAAATTCTTTTCACTCCTGAAAATATACCCCAAGAGGCTGAAGTGAGCTGTATCAATGCTCTCCAGAATGGGAATCTAACTGTGGTGTATTTAGCAATGTGACTGTTAGATCTTTAAAGCTTCTTCTATTTAATGAATTTTGTCATTTCCCAGGGCTGTCTGATCAGACTGGCCATCATGTTGCATTTCTAGGTGTGATCGTTCTCTTCTTAGTTAGTTATACTGTGTCTTTATGGAGATATTAATGTTTTTCTTTATTTCGTGAAGGTGGTTTAAAATACAGTGTGTTCTAATGCAAAATATGCTTTTTTGGTCAATGGAAAACTAACATAACAGCAATCTCTTTCTTACTTAGTCTTTATCTACCTGAATTGTAAATTCCTTGGCTGAGGTGGAAGTAAGATTTTGCTGGTTTGGGGCAGAACTCAGCATAATGTAGCCATGACCTTGAACAGGTATTCTAGCCATTACCATGGTATAAATAATAATAAAACAATTCTCTTGTCTTCAAAGTATTGGAATTTATAAAATTACATGTGATTTTATATAGCCCCTTTAGTTATATTAAAAAGCTATAGATATAGAAGGGTCTCATCCTGAAGAATGCCTTTTGCTTATTAGATTTACTTCATTACTATATTCCATATCATAATTACATTATTGTAAATACCAGCTAATACTTATTATGATTACCCAGGGTAGACAGGATAAAGAAAAGGAACTATCCCTATCAGGTAGATGCATAAGAGGAAAGCCCCCAGCCTTACCTCTAGCACAGTGACTAGTATCTTCTGTAGGGAGCCACTTGTGTCACTTTTAACATCAGATTCTAGATCCCTATCAAAGACTGTGGAGAAAAAAAAAAAAAATGTGAGGGTTGACCCAGTGATAAAGGCACTAAATGAAGGTGTTTGAAAGATAAAACTACTTACGCCGTTTGTATGCCTCCTTTATGTTTACAATTTCCTAGGCAAATAAATCAAATAAATAAATAAGCAAATTAATAAATATGGAAAATTATTTATAAATAAATATAAATAAATAAATGTAATAAATAAATAAATAAGCAATCAAAACCCCAACAAGTCAGTACCATGCCCGTGTTGCTTGAGGCATAGCAGGTGTGGAGGGAGGAGGAGCCAAATTCCCACTTCTTGCTCAGGGCAGAGACACGGCACAAACCCAGCCCGGCTCAGGACACATCCCGATGGGTGCCTGACTCACGCAGGCGTCCCTCTGGTTTCACTTGTGTTTAGGGATAAACTGAAGAGGATTTTAAAGAGTTTTTAGAAGAGGATTGCATTCCTGAACCTGGCGGCAGCTACCTCTGAATGGCAAGAGTATTGCCAAAGCTGCCCTTAAACAGGCACCTGGGGCATTCTCTGTCATTGGTATTGCTTCTGCGCCATCCACAGGAGATGTGAGCAGGACCAAGGAAGGAATTTGAATCATACTGCAATTAACTCCTGCAAGAGTTTCAGCCTCAGTATGGCAACCTCATGGCTGCAGCCACAACAACAGGCATTTCAGTCATGGAAGCTGGTCTGATCCCTCCTCCTTCTCCTCCCGGGGAGATGCTCTTGGCAAGCTCTTTGCCCTGCGACCTAGGGAAGGTCATGCATAAAAACTAGCTGGGTGTCCCAACCTTATTGTTTCGTGTGCAGAGAATCTCGATCAGCAGCGACTCATCCGTCCCAGCGCCTTTCATTGCCTTCTGAAGCTCTCGGGCCTCATACTCGCAGGGCAGGTCCAGCAGAGCCAGCACGGCCTTTTCGAAATTCCCGCTCAGGTCTCCCTTCAGGTCGTCTTCCATATCCTGCGGGGACAGTCAGAAGGGTTAGTGCAAAAGCTGAGCTGGGTGTTTTGATTTGTTTGAGGGAATTTCATTATTTCAAAGCTGCTTCTGTACCAAAAAGGGACAAAACCATAAAAAAGGCTTTAAATACATGGACTTTTTTTTGCAAAATAAATTCCCTAAAAATTTTTGTTTCATATTGCATGAAATGATTGTCCCATCTTCAGATACCAGCCAGTATCAGTCCAGTTTTGACTCCTGTTTAAATAACTACTAACTTGTTTAAAAACACTAGGCTGCATAGTCTAGTGTTTTTAAAAGCTTAACAGGAGAGTTTAGTCTGAAACACAACGCAGAAACTTTCTGCTTCAAAAGAGCTGCAACAGAAGGGATCAAACTTACTAAATTTCGCTTCCAGCTTTGGTTAAAATCGACTTACTGAAAAAAGCACCAAATTTCTAGAGAGTGCTTTGGTGCCAAGCGATCAGCATTTTTTCCACCAAAAAAAAAAAAAAATATCAACCTTCTACTAATGATCTACTTAATTAAAAATTTAATAAGACCCCAGAGAAGAACTAGCTAGTGTACGCACGCTGAGAAGGATGCCCGATGATGATTTATTTGAAGCTCTATCTGCAGTCGACGTTTCCTGCAGTACAGGAAGTACTTGACAAGTTCAGAACAACAAATGAGGAGCCCAGCTCGAAGTTTATTGTTCTTAAATACCCTCTTACACAATCGCAAGTGAACACTCAATCAATTCAAGTCAGAGGCTGACGTGGGTGTTGGAGCAGTTTCAACATGTGCACCATCAACTCGCTTCCTCGAGCAGCAGGAGTGAGAAACAGTACAACTTGTGGCTCCTTACAATCAGAATCACAGAATTGTCTAGGTTGGAAGGGACCTTTCAGATCATCGAGGCCAACCATCAACCTAACTCTGACAAAAACCATCACTAAACCATATCTCTAAGCACTCTGTCTACCTGTCTTTTAAATACCTCCAGGGATGGAGCCTCAACCGCCTCCCTGGGAAGCCTGTTCTAAAGCTTGACAACCCTTTCAATGTAATAATTTTTCTTAATATCTAAACCTCCCCTGGCACAACTTGAGGCCGTTTCCTCTTGTCCTATCGCCTGTTACTTGGGAGAAAAGACCGACCCCCACCTGGCTGCACCCTCCTTTCAGGGAGCTGTAGAGAGCGATAAGGTCTCCCCTCAGCCTCCTTTTCTCCAGGCTGAACAACCCCAGCTCCCTCAGCTGCTCCTCATAAGACTCGTTCTCCAGACCCCTCACCAGCTTCCTTGCCCTTCTCTGGACCCACTCCAGCACCTCAATGTCTTTTTTGTGGTGAGGGGCTGCCCAGGCCCACGAGAAGTGTTGCTATATGCTGATGTAACTGGGATGTCTCCTGGCATTTTTTCATTTCTAATGCCTATTTTTATTAATCCTCACTATAGAATTCAATCTATAATATTTATGTAACCAAAATCTTTATCATGCTTGCTGTAACTGTTACATACTGAGGATGGTGATGCACTGTCCCAGGTTGCCCAGAGAGGTGGTAGATGCCCCATCCCTGGAAACATTCAAGGTCAGGTTGGACGAGGCTCTGAGCAACATGATCTAGTGGAAGATGTCCCTGCTCATTGCAGGGGGGTTGGACTAGATGGCCTTGAAAGGTCCCTTCCAACCCAAACTATTCTATGATTATAGAAGGCTTTCAGATTCAGTGCTGCCGGTTGTATTAACATTGACTAATGAGCAAGTTGACCTTAAGAAAATAGCAATATAATAATAAGCTCTGCAGCATTCAACTGTTCATCTAAATAATATATTTATTTTTCTTATTGGAAACTATTTTTCTTGCACACAGAATCATTAAGGCAGTCTACGTTTCCTCCTCCAGAAATCAAGTGCCCAATGAGACTTCTCAGTTTTACAACGTGTATTCTACTTCATCACTGGAAGAAATCAATACTACATCTGTTAAACTCAACAAAAATATAATGATGTAAGATCAAATAGTCCTTCTGAATTTGCATCTGATCTGAGAGGGACTAACTTAAAATTTCCCTTTTACATTAATTCCTTTTTCTGAATGTGCTGAAGATGAACACCAGCAGAAGTATTTTTTATTTCAGTTATGAATAATTTTCTAGCTCTCCCAACTTTGATTAAAATGCTCTGATCTGGTTAAGGCTGATTTCAAGAAGACTCTGAGGCCTAAGATTAGAAACATAATTGGTATTTTAGGGGATAAAATAAATTGCTGAATCAGAAACTAACTGGTGTCCTCCTTAAATCCACTGTGCCCTTGATATTTTCAAAAGCAGAAGCCTGTAGGCTATATTTCTAGCAGGCATGCTGTATGAAGCAGGGAGGCCATTTATTTCAAAATACCTTGCTATACAGAGCCTTGTACTTCTGTTTTATTTGCTGTCTCTGCTCCGCTGTTCGACTTGACAAGACTTCAATAATTTTCTTTTCATCAGTTCCTGAAAAAGAAGTTGTGCATAGGAATTATTTAATCAGGAATCTAATCCAGAGGAAAGAAAACATGATCTCTAAAGAGAAAAAAACTGCTATACATATATCCCCACTGGTGCCAACTTTAAGATTGGTAGCATCTAAGGTTCTTTTGAGGATATAATTAACTGTAGTCAGCTACAGTGTTCTGACCATAAAATAAAAGTTCACCATCTTGTGCTGCTCTTATTTTATCAGGGAAATTGAGTCTTCTCTTTGAGAAGGTCAGACGCTGCTCCTAAAGTCAGGGTTATGCCAGTGCCCGTAGGCTGACATACCCGTTTTTGGTGGCAATGCTTGTTTGAGTAGTCCTGAGGGATCGGCCACAGGATCCAGTTCATTAAGTGTGCGAACGCTTGTGCCGGCACAACACAACGAACGGCGTGGGGCGAGAGGCCGGGGTGGGTTGGGATGTGTTTAAATCAGCTTCGTTAAGCCATAGCCTGAATGTCCAGCCTGTACAAAATGGGTTGTGCTTTGCATTGAATGGAGTCAGGAAGAGGAGCAGGAATTGGTCGTCGTGGTCTGAGTCTCTGCTGATGCTGTTTTGCTCAGCAAGGGTAAGTGAGAGTGAATCGGGAGCATGGGGTGCCCCAGTGATGGGCACCAGAGCAGCTGCATCCCCCAGGAACCCGCGGGGGAACTCAACACGCAGCGTCCCCCCAGTAGAAAGCCCCGGGGCAGCTTTAAGCTGTAACTTATGCGATGGATGGAAGCAGCTCCCTGAAGGCAATGTCCTTGTTCTTGTACTTTTCTTGCCCTCGGTCATATAAACAGATGTTTGCACTAAACAAAGCTGCTGGAAGGCATTCATTATGTGTGCGGCTAAAGGGACAGGACTGCAGTGATGTTACTTGGAAGCCTGAAAGATACAATGGAGCAGCTATTGCACTAACACACGTGTCCCGGTGCGCTTCCATCTGAGGGCCAGCAGCTTGCCTCAGGCATTATTTCTTCAAGACAAGAACTGAAATGGAGAATGTGTATCAGGAGACACCTATGACCCTGCATGTGATAGGCACTGCCAAACCACCCGCAGCATATAAAGGGTTTAGATGGCAGATCAAAGGCATCAAGCCATATTCCAGGTCTACTGATGCATGCACATCACACTGGTGGACACTGCCCCATGGTCTTCTTGTGCTTTTCCATTTGTTGCATCCACCTACTGGGCTCTGGGCCGTGCCTCATCTCGGGCCCTTGGGAGCAGGAACCAACAAGGGTTTCCAAGGAGCTATCAGTACAAAGGATAAAAATATAAATGATATTGGCATTCAGCAGCAGCTGATGCATTTTCATCCCTGCATATCATCCACCAGGTACATACAGGACGTGGTTAGGGCATCTTGTCCAGTTCTTCCTGCTTAGAACTGAGGCAGAAGGCATGGTCCTATTTTAGAAGGAAAAGCACACCTATCTGACAATGTGGGGTTAAACCCTCAGTAGGAGAGTCCTCTGGGGAACTGTCTTGAGGAGGCTCAGTTGATAGGACAGGAACAGTTCCTAATATTCAACACTTAACTAGCTGGTTCTGAATGTCAGTGCTATACCAGGAAGAAATGCTTAAATACATGTTTACTGTGCAAATGCTTGGAGTGAATGAATAACTTCTTGCTCTGGTATGCTGCCTGGCTGTTCTTCCTCTGCAGGACGTTGTCACCTCCAGGGACCTGAGGATCCCATGAACACTGTGCATTCCTCTTTCACATCAGTGCACAGTCAGGCAGCTTACTTCAAACTACCTTAGAAGATGGTGGGACCCAGTATTTTTGGTTAAAAACCACTGATGCAGATTGAGAGCACCATATATTCCTTTCAAGAGATGGAGGTGCAATGGGCTCTTATGAGCATATGGAGGTGGTGATGTTTTTTACTGGTCCTTGAAGGCCTGGGAAAGGACATATAACCATGACCTTAATCCGACCTGAGTAGCTGGACCCCATGACTGTCATACCAGCCTTGACAACTTGATGTTCCTGTCACAGGGAGCAAATATCATGTTTATCCCAATCCCCTGGAGCCAAGCAATTAACAAACTAGATCTTGCCAGTCTTTGAGGAACAAGCTGGCTTCCCTTCCCATTTATCTTAATCATATAAAAATTCATGAGTGTGCATGATCTTTGAGTCAGTAAGTGACAGAAAGCATGAAGATTACCTGAAACCAGTTGGAACAGTTGTTTTGCCCTATATTTATTTATATGCTCTTTATAATACTGAATTGCCCCTTGTATAAAAAAAAAGAGCTTTCTTACCTGCTCCTTTACAGGCACTATGTATTTTCTTGGCATCTCGGTCTGCATCAAACCCGTGATGATGGCGTTTATTGGTTGACTGGGAAAACAGAGGCACAACAGACACATGGGAAACAATTTTGCATTAGTCTCTCTGAATGACAGCACTCTGGGCCAGGTTCTTGCTTGATCTTTGCTCCTACCATCTAAACCGTGAAGTTCATGCTGGGCTTTGCTGAAATACTGTATCTATCCTAGGGCTCCTAGAATGGATCCACAAATAGCTGTCACCACATGACACACGGTGCTGATCCGATATAACTTTTTTCCGCCAGTTCAGGCTTACTCAAATGATTTAAAGGTAATAATTTCATACCAGGCATTTTCATGCCAGATCAAATATTATTTGTTTGTACCACTTTAACAATAGGCTAATATAAACGCCTTATCAGATGTGTGCAGAACCAGGCCCCGTCTCTGCAGTACGTTCGTAAGTACTACGAGTTTACAATCCCAATCAGCTGAATAAAACCTGGTCCTGCAAACCTTTCTTGCGTTGATGCATTCATGCAAACAAGATAATCAGAGATATGTAACGTGATAAAGCTGGTGCTTTTTTTTATTTTGGCAAAATAGCACATGTGGTTACCTTGAGCTAAATCTATCAGGGAAAAGTCCACAGCCACAGCGGCAGTTTACAGCCTGACATACCAATGTAAACATAAAACCATGCCTGTTCCTGCTGTTCTGACAAGCTGTGAATCACAAGGGCTGAAATGCTGGTACGCCCTCTATTCTGCTGTTTCTCAGACAGGGGTAGAAGTATCTGAGAGCAGGAGGGCAGCAGCGTTTTCAACCCCTGTAGTATCATGAATCAGTTATTTTAAATACCTAAACTCTAAAATAATACTGTAAAATAGGTTCTAGGCTCCTTAATCAAGTAGAACTATATGCACACCATGGACTCGGGAGGGTCTAAGTGGGCACTGCAAGTGCTTTGGCATTTCCATTCAAATAGCAACAAGTGGATCAGGCTACTTGCTTTGCTGGGCTGCCAGGCACTGGCACCACCACTGTTAATTAAGGGTTATGATACCCCAGGGCATGGCACTCTCCTCTCCACTAAATTAAGGGTTATTACACCCCAGGGCATGGCAGTCTGCTTTTAAGCCCTTCTGAAAATGCCACCATCCTGCTGAAGAGCAGAATAGGCTAAATGGATGATTGGCGTCCTTGTCTTTGGGGACAGCACAGGGCAGAGATGACTCCTGAGAGACATTAGGCACAAGATCATTCTGCTTGTGGGATAAACAGAATTTAGCCATATGGCTGTGGGCCGTGCTGTGCCACGTACCCACCTGGCCAGAGAACGCCCTGTTTTATTTACAAGTATAGATATAGCCTGGAAGCGTGTTTGTTGGTATTCTTCAAAAGTTTCATGCTGTGATCTACCAGCTCTGGTAGAAGAGCTACAGCTCTGGATAAAGGAATCCTCTATTAAAAGACAAAGGGTTTTATCTCAAGGAGAAACCCCAAATCCAGTCCCTACCCTGCTTTACCAATGTACCTTTGCGATAGACCAAAGACCATGTAGGTACCTGGCTTTTCTAATGCAGTTAGCAGCCAAGATAGAATTTACTGTTAATAGTAGTGCAGCCATCTCACTGAAATTGAAGGTTATTTTTACAACAACAGCAATTAGTAAGGTACAGCAACAATGCAATAATTTTTCTCGATCTCTACAGCACAAGCTAAGACTTTCATTGCCACATCGTTATCACAAATGTCACTTGTAAATGTGTATCCTACTGTATGCTCTGACAAACACACAGGCTTCTCTGAACCTTTCAAATAAGGCGGAAATAGATGCATATAAGTAACTAATATTTTCTGGAGGGAGATTTTATTTAATGGTCTTCAAATTTCTCAGGAATTTTGTCAAAAAGGAAAGGGAAAAGCACAAAGTTAGAGAACAGATACACTGATCACTGTTTTTATAGAAAATGAATTGCATTCACAGGGCGTATGTGCTTCTCCTTTGATGAAATCATATACAAAAGATACCTTTTTGCACAACATGCTTGAAAATTAAGCAGCACTAATTTCTTTCTTTTCTTCCAATTGCTGCACCCTCA
This sequence comes from Dromas ardeola, assembly GCA_013398915.1. Lineage (NCBI taxonomy): Eukaryota > Metazoa > Chordata > Aves > Charadriiformes > Dromadidae > Dromas > Dromas ardeola. The sequence continues at coordinate 353,185 of VYZM01011224.1, read as the reverse complement.
TTTCCATTCTTGTGAGAATAAAGTTCACCTTTTTTCTCTGTAACACCAAAACAAACGACAGCTAACCAGGCTCAGTGGCTGATGAATTTAGGGGAACAGAATAATAGGATCCCACAATACAACCAAAGCCTGTTCTGGATATACAGCCCCAGGATGCAAATGCTGCATGCACAGGCATGCAGAGGCACAATGGGCCTCTTTGCTGGAGAGTCGTACAGGCAGGATGTTGACGCAAGGAGTTTTGTCCAGGTGCTCCTCAACACATGGCGGCGTCAATGAGCATCACGGCGTAGCCTCCAGGAGGATGCTCTGCTGCCCGTTCCATTGAGTGTGCCCCACACACCGCCCTGTGCGGTGCCAGTACGGATTTCCCTTCTCCATAACACCAAGTTTAACATGCGAAGTGTTTTGAACATTTCAGTTCCTACTTTAGCATATGATTGTTAGTACTGTTGGATAACGCACTCCTAATTACTTCTTGCACCCAAAGGACACTGTAAGCTAGACAGACAGGGTACAATATCTGAATGGAGTAACGATGATGACATTAAGATATCATTATTTTGGCTCTGTAGCGCTAGCACGCTTTTCAGATGATGTTCATGCCACTCATATGGTTGATCCTGCTGTCTGTGTCAGGCAGCCAGTACTGAAGTTATTCTGGAGTTGGTTACAAAGCATTTCTTTGTGAGGGTAAGGGCCAGAGAAGCAGCTGAAAAATCAGCAAAAAAGGGACAACTCTGGAGCACAAAATACAGAAAAAAGTGCTAACGTATCAAATGCATAGTCACAGAATCATAGAATGGTTTGGTTTGGAAGGGACCTTAAAGATCATCTAGTCCCAACCCCCCTGCCATGGGCAGGCACACCTCCCGCTAGACCAGGTTGCTCGAAGCCCCATCCCGCCTGGCCTTGGACACTTCCAGGAAGGGGCATCCACAACTTATGCCTTGATGACTGGTCAGTTATGCTCAGGTTTTAGCGAGTCCCTAACTCCTATGTGCAACTTGTCATTGTGGCTGTTGTGTTTGTGTGTAGCACAGTTGCAACAGGTAGCAAAATGGTAGCACCAGCAAGTGAAATAACATTGTGGATTTATGAGGACTCATAAAGACTTAAATAAAGGAAGGTATTTCTTTTCCATGTGGAAGGGAAGGAAGGCCTGTTTCTTAATGATGTTCAGGACATGTTTGTTTTAAAGCACCAGAGGAATCTATTGAGTCAGCTCTGCTAAAGCCTCCGTCTTCAAATAAATCACTGTAAAACATTAAATGAAGCACCTGGGAGATATCATTCTTATAGTACTGTGTGTAATACTACTATCAGCTTTATAGATAGTAAGTCTGATACTCTGGTTAAGTGACTGTCAAGGCCAACTTCTGAGTCATCTAGAAAGCCCTGGTTAAAATTCACTACCTGCTGGGTCCCAGCCTTGTTCTTGCCCAATGACACAGCCTTCCCAGGCAGGAGAGCGAGGGCTGTTTCAGAACTGTACTGCTTCCTGCCCTGCAGATTGTGACGGATAGGTTTTCCTGCAAGGGACAAATGGCAAAAGAAATTGGTGTTTAATACCATTTGTAACTTGTAGGTATTCTTTTAAAAATATGGTCAGAGTCACTTTAATATAGTTCTTGTTTTAGAGTTAAGGGCTTAGATTAGATGTGAGTAGTTAATGACTTACAAGTGTCACAGCAGTTTTGGTGATAGCACGACGTGGAGTCTGAAATATCAGGTGGAGAGATAGCATACAAATTTTGCAGCTGGACACAGGATGTAAAGGAACTTGCTCTCATAAATTGGTCCACCTCCATCTACTCAGTTACTTAATTTTTTACTACATTTCTCTCCAATACTACTATATTCATTAGTATAACCAGAGTTCTGGTGGTAAGAACGTTTCACTTCTGGCCTAGCTGTATTCATGGCCTATGTCCACTTGTTTTTTCTGCCAACAGTGTTCCTTGGCTTGAACAGTTTTTGCCTCACTCGTGCATATTTTTAGACAACAATCATTTGCCCTTGCAGCTTTGGCTAAAATTGCCACAGAATTATTTATATTAAACTGGATAGATTATAACTGATCTAAATCTAACACTTATACCTTGTTGTAAAGCACATCAAGTACCATTTCCTACTGTAAATTACATTTGACTCGAAGGAGATGTAAGATCAGTTTATAGTTGAAGATGGTCTGCAATGCTTAGAGAAGAATTTGGAAACTGTTCTTCGATATTTCAGCATGTGGAGCCCTTATGGTGCACAAATAAACAGTTTAACAAAAAGGTCAGCAAAACCAAGAAAGACATGGGGGAGAAATAAGAGTTCTGATGGATCCAAGGCATCAGTAGTTAGAATTGGTCGGATGTTGCAATACATTGCAGATATTTCTGAAGACAAAATCAAATATCTTCCTTTAGCTAAAGACAATTAAGCTTGTAGTAGATACAAAGTGCTCATCTGTCAGTAAACAAGAACCGAAGAAACACTACCATGAGCATAGAATTACAGAATCATAGAACCATAGCATCATTTAAGTTGGAAATGACCTTTAAGATCATTGAGTCCAACTGTAAACCTAACACTGCCAGGTCCACCACTAACCCTAAGCTCGAGGTAGCTTCCTGTATTGCAAAAGAAAGACAACGTACCCTACCTGAAAACAGCTGATAATACAGCTCAGCAATCACAGCTATTTTTTCATTTCTGTCATCTCAAGCAGATGCCACAACCACGCTCGGGAACAGAGGTTTACGGAGGAGTAATGTCAAAACACCAGAAAGGGTAGCTGCTCGGGATGCTGCTGACAGTGCTCACCCGCTGCAGCTCCAACACAGATCCATGCTGATAAAGTGCATGGGAAAATGCAGACGCAGACCCTTACAAGCAAATTGCTGAGAAAAGCCAGCAGGAATGTGGCTGCTGACCAGAGCAGTCGAGATACGGGTCTAATAGCGATGGGCAGAGCTCTAAAAAGGGCTGGATTGATCCAGGGATGTTGAGTCCTTACTCCAGTCTTCATTTTCGCCAGGTCTATTTTATCTTCATTTTTGCCAGGTCCATTTTATGTGCTTTATTTAGTGGATGCCTAAGTTCAAGCTTCTCTTTGATTGATGTTTTCATTTTTCTTTGGCTTAACAGAAATAAAAATTAAATCTCAAAATAGCAGCACATAGAAAGGGCAGACTCAGCCCTGAGCCCTTTACAGCACTGACTCCCGTGCACGAGTGGGGTCTGAAATAAAATTTAGGGCACTATTCAGTTGTCTAAACATAGGTATCTGGTGCCATTAGAGGTTCCGCAGGGTAAGCTGCCCGCTGCCTGTCAGAAATGAGAGGCCTCCTGTGCAACCTGCATCAGTCAACCTGGTGCAGATGTCTCGCATACCTGAGGGCATCTCCAATGGTTACTGGAGGTGGGCTACCACAGCTATTTCACCAGTTTTCTTATTCTTCACATAATTTTAATTACGTTCACCAAAATGCATTGGAGAAAACCGAGGTTTTAAAAAGAATGACATAAACCAGTTCCACGTGCAGCAATCTGAGCTTTCCTTTCTACCAAGCAGGTGAGCTCATGCCTCAGTCTTTTGTTCAGGAGTTTTCTCATACAGTTTCTCCCTCCTCAAGATTTTCAAGACACGTAACAGGCACCTAATAATTTTGAGATTAACACCCTGCTGGTAAATTCATCTAAAAAATGTCCAGTGGGTTCAAATATTTTAGCTGAGGTACCAGATCTATACATACTGCAGTGCCATGCCCCCCGTTTCTTTAGGAAGCCAAGCCCCAAACTTTCCATAATGTCCCAAAGGCGAGCACAGGAATACCAGAAAAACAAACAGACAAGCCAAAATAATTGAAAACCCATCACAGATCGGAAACTGTGGAAGCTGTTGAGATTTCTCAGTTCTCACCCATGCACAGTCACTGAGTTACCAGTTCAAAGACCTTTGGGCAGCCTTGTCTCCAGCTAATGAACCAGTTGTCTTCCAGCCCAGCGCTGCTAGAGCTGTCAGGACTGGTTTGGGCAGAGCTGATCTTGCTGTAGGCAATGGATAAGTGAGCTGACATCTCAAGGTGCCTTCCAGTTCTCTGATTTTCTGTATTCCTCTTTTTTGTGGAGAGGAGAATTTTTTCTCTGTCTACCAAGAAATGCCCCAAACCATCTTGTCATCTTGTTAGCATAATAAACAACAGGACTGGGGTGCTTATCTCATTAGTTAAATTGTTTCTAATATACTACGATCATGGACGACAGCTTTTGGCAAATCAGCACCTACATGATTAATTTTTTATCAACACATATATACTCAAGATTAATTATTTATCCTGGCAGAAGCCTTTAATAAGCTATAATGCAACTGGAATCCAAGGGTAACTAGATTAACAGTACTGGATAGAGAAAAAAAAAGGGCACGTTGTCTTGATCTTGTGGTTTTAGTCTCCTACATCACGTGTGTCAGAATAACATCCTGTTAGCAGAACAAACTCTGAGTTCTTACTCAAAGGGATAGTCTTAGTGACAAACAGACCAAATCTCATCACTCATTTCCAAGCATTTCCGTGTGTTAAAAAAACCCCACAAGAACAAAAATGGGAGTAGGCTGTGCTATTTTGGTTCTGATCTACTTCCAAAGACAGACTGAAAACATGATGCTATGTTTGTCCTCTTCACCAATAATCTGAGTTACCAGAACAGACATTTCCAGTCATAAATATTTTTTTCACTCTGTCATAATGCTACCTCAGGCCCCTTTGAACTGGGTCAACTTTTGGATCATAGCAGAAGGTATGAGCATAACAGAAAAGTCACAGCCTTCTACCCCTACATAAGGTATATTATTCTTTTATAATATTGTCACCTTATTTTAAACCTATGCATTCCTAATAGAAAATATATCTGCCTGCTGTGTCTGTTAAAAATGCAGTTGAGGCTGGAATGGACATCAAAAGCGAGGAGGAAAAGCCATTTCAGTGGTAGCATCCAACCTGCCTGATGAGCAACATCACTCCCTCGCCCATGGCAAAGAGTCTGGAGACAGGTATCGCACACCTTGGAGCTGCGGGTGGGAGAGGTCTCAGAGCTGGCGGGCAGAGGATCGCCCCTCTCCTGGGAGCCTCTGGCTTTGCTGTGGGATGGATGAGGGCCCTGGGACAAGCTGGCAATGGGGTCCGGTGATTTGTGGCTGCTTTCTGTGTCAGCAAGGCCCTAGGACACCCAGGACATCTCTATCCCCAACCGTGTCAGCCAGCCTGGCACGGGCTGCAAATATTCCTGGGGGATAAAAGGGTGACTTGCTCAGAAAGCTCCAGACCATCAGTCAGAAAGGGCAGAATAGCAGATAAAGCCCATTTCATTACAGTGCATACGTACTTCCATGACAAAAACTTAATACTGGAGCTCTAATACAGTGGAGAAGCAAAAGAAACAAAGATCAGTTACTGGTAGGCGAGGTCGGGTCTCATCTAGCTCGAAAGGCTGTTCAGGGATGAGGATATCTGATCATTAGCGGATGGTGGGTTCCCCATCTCCTATCACCCTTGCATCAAAGATAGATATTCTTCTGCAATCTCTTCTTCAGTGAAATTCAAATAATTGGGCTCAATTATTCAGGTAGGAGTTTATGTGAAATGCAAAGGCTTTTAGCACACAGGTCAGAGTAGATGGGCACTAACATTTAAAGACAAACAGAAGCCAACAGCTGCGGCACGTTGGCAGTGGGGCAGTGTCAGCAGGCACCAGGGTTTGTGCTATGGCAGTAAAAGATGGGGCTGAGAAACACCTTTTTGATGTATGTTAATTGGCAAGCGCTACCTTAAGGAGTGCCTGTGTCCTTTTGACTGCAAGGTTTCTTCCTCTGCTGTTCTGTAAAATGTACCTGTCATTTTTGTTTGTTTGAGTAATTTTCTCAGTCAACCACAATACGTAACTGGAAAACTGCCATCTGCCTCCTTGACTGCTCAGAGAATGGTATCGGCGTCTCCGAATGCCATCCGCCATCTGCCAGGCAGGCTGTCACTCTCCCAAATCCTTACGGCTGTTTTAGGCGGAACAGCTGTATGACAGCAACACGCACTGTCAGGCTAGCTTGTTGCTGACAGTCTGTTGCTATCAGGAACAAAACAGTTTCTATATGAAGTATAATAGAATGGCTAATACAATGTATGTAAGTCATGTCGACTAGACTTCATTACTCAACAGCCTTTGCAACGATTCAGTGACTCCTTCCAAATTGAGAGGTGCAAATAACCTTGTTTTCTCCATCTAAGACTAAAACTACAGTGACAATAAGATCCTAATAAAATTAGTGGCATTTCCTTTTTCCTATTACAAACAAGTGGCAACGGTGAAGGTAATTGCTCTGACAATTATTTAAACTGCAAAATTAAAACCATCGGTCTCCTACAATGTCCCTCCTGTTTCTAAATAGCTGTTAATATATCATCTCATAATAGCTTATGGCTAATTTTTTATCCACTCCATTTATTCATGCTCATCACCATTAAGAGAAAAAATATATATTTGGGGGGGTTCTCTCGTGGCTGACTTTTACGCTGTCCAGTTTTAATGTGTCCATACCTTCTTGTGGCTGATGGAACCCCCAATGCAGTTTACTTTCAAAATCAGAGTTAGCTACCAGGGCACCACGCCGTGGGAACGCCAAAGTTGCAAAACTGCAGCTTTTATTTCTAGAGGGCTCAATTCATCTGCTTAAATACAGATACCTTTGAGATGTTCCAGAGCACCCGGCCCCTGTGTGAGGCTGGCAGACGTGACACAGGGCTGACAGGGATCTGAGTCCCCTGGTGTGGCAGCTGAACCCAAGGCAGGAAAGGATGCTAGAAATCTCCAGAGGCTTTATGCCTGTGTTTAGACATGAGTCATGCCTCACATCACTTCCTTTTAATACTTATCTTGCAAATGGATGCCACAAAAAAAATGACAAACAAATGGCTTTATTCACCTGGAACAAATCTAGAATTCCAAGTCTGGAATAATTCTCTGTTATATCTGGGGTGGACTTGTCTACTTTTATTTTATTGACCATAATGCCTGGTTGGAAAACACTTCATATGCTGGGCCAGTAAGGATAATGATAACTAAAATTACTGGAATCTGGCATATTCTGCCTCTTTTTCAGCTGAGATACCCAATCTCGGACTTGCATGCTGATGAAGAGATAGCTCAAGTGTTCTTATGTCTTATTAAAAAGTTTACACTCATTACCTCAACTAAGACTTGTGATGAGTTTCGGTGAGTTAACATTGATGGAACTGAAGTAAATTCTTGTATATGCCAGCATGAAAGCTAACATGACTTAATAATACCCATGCAGGGCTGAAATACATGGACACAATCTTTGGGAACATCATGCTGACTCTTTCACGTATTCTAAAGCTGAATTATTTAAAAGGAGAAGAAATGGAAGGACAATGCACCCCATCAGGGAAGCCCCAAGGTTACATGCTTCTCCCCTTGGTCCCTTCATTGTTTTTAAAACACTCCTTTGCAAGATGCATTATCTAAACACTACCTATATATTCATAGACACATAGATGGGCTGTTACTATACAGACATTGCATGCTGAGTGTCTGACAAACCAACTGCGTCTACTGAACTTGGAGGTTTCCGTGTCTAACTCCTTTCCACCTCACAGGGTGGAGGAAATCTCAAATACTCCCAGGTCAGCTGAGTCACCCAGAGCAGCAGTCCATTGCTTCAGTCAGTAGTCGTAGTTAACAATAAAGGCAGAGTAATTTTTCTGGATAGTAACAACAGAACTTGGTAGAACATACTAAAACTGTTGTATACAAAGAAGAGCATTAGACTCCACATATTTTGGATTTTTTTAATGTTTTTGTAAAACATAATTGTTTGGCCTGTTTGCATGATGTAACACATAAATATAATGACCCTTTGATACTTCAGATGGGTTCTTTTTTTTGCCACAAACTCATAATAAATTTTTCACGAGTAGATGCTTGTTAACACCTACCACAGCTGCACTCACAGGACAGCCTCAGACCTAAAAGGAACAGCAAATGCCCTGGATAAAAGGGGAACCATGGAAACCAAAAGAATCCACCACAGCTCTTCCCCAGTGTTGGGTGGCTGAACAAGAAGGTATATTTATTTTCTGCTGACTGTGGGCTTATGGCCAGGGACTGAACAAGAGTCAACTGTCACCGAATATTGGCCTGCCAGGGGAAGCAACAAATCGCAATTGTTGAGCTTTGTGATGAGATCATAAAATCACACCGTGGTAAGTAATACTTGTACCAAGGAAACATTTCTACAAGGATAGAAATGTCCATAGGCAACACAGAGGCCCTTGTGATGTTTGTGAGCTTATCAAGAGGACCCCCCTGGCAGATGTGCTCTCCAGGTTATACTTTTTTACCTTCAAGTTCTCAAACCATCTGGCTCACAACAACCTGCCACCCCCTTCTTTTGTTATAGTCCTCCCTGGCAGAAGGTTTGGGCTGCTTTACAATGAGAAGATGGAAATCAAGGGAGTCACAGGGAATCTCAAAAAGTGGTTTAAATTAAAAACAAAGAACTCACACACCCCCCAGATCACTTCAAGTGACAAACATCACAGAGGACAGAATAATGCATAAAAAGTAATCTTGGATTCTCGAGAGAAGGCTAAAAAACAATTACACAATTTCACAAAAGTCAAAATCCATCAAACTTTTCAAACCATCACATCATCAGAACTATTGCTGCTGTTCCCAAAATGTCCCCAAAGCACCTTGCTGACAGTAGAGCAGCTACCCAGATTTTCAGGTGGATTGATTCTATTTGTGGCAATTTTGAAGACAGAAGTACAGATAAGCTTGATGGAAGACTGCAAACAGAGTAAATAATTAGAGACTTTAAATCTCTAAGGATGTACAGTCAAAAACTTTGTTTGATTGTAGAAAAAGGGACCGGATTGAGTACAGACAGAAAAAAGCATGTGGAAATATGCAAATTTGGAGCTGTAATGTTGCACCAGGTGCAGATCTTAATCAAAAGCTCAGTTTCTACAAGAAAGGTACACCTTAGAGCTGGTTGGAAATTTTTGTTGAAAGCATTTTTTTCAGTAAAATTTGTTACTTTTGTTCAAATGTATATGTTCAGGAAGATAGTAATTTTGATGAAAGTTCCATTTTAAAATGAGACATTTTGATATAGCTGAAAAGTTCCATTTTAACATCCACATAATGGAACCTTTTCTTTGAATTATGCTTAGTTTTCAGTGAAAACTTCATTTAATCATGACATTTAAAAAAAAAAAGTTTTAAAACCTAAATCCATTTAACCAAATAAAATACCTCATTTGACACAGATCATTAATTTGATATTTCTCCCAGCAGAATTTGGGCTATTAAAAAGATTTCACTCCTGAAATTTCAAAGCAGACAAAATTTTGGAAAGATGCAGCACTCAACAGAATGAAACAACGCAGTTTTACCCCGCTTTCCAGTGTCAGTCTTGACCATGAAAGAGGAGTTGCCTTTGTGCACTGCAGTGCCTCCCAAAGCCACCATAAACCACAGCAACACGTGCTGCAACACCACGGTGCCCCTTTCATCCTTCATTAAAAAAGTGCTTACTGGCTCCTCTGCTGACAAACTGGTAGTCCCTACGGTTGGTTTCCGTATATCCGCTGCGAGTTTGTAAGACTTGCTCTGGAGGTTTAAAAAACACAATACATAAGACACTCATGAACCTACGGTTGCAAAACATGAGATTAGGAAAAAAAAACAAACTGCAGCTGAAAAGCTCTGTTAAGAATTTAATATTTTCAGGCTGTTCCAGAAGTGGTTCTCTGATGCAGATACAGGCATTTCTCCAAGGTTACCTGTAATTTTCTAGGGACAAACACAGAATGATGTAATTCCCAGATGAGTTATGAGCTGAATCATGGGATTCTATTCCAACATGGGCTCACACCTCTTCCCAACAGAGCCTACAGCACAACTCCAGTGTACTGCATCTACATCCAGGCTACCTAGTGCAGCACGGAGCTCATACAACTACTAAACCTGCCTGAGACGCAGTGCTGAGATCTCTCTTGACATAGATAGACCTCAACTGGCTAGATTAAATCTAAACTGGATATGCTTGCTCTACACCGCATTGAGTGCGTTGTCCAGTGAAAGGCCCTCCAGGGTCAACACCCTCAGCAGACGCCTGCCAACAGCCCTACGATGTGTGCTTATGTAGACTCATGGGGCAGGAGCTTTCTTGGCCTTGTTTCCTATGCAAAGATAGGTTGCTGAGCTGCTCACTTCTCTCCCCTCACACAAGCAGCCAGGCTACGAAAGGATGGTGTGGAGATGGGGCCATGTACCCTTTCACAGGGGGACAAAAAGCTGGAACTTCGCACAAATGATATGGGCCTTCTTGCTCAGCCTGGCAAAGACAATGTCCTGGAGAGCTGGTCCGAAAGCAGCAGATGCTAGGCACCTTTCAAGACCTCGCTGAATTTGGATTAAAAAAATAGTCGCGTGATAAAATAATACAAATCTTAGAGAAACTAATGTAATGTTAGCCTGTATCAGCAAACAGGCTGTTGTCTATTGATACATACCGTAAAACTGCAGGTTTTCAGACAGCATTCAAGGATAAAATGCGCTGCTGAATAAATATTGCCTTTTATCCATTAGTTTTAAAATTGGAGCTAAAAAAACCCAGCTTCTTCAGCACAAGCTACTTAACTTCCAGAAGCACCAATGATTCACAGCTACCACACAAGCTTTTGATGATCAGGCTGTTTTGAGGTTAAATATCCTTATGCAGACTTAGCTATTTATTATTAAACACCCAAATGTTAGCCAAAATTGTCTCCGTCAAAATTCATACAGTAATTTGATGTAGCAAATCCTGACACCTGGATTTTAATCAGGCCCTTCTGTGAGCACCACATTTTGAGGCTACTCCTCTCCCTACTATTCAGTGATAAAGTTAGCCAGATTTTGAAAGTGTTGGCCTCTGGGACAGGAGGTTTTTCATACATCTTTAGGGAATTATTTTACTGTTCAGAATGTTCCAACATAAATTTGGTAAACGAACTAAAACGAGTTTTCCCATGACAACCTATGCATCATTTCTTTTTCTCAAAACCAAAGTGCTGCCCTTTTTAACTAAGCCACAATGGGTGTTACAGCACCTAGAATCTGTGTGTTATAGTAAGTTTCATTATTCATGTACTGCAATTAAGGGATGTTACCAGCTATATACAAGTTTCCCACCCACACTTAACGTAGATTTTGAGGTTAAATCTTCATCTGCAGCTGTATTAATGTCATTTAAAGTGAAAATGGACAAAAATAAAAACAGGAAATTGCTGCATTCTTGACAATCCAAATTAAATAACTACTTACATGTGAACTGCCCATTTTTGCTTAGCCTGAGTGTGGAAGATGCAACTCTTCTGCTCTTCAATAAAACAAGCATTCAGATGGAATAGTCAACCTTTACTAGAGCAGCTATATCCTACCCAACCCTGGGTTAATCAATAACTTCTGTCATTATTTAAATTCTAGTCATTACAAGGTGGGGCATATTCATCATTACACGGTGGCTTTGTTATCCCTACTATCTAATATCATATCCTGTTGGGTCATGGAGCTGGCTGCTTTCTCCAAAGAAAATCAGGATTTCACAGTATAAGCCTTGAGATTATACATACTCATTTATCTAATTGTTATTACAATGATTTAAAACATATAGTTATGGTAGTGCCCAACACAAGCTTTCCAAACATTTTAGAAGAAAAGATGCCTCCTTTGAATGGTTTACTTTGGATCTTCTGGGATTTAGTGGTGCTTAACATGTCATTGAGAACCTTAATCTCTCACAAAATATTTCAAACAGAATCTCACTGCTTTCATTGGGTTTATGTGGCAAGGTTTTGGCGGGGGGGGGGCCCGCGTTGCAGGAGTGGCCTCTGAGAAGAGACCAGAGGTTGTCCCCATGCCAGGCAGAGCCAGTGCCAGCTGACACCACTGGACAAAGCTGAGCCCCCTCAGCGACACCGGTGGTGTCTCTCTGATAACATATTTAAGAAAGGGTAAAAAATACTGCACAGCAGCTGTGAGAGAGGAATGAGAAAAATGTGAGATAAACACCCCTGCGGACACCAAGGTCAGTGAGGAAGGAAGGGGAGGAGGTGCTCCAGGTGCTACAGCAGAGGTTCTCTTGCAGCCTGTGGAGAAGACCATGGGGAAGCAGATTGTCCCCCTGCAGCCCATGGAGGTCCACAGTGGAGCAGATATTCACCTACAGCCCATGGAGGAGCCCATGCTGGAGCAAGTGGATGTTCCCTGAAGGAAGCTGCAGCCCAGGGAGTGAAGCCCACGCTGGAGTTGGTTTCCTGGCAGGACCCGTGACGCTGTCGGGGGCCCACGCTGGAGCAGGGGAAGAACATGAGAAGGGAGGAGCAGCAGAGACCAAGTAGTATGGACTGACTGCAACCCCTGTTCCCCATCCCCCTGTGCTGTTCAGGGGGAGGAGATAGAAAAGTTGGGAATGAAGGAGTGAAGTTGAGCCTGGGAAGAAGGAGGGGGAGGAAGGTTGTTTCAGTTTTGTCTTTGTTTATCACTATCCTACTCTATTTTTAATTGACAATAAAGTAAATTAATTTCCTTAAGTCAAGCCCGTTTTGCCCATGACAAAATCACGGAATCACAGAATCATAGGGTTGGAAGGGACCTCTGGAGATCATCTAGTCCAACCCCCCTGCCAGAGCAGGGTCACCTTAGAGCAGGTTGCACAGGAACGCATCCAGGCGGGTTTGGAATGTCTCCAGAGATGGAGACTCCACCACCTCTCTGGGCAGCCTGTTCCAGGGCTCTGCCACCCTCAAAGTAAAGAAGTTCCTCCTCATGTTTAGGTGGAACTTCCTATACTCAAGTTTGTGCCCATTACCTCTTGTCCTGTCACTGGGCACCATGACAGTCACTAGTAAAGAATCTCCCTGTCTTTATCTCAACCCACGACCTTTTTCATCTTATTTTCTTCCCCCCTGTCCTTTTCTGGATGGGGGCAGGAGAGAGCAGCTTGGTGGGCACTTGGCCGCCAGCCAAGGTCCTGCTTTAGACCTCAGGTAGGACACCCAGAGAAAAATAAGAGAAGAAAACAAGTACACTTGAACCTATAGCAGTTCAGGGGAAAACAAAAATATCTATGTGATTATTTAAACAGTAAGCAAAAGAAAATCACTGTGTTACTGAAAGGACAGTAGTAATTCTAGGTTTTAAATGGTTTGATGGACAGTACTTTCCTGCAAAGACCTCGCTACCATTCGAACACACTTGAAAATAAATGATCAGCTTTGATTACGGTGTTCAAACACATGCGATGTAAAAATCAAATGTGAGTATGAAGATTTTTATGCAGAATTCAATACTTTGTAGTAACATACTGTCTCAAAGGCATCTTCAAAGCCTTTACTGAGCTGCGAACTACCCACTTCTTTCATAATACTTTTGGGAATAAAGACATCCCAACTCACATTAAAGGAAATACTAAAGTTGGAGAGCGCAATTGCAGGGTTTCTCTGGAATCTGTCAGGTCAGAGGGCACTCATAAATGGAAATACAGACTGGTAATCCTACTGCTTTTACTGGTTGTGAGTGAAATACAGCAGCCTAGAAGTTGCAACTCATTACGGACATAATACAAACAGCAGATTGAGTCATACTGTATCATGCTGTGCATGCAAATGGTCTATCTAAACACGCAAATAGGGCATCAGTAGGAAAACTACGTTCTACTCCCACTGATCAATTTGGTTAACTCAGCTTATGTACTGTGAGTTCAAAAGTTTGTATAATTAACAAAAATTAATGATTGTATGGTACTTTTCAGCTTTGTAAATAACAGGGCTGTCTCTCTGCAGAAGACCCGAGGACTGGAGTCCTGTGGGTGACATACCCCCATGCAATGAGATAGGGGCGTCTCTTGGTATCCAGTGAATGGAGTCTGCCTCCACCTACTCCTCCTTTTGCCAGCAGGGTGGAAAACTGAGGGATGGGTATTATGCCATGGCAAGATCAAGCAGGCTGGATGCAGAGGACAAGGTGGCACTAAGGACTTATCAAAAGGGTGCCTATAAACGTTCTCCTCTGAAAGGTGAAGCGGGGAGAATTCAAAAAGGTGAAATGGATCACACTACAGTGCATAACTGTTGACTGACAACGCTGCTACTCGAGATTATTGCTGGCAACCACCAAGCGAGTGTTTGCTCTAAAGGTAACCACAGAATTGGTTAAAGCTGAGGGGCCTTAAATGAGGCTAAATGGAAGAGGCAATGAAAATCTTCAGTCTAGTGAAATGAAGTGATGAAGGACCAAGGTGGTAACAGGTAAAAACTAAGTGAAGCTGAGCTTTGCGCTTTTTGCAGAGGGTATTTGTGGTAGCAGCGTGCCCATATGGCTGGGCAGGGTGATGGTGCTTCATCTGTCTGCAAGATGAGGCAGAACTTTTGCTGGAGAGACAGGCACCTGGATTTCTGTGTGGCAGAGAAACACGGTTTGTGGATTAAATCAGAGTCAACAGAATTAATGCCTTCACCAACCTTGACTGCAGCTTGGTCTAATGGGAGGTGTCCCTGCCCATGGCAGGGGGTTGGAGCTAGATGATCTTTAAGGTCCCTTCCAACCCACACCATTCTATGATTCTATGATCCTGAGGAGCAGAGCTGCGAGGGAGTGGATGTGGTTTTAATGATATCCTAAGGTTTGGAAAAAAAGGATCAGTAGCCTGATCCTCAGTGCTCACTGTATTTTACACACATGATTTACACCAACGGGATTATAACTTCAGAGTCCAACGACCTCAATTGAAGGTGCAGGAGTTTAGTGTGTTTTATCTATGACTTTCATTTAGAAAGAGAATTTCAATCAGCTGTTTGCGAATTCTCAAACTGACTGATAAACACAGAATGATTTTGTTGTATGGTGTCCTTTCTGGTAATATATTAAAATTGTGTTAAAAAATAAGTACATGCACTGTTGCCTTCTCATCGCAGCTCTGATGAGTTATTCTGCCTCTAGGAAGATCTACCCTACATCAGTAGATTCTAATTGTCTTCTTTCGTTTTTGCCAGTGCTATCACTGGAAAGCCTGAGGCAGATGAAAGAAATATAATCGAAGCCTCCAAGCTATCAAATAAGGGGTTTTTTTACTGCATACATTACTGTTATTCTGATCACCTAACTTTTTAGCTTGTGGATTCTCGTATCTGTGTCTTATTTATTCAGCTGCTGGTGCCACTAACAAGATAATTTACCTCAGAACCGTGCAAGAAAAAAATTTTCCTGCCCTACTGAGAGGTGTGTCAAATTTCTGATATTAAAAGCAAACAGACAGTACCAGACAAAGCCCTGTACCATCTGGTTTATGTGGCAATGGGCAAGGCAAAAAGGATTTCTTATTAATGTCTTTTCATAGTTTATTTATAAACCAATGTAGGGCGTGACAGAGAAAGGTTCATAAGAAACCTGACAACTGGGGTTAAAAGAAGGTTGGCAGACGGTGACTGCGTTCCTGGACTGAATCCTGCTGGCGATATGAGCAGGCATGCCTTATCTGAGACTCTGGAGATTGTGGAAGCTGCTCACCATCTCCTCAGCTGCAGGGATCTCTGTGCATTGGCACCATAGGGCACATCCACTGGCTGAGGCTTTATGTCTCTGCAGTTACGCAGAACTGGGATCCTGGACACCAGTGATGCCGAAGGAGAACTGGGTCTGCAGTTCTCTGGGGACCTACTCGAAGATAACAGAGCACTGAGTTTCTCTCTATTGCTGTTTGTTCCCCTTCAGCTCTGTCACCACTGCTCCAAGGTTATTACTGAGCATGCAGGGTAACAGCCTTAAAAAATAAATGGCACAAGTGATCGGACCTCATTTGTTTATTCTACTTATATATCAAATCATTCATTGAAGTGTTGTGTAGTGTTTAGAACACAGAGCCCTTTCGCCCATCTGCAGTTCCGAGACACTTAAAATGGTAACAAATTGCTTCTGCATGGAAAGTTGGTGCTGATTTTGACACAGGTAAGACTTTAAATGACTTACAAGAACCTAGATCCTAAGATAAGGAGGGGCACCTGCTGCTTTTTTATTTGAAGCGGCTTCCTCGATGATACTAATCCACTTGCCCAAGACCCCACATGAACGGGATGGGCTGCTGTTGGTATTCAGGTCTGCAAGCTTTCAGTCCCCAGGTTACGCAGACCACACGCTGAGGGCACACTCAGTTGGCGTAGTCCAGGGCCACTGCTAAATGAAATGATCTTGCTCGTTCCTTGCCGTGAAATGCTTATTTGTGCTCCTGCACATGCAAAGGCAGCTGCAAGTGACTACTTGGAGCAGTCACCCACATCCGTCCAGGTGTATTGTGAACTACATTAGGAAACTAAAGTGAGAACCGAGCAAGTAGATGAAAGAAGCATTTTAAGCTTGAATCCGTTCCCAACCTGTGTCAATCCGCTGCGCTGGTGCATGTGGAAAGCAGCCAAGGTGAGGGATAACCCTCTCAAGGCACAAGCGCGTGGCGGCACATAAGGCCTCCCCACTCCTCCCGCCCGCGGCAGTGAGCGAGGCCTCCCCTCCGCCTGCAGCAGCTGATTAACATCGACCGAAATAACCTCGCCGCGCTGCCCTGACGAAGCCGGGGGCCAACGCGGCCGACCGCGGAGCCCGGGGCCGGGAAACCAGGCTCCGGCTG
>VYZM01011224.1:306260-335894 GCA_013398915.1 Dromas ardeola | reverse complement strand
GGGGGATAGGAGGGGTGCGTGGCTCTTCTGTGGGGAGAGGGTGTGTGTGTGTGGGGGGGTGGGGTTGTCTGTGTGATATGAGGATGGTGTGAGGTCTGGATGTGAGGAGTGGGGCATATACATGCTTGCTTGACGGGAGGTCTGTGAGGAGAGAGGGATGTAGGGGTGGTTTTGGGCCTCTGTGGGGAGAGGGAGATGTGGGGGTCCTCTCTCAGCTTGTACAGGTGGAAGACCAGCTGAGGTGGGTATCCCCCATGCAACCCCTGAATAGTGTGAGTTGAACCAGGACAGGTGTCATCGGAGACTTGTGCAGCCCTGCATTTCGGTAGCTAGGGAACTGTTGCAGTGAGTGACTGGTGGAAAAGAAAACCTAATGAAATTTTGATTTGCTGTGTTTAATGAGCCTCTGACAGCAGAGGGGGGAGGTATTGTGTTAAGTCGAGGGGATGCTCTCATCTCCAAAGTGCTGCTTGGAAGCAGATGCTGATAAACAATTCCTGCTCTTGCACAAAGGAAGGATGGAGAGGATGAGTACTGTCTGCAGGCCCTGAGTAACTGAATTCCTTGAGTTTGAGATTTCAGAAGCTGAATGATGATTTCTCTTTACCTGTCCAGCTGAGTGCTATATTGGCTACGTGATTCAGGATAGAAAACATACTAATATTAGTTGCTTTAATGTAACTTCTGGGATACTGTTTTGTTTACTTTAGGTTAGGATAATCCTTAATATTTTTGTACTTGGATCAAATACTTGGATCCCTCTCTGGGATATCAGGTGTTTCATTTCTAATACCTGATTCTGCAGTATGTGGGCACCTTACTTGTTTATCCCATATATGCAGTAAGCTACCTTTTTATCTAAGGATCTTTTAAAATATGAATGTGAATGAGGGAGCCAGGAGAGGGAAAAAAAAAAAACAAAAACAAGAAATCAAACAAGTTGCTTGTTGCAGATGCAGAATAGAGAGTAATGTGAAGAATTTTGTGGGGACAGCTTTTGAAAGAAGGCATTTAAAGCATCAACCAAAGTTCTCTTTTTATCTTCTTTCATGATAGTCAAGTAATGTGCTGTGTTTACGCCTTAATCTTGTGACCTAAGATCCCTTGATTGCCTTACTTGTGTGAAGCTACAACTTGAGCTGTTTCATTATTTATTTTTTCCATTATAAGCTTCTTAGGTGCAGAAATTGAAGCTTCACGTGTCATTCACCCTGCGTGGCTTATGCTACACTAATTCTGGGCAATTCTTCAAGACTGTGAGACACTGAATGCTTGGTGAAGTGCTTGATGCTTCATGTCATCTAGAAGATAGCTTAAAGCCTTTGATTTAAGAATTAGATGCTCCCTTTTTTTTTATCAGAGTGGTACTAGGAAAAAAATCTAAAGATTATTGCTTAAATCTGTATCCCATATACAGAGACTTATTTAAGAAGATACTTTTGACCTTGTACAGAGACTGTAGGTACTATCGCTGTATTGAACTGGGGGACCTCCTGAGTGATGACAACTGCCTGCATATGTTTTCTCATAAGACGCTTTGCAGTGGTTTAACTAAAAAGGGTTTTGTGCTTGTCAGCTAAAAGGCCTTTATATTTTCAAGGGTCTTGGAAATTCTCAGAGGGAATATGAAAGGCAGGTCGTACTCTACAGCATCCGCAATCAGTTACGATACCGGAATAACTTAGGTGAGTGAAGAAGCTGAGTAACTTCTAATTGCTACCCGATTCTTCTTTGTGGAAGTTTGTCTTTGCTGTAAAACTACAAGAACTAGCCCTGTTCAAAGGTCCCTCTTTACCTCAAAATGGATATTTTTAAATGATAAAACATCAAGAAAAGTCTTGACTTCTGAGTCCATTTGGCAGCTTTTCTAGTGAAGCATTCTTTAAGGTTACTGAGTTGGTAGGTGGAACTGAGTTCCTGCTGTAGTTATGCCGCCCTTTTCCTAGAAGTTAAGAGATGTTAAGAGAGGATTTGACTAATAAAATGAAGCCTGGCACTAGGTGAGATGCAAACAGTGGCCCTGCCTCACATGAGCTATTGGCTATGACATGTTTGCAGACTTTCAATTTATTTTGCATTGACTGCATCCATTTGTCTTCTCAAAGTAGATAATAGTTTCACTAATTAAAAAATAATTTTCTACAGCCTGCATGAGTTCTGTCTCAATGGGCCATTTCCTGGTAATGTGTGAAATAAATCTGCTCTGTTCTAATGCCATCCCTGAAGGCTCTGAGAGTACTGGTATCGTATGTAGAAATCCTTGGATGCTGAGTGCCCTGTATCACTCTTTTATTTTGTTTTTAATTTTCTGTCAGTTGCCATTACACTTTTTAAAATCCTTTTGTTATAACACTTTTTTTTAAATTGAACTTCATAGAACAGTGTAACTTTTTTTCTTCTCACCTTGTAGTTAAGCATGTCAAGAAAGATGAACGTAAATATTATGAGGATCTGCTAAAATACAGTCGAGATCATCTCATGTTGTACCCTTACCATTTGTCTGA
This sequence comes from Dromas ardeola, assembly GCA_013398915.1. Classification (NCBI taxonomy): domain Eukaryota; kingdom Metazoa; phylum Chordata; class Aves; order Charadriiformes; family Dromadidae; genus Dromas; species Dromas ardeola. The sequence goes on along the minus strand of VYZM01011224.1, from coordinate 333,390 downwards.
CATCATGGTAAAAGGTCTAAGGGTAACACCGTTTTCATATTACACTGGCATAATGGAGGTGAGTACAAAACTATGGCGAGAATATGTTGTTTTCTGTCCTAGAGATGTTGGTGATGGCCATTTAGTGCATATGAGGCACAGTCTTGTAGTTTTCTAGGCAAGTGCTTGTACCCGCACTTCTGCCCCTGTAACCTGTTCAAGAGCTGGACTTTGTGATGTGGAACAGGGATGGGACTCACTCTGAGGCCAGTCTCTCTCTTTTGATATTTGAAATTGTGACTCTTCACTTCAAACTATACAAGAAATAGCTCATTCTGTTAGATTACTGAAACAAAGAGTATTTCCATTTTTAAAACACAGCACATTTGAACGATTATTTTCTTTTTTTTATTCCCTTTCAAAAAGGACACTTAACCATATTAGAAACTTTTTCAAAAGCTTGAAGCAGATCCTTTTTTATGAGAACAAAGATGGTTCTGTTTTCTGTCAGCACTCTGGCAACCTTTTATTTTCATTGGATATCAGAAGTGCTTTGTTTATTTTGTGTATAGTGATTGCAGACATAATGGATTAGTTGTTAGCTTATTCTGTTATTACCGTTAGTAATTCCTTGTGCTATTTTTTTTTTTTTTTTGTGAGGATAGATACAGGATTTTATCTTTATTATTCTGTCAGTATTTTTCTTTGTAAAGCTTATGTTAAACAGAAGTCTCTCTTTTATGTATTTAACTTATTGTGTAATGATTAATAAAGTAATTGGTAAGTTTGATAAGGTAACTGACTAATAGATTTGTTTTAATTTCATTTTGTTCTAAAAAAAAAACAAGGCAGGCAGAATTTTGGACCTGCTTCTCTGAAACAATGACTTTCTTGTTGGAACTAAGTTTTCTTGTCTTTTTAAGGATATAATGAACAGCGAAAAAAGCTATGATTCGTTACCGAACTTCACTGCCGCTGACTGTAAGTATTACCTAGCTGCGTTACTGCTTTCAGTGAGTTGGAAATAAGGAGCTTCTGAAAACGGATTTGTGGGCATGTGTTTGCTTGAACGTAAGCAGTGAATGGGGGTGTCGAAGCATTTAAATAGTGACGTTAAGTAGCGTGTGCTCTCCATACACAGTTCTGTCCATATGCTCAGCGCTAGAATTGGGCTAGTTTGTGTACAAATAGGAATGGTGCAAAACCTTGTGCAGCTTCTGTCCTTGCTTGTATTGCGTTCCGATTTGCTTGGACTTCTGACTGGAAAGTCTTATTGGCCATTGTGCATCAGCAAGCTGAGCTGCTGGTCCTCTTCTAGTGCGTTTTTTGGCATGCGTTTGGCAGAAAGCTTTGGGAAGACACTGAAAGGCTGTTAACAGTGTTGTGAATTAACATCAGCGTGGATCAAGGAATGATGTACCAGAAAAGAGACAGAAAAGAATCTCGTATTTTATGACACTCCTGGATGTGCCAGGTTTTTTATCGTGCTTTCTGTTAGACTGTGGTGGGTATGAGGTGGGGAGATTAGGAAAGCAAAAATGTTGAACCTGATGGATGAGAAGAACGTTAAGAGCAACAGCCTGCTGATAAGTCTTACAGAGCAAAATGCAAACTGCTGGCATAGGGAGGGTGTTAATCAAACCTGCCACTGAGAAGTTATTTATAGCTAAAGACTTAATTTCTCACCTTTGGTATAAATTCATATAGATTTCTCTTTAAGGATAGCGTGTAATAAGGTGAGGAGTAGCCTGCAGCTTTTGAAAACAGTTTGGTGGGGTCTTTTTGTGTCTCTCTCTTTTTTTTTTTTTTTTTTTTAAAGGATACTGCCAGTTAACTGTACTAATTTGCCTCTATTTCACACTTGGGAAACAGATCAGGAAAAATTCTTTATTCTGTGCCATGTAGCTTGTTGGTAATCTAGGGTTATTCAGGAGCATGAAGAGAGGAAAGGCTTCCCTGTTGTTGGTGTCTTTTTTTTTTCACTAGCAATTCTGTTATTTTAGCAGCAGCTGCGGGTCAGTTGCTGAGGTGTAATTAAGTTAAACATCTTTATTAACATCTTATAATAAAAAACAGTGTCAAACAAGAAAGTTGGATTTAACCCATATTCTGTCTCCATTTTAAAACTAATGAGTAGTTTTCCAGTATCTGTTCATAATTCCTTAATGGTTGAAAGCTAGAGATTATAGAATTAAATTCTGATTCAGTTTAACTCAACTAGATCTTAATCATCTTCCTTAGAGGCTAATGTGGCCTTTTGTGCTCTAATTCTTAGTTTACAGTTCTAATCCAGTGCTTGCTGTGGGATTTATTAGGGGAGAAAAAAAATTATTGACCAAAATCTTTACGTACAACTTTACTTCTGTTAATTTGAAACATAGTTATTACCTGTTGTTGTGAGTGGAGGAGAGAAAGGGGTTGGATTATTCCCTGCCACCCCGTGACTTGAGAGATACAGGGTATGGGATTTTTTAACCTGTGCAGAATAAATGAGTGGGGATGTATTCTAGTTTTAGATAACGTGGTTCTCTGTCAAATTGGCTTAAAACTGAATTTAGCTCTTATAACTGTCTTTTTATTTTGGGAAGAAAGAGTAATTAAAGATATTATTATAGAAGTAGGTCTGATTCTTTGAAGAATGTTTTATGTGTCATCAGTTTAAACCCGTTTTAAGAGAAATAAAACCTTGCTTATTTCTCAGGTCTAAGACTTCTTGGTATAGGAAGAAACCAGTATATAGATCTAATGAACCAATGTAGGTCTTCAAAAGTAAGTTTATCTTTAATTTCTTCACCCTTTTCTTCTCCACTCACCGCTCCCCACACCCCNNTAGGAAGTGAAGAATGGAATAATTTCATACATCTTGTTAGTTTAATAGTATGGCTAATTGAATGTGACATAATGTTGTGTTTCCTGAAGGTAATAAAGAGCTTTTTAATTTAAAATCAAAGTATACTAAAGAAAAAGGTATTAAATGTTACATCTTTTTTTTTTCTTTCCGCAAACGTCTATTTTCAGAACTGTGTATATTCTATGGCACCAGATAACTCGTGTCTCCTGGACAGTATAAACATGGAGTAATGATACTGGTTCTGGAAGAATTATTCCATGTTGCAATGGGTGTAGTTGAGATTAGAGTTAATTCTGGGACAGTCCTTCATCTAGGTGTAAATTTTTGTAGTATGTGTGTTTTTTTTTTTTTCTGAGACAACAATAACGAGTCTGAATAGACGTCCTTGTGTGTGAACAGCATGTGTGGAAAACACTGTAACAATTGTTGATAAAATTTGGCCCTTTAATTTGCAACAGTTCCTTTCTTTCTTCAGGAAACTCATAAGTGCTCTTGCAGTAGCTTTACAGTGCTCCTTCAACCGAAAGTGTGCTTACCAAAACACGAAGTTGATAGTGTGAACCCAAAAGTAATGGCTGTACAATGGAGCAGAAGCTGTTCAGGTCTATAAATAAACAGTACCCTCCAGTTTTACTTTTTTGCACTGAAATTCATTGGAGTTTTTTAGCACATTGAGAATGTGGGGTACTTTTATAATGTTCCTAAAATGTTGGGGTTTTTTTAAGATCATTGAACTTCTTTAAAATGCCCCATTTGTATACTTTTTTTGCTGTGCTTATACCTGTTCAGATTAGAAAATGTCATAAATAGTTTAAATTTGGAATTGATCCTAATGTGTTTGAACAGTGTGGTTTTTAATTAGCGACACATACAACATGGATGAAAATACGGGTTTATGGGAAGACTTAACACTATCAGATGCAAATAATTTTTTTTCTTTCCCATTTTCACATGATTTGAGAGAGGAGGGAAGCTTTTACTCAATGACAAATATTTGTGTGTGTCCAGTCTGAATGTAATGTACTTAAAAATGGATGTTTATAAAAATCAGTTTATATAAAGGTAAATGGCTGTCTGCACATGTGAAGTGCTCTTTATTACTATCTCAAATGGACTGTACCACTGCAGAAATTTTTCAGAAGGAAAACTGCTCATGATCTGTTACCTGTGAAACCTGTGGAGATTGCTATAGAAGCTTGGTGGGTCGTGCAGTCTGGCTACATCACTGAGGATGACATCAAGGTATTTTAGTATGGATTGCATCTCTAATTTTGGTTGAATACTGGTAGTCCCTGAAAAAAGGGGCTTCCCTTTATGTAGGATACACAAAGATTATGTTGCAGGTTTATAACAACTCTGTAATGGAAATAGAGATTGGAACTAATGGAAACTGTGTTTTATTTGTTTACATATTCTGCCCTCTTCCTCCTTTGTACTTTCTGCGCTATGTACGGTGAGGTGGTTTTGCATCAACAAGTCTGTGGTAACTAATGTGCTTTGTAGGGAGCAAGCAATAAATATGTTTTCTTAAATGTGTATTTAAGCCCTGACAGCTGTTTTGACTGAATCTTCACCTTCAATATAATTAGAATCAGAATGTTACTGGACTTTAGTTGATAGATATTTTCATTGTTTCTGCTCCTCGTGTCCCCTTTATCTTTTTCATTGTTTGCACAGGAAAAATTTGTGAGTTGTCTTAATACTTTCATTCTCACAGTTTCTCTTTACAGTCATCTAGTCATTTGATCTGGATTTAATTCCTTCTTTGTAAGTCTTTTGTTTAGATTGGAATAAATTTAAAGCAGTGATGGAATCTTTTTTTGGCTACTATTTGGAATATCTTAGGGAGTGGCTATTTATATTCTGACATCCCATCAACCTAGAGTAGTTAACCTGAAGCACATTACCTTGATATTGTAATGGACTTCTTTCTAGAATGGTTCCAGTTGTGTGGCTGAACACTCAGTTTGGAAGTTTTAAAGAGCAAACCTGTTACGCTGTGGACTTCGCTTGCCAAATACCTGTGAACTAAGTACTGTTCCTAAAGCATGCATAATTTTGTGTGGGGACAAGAGTAAAAAAGTTTAAGACTTTAACAGGAATTGGAGTGAATTCTTCAGTGCCAATATTTTGATTAAGAACATGGGTTACTTCCTATATTCTCACATTACTTATGCCTGATTTGAGGCCGAAATGTGAGGTTGAGTGGTATTAAGTAAACTGCATAGATTCATTTCTACAAAAGACTAACATGATTTCTTTTACCTAGATTTGTACTACGTCGGAGAAGTCTGCTATTGATAAGATAATTGATTCAGGTCCTCAGCTTGCTGGTTCATTAGACTTCAATGTAGTTCACAGTAAGTTTTTAACGAGCGTTCCTTTTCTGTTTGTAGATCTTGCTCAAAAAATTGTGAGAGTAGTGTCTGAAAACTAGGAATAAAAGGGGATGTAGACAGCTGACGCATAAGAGCTGGTGGAGGAAAATACTGACGAGCTTGTACAGACTGCAGGCTAGATCTTGTAAGCTGTTTAACAGTGAGTCATTAGCAGCTGTTGCTCTGTTACTGTTTGATTCAACAAATTATTTCATTAGAAACTGTCAGTTATTATTGTGGGGAAGGGGGGGGGTGTAGATGAGGACAAGCAAAACTAAAATTAATGCCAGACTTGGTAATCCTGGGTGGTAGAACTTCGCTCCTTGATTTTCAAAGAAGGAGAGGTTTTGCAACTTTGTACTGTTTGAACACCATAAAAAAGGGCCTTAAATCTAAGGGGCTATCCTGTTTCTCAAAGGTCTGCAAATATTACTGAAAAATGGTGTGCATGTGTCTCCCCATTTCAGCGTAACAAGTATTAGGTACAGACAAATCATATTAGGCAAGGGAGTACAAAGTCACTGACAAACTCCTTCTTGAGAAGTCTGTCTGTAAATGCTTGTCTTACTACAAGCAATCAGAGCTGTGCACTGTAGTTTTCCTAAGAAATTGAGGCAGAATTCCACTGCCTGTTACTGAAGCAGAACAAAACAATAAAAAAAATAGGTAGGTGAAATTGGAGCTGTGGAGTGGATCTGAAACAGTATAGGGCTTAAGAAAATTTGAATTCCAAAAGCATTTCATGATCTTTCTCTATACATGGCCTGGCGTTGCTTGTGGAGAGGGTTACAGCTCGGGTTTAGTAGGTTTAGAAGGATCTAGCGTACTTTTCTATCTGAACTCATGGGTAAAAAAGAATGTACAGACAATTAGTGTAATGATCTGCCAGTAGGATGTGGTTTTATGGGGAAAGAGGACTGTTTAGTACAAACTACGATGCCATCAATACGTTTCAGGTACAGTAGGGAAGGATGTATCAGTTACGAGAGTTGAATCTGAAGGGGAGGCAGTGAAAAGTGCTGTTAGCATGTTGATGGCTTGTAATGTCCATTAAAGCTGGTTTGCATAGCTGACTATGTGTCACTGCCTGTGCTGAACAGCAGTTGTATCAGCATGAATTCAGGTTACTTTTTGGTTTAATGCAGGCATTTTATTTAAGAACTGATTTGGTATAGTAATTTTACTAGATATAATGTAGATATACACACACATTATAGCTGGGCTGGGCTCTGTGTGTGTGTGTGAAACATCCCGACAATTCTACTTCAGGTGTTCAATAACACTTCACCTGAGGGTGGTTGGTACACGTCCTCCCCACTGTAACGAATACGTAGATGGAGTGACTTTGGTTAACACACAAGGAACCACTGACTGTAAATTGGGCTTATTTTATACTATGTAATTTAGCTTTGTGCTTTACTGTTAGAGTGTAGCTGTTACAAACCTTAGACTATAACAATAACCATGCTGAAATCTTTTGCCCTTCCTTAAAAATTTCTCCCTGGCTCATCTACTCTGCAGAACTCAGTCGAGATGCGTAGCGCTCAAATCAGTCTTATGTGGGGAAAGTGTCATTTAAAATCTACCATATTATCATCCTCATTTTATGCGGTGTCCCTCTGTGTCTGCTGTATCTTTGCTGGTGCCTTGTGGTGAAATGCCCCAGAATTTATTTTTGCAGATGTGTAAAAAAGACTTTCTGTGAAGGAGTGTGGGAAGGACATGTGAGGACCATCAGAACTAAACCACATCAGATGTGGTTTAGTTTTGTATCCTTGCTACAAAGTGTGCAAGTTCCAGCCTGAGTTAGGGCAGAACCAAAATGTAGCCAACATCCTCAGCTGACAAAACTAATTCAGGATAAAAAAACCTTCACTTTTTGACAATACAGTGATGACAGTGAAAACTAAGTTAACATTTAGGCAGGGACACATTCATCTTTGTCAAATGTAGCTGCTTCAGTCTGTGGTTGTTCTACTGTCCTCGATTGTCCTGAAACTACTTGTAGAGCTCCAAGTGTACTGCATCAGACTGCAACAGCTTTGATTTAGGGAGACACCTGTTTAATATTAGATGTGGTTTATAGATCCATGCATTGCAAAGTAGTATTCTATTGTGGAGGCTATTAGGAAAAATTACTTTAACTTCTGAATCGGCTGCTGGGGAAGTCTGCTTTGTATCATTAGTACTCTGGAAAATGCTTTTTTTCTAAAATGATGTGCTTTTATTTATAAAGGTCTGTATAACAAAGGATTTATTTACCTTGATGTACCAATATCTGATGACAGCTGTATAGCAGGTAAGTACATATTTAATGGCATTATACCCATGTTTTCTTGGTTTCATTTCAGGTATCCTGTAGGTGTCTGTCTTAGAAGCTGCTTGTCTCTGTGCATGAGTTTGCTTAAACAAAACATTTGAGCTATGAAAATTTTTCCTGACTAAATGTTTTCAACTCTACTAAAACATTGTTTTTATTGTATATAGGATTTATTTCAACTTGAATTCTTGTATTTTCTTTTAAAGATTAATGTAATGAATTAGTAAGTTACAGCTTAGTAGCTTTAGGACTCTCAGCTACGGAGTGTGTGTGTGGGGTGGGTGTTTTGTGTCCCGCTCCAATCAGAGCCATGATTTAATCTCCATACATGTTACAAAATTGTTTTAGGGCTGTGTGTCTGGAAATTATCTGTAGTGGATGAGCTGGAGACTGCAAGATTGTGATGCAGGATAGAGTGGCTTTAGTTTTTATAAGAAAACACATTGACAACCATTACTTTTCTTAAGGAGTGGGAGAATTTTCAATACCATGTATACTATCTTTAGGCTTTTATTTTTTGACTGGAAAAACCTCAAAATTACAGGTACCGTGAAAATTAAAAAAAAGTGTAAATTTATTTTTCTGTCTTAAGCAGTTTCAGTTTAATAAAGTTATTATTGAATTGTAATTTTGCAAGTACCTCTTCTTTTTAGTGCCACCACTTGAAGGTTTTGTGATGAACAGAGTGCAAGGTGATTACTTTGAAACACTCCTGTACAAGATATTTGTTTCAATAGATGAACACACTAATGTGGCAGAGGTAAGTAAAACTTGCCCTGTGTCAGGGAATAACCTGATCTAGTGGGAGGTGTCCCTGCCCAAAGCAGGGTGGTTGGGACTAGATGATCTCTAAGGTCCCTTCCAACCCAAACCATCCTATGAGATATGAAAACATGAAAGGGCCCAAAGCACGCTGCTGAAAATACTTATGGCAGAGATATGGATCCATATCAAGTGTTTCTATTTAGAGGTATTGCCAGGCTTAAGATCCAACCTGTTTTTTATCTTGAATGTAACTTTTCTAGTTCTTCAGGCTTGAAGGAGTACCTTCAATTCAGTGAAACAATTCCATCAGATGGAAAGAAAAATAAACAAAAAGGTGCCGAAGTCCACAAGTGGTGTATTACCCCGCATTGTTAATTTTGTATTGTTGATTTTTCTTTCTTTTCTTTTTAGCTTGCAAACGTCCTAGAGATTGACTTATCTTTAGTAAAGGTATGTGCATATAATGCATCTGTTGAACTTGATTTCATACCTGTTTTCATAGAGCAGTTCCTTATTATATGTATGTGTGTTTCTTCAGAATGCTGTGTCCATGTATTGTCGATTAGGCTTTGCTCATAAAAAAGGCCAAGTAATAAACCTGGATAATCTTCATCCGTCGTGGAAGAATGTTCCTTCGGTAAACAGACTGAAGTAAGTGTCTTCATTCTTTCACAAGGCTTATTTTCATCATTGAAGAGAAAGCTAGAACGAAAATCCAATTGTAAAGCTATTGGTTGTTTGCTTTGACTTCTGCAACAACAAATCTCAGCTGGCTTTCTAATGTGTATAATTACAAGAATACTTGATCCTCTTTTTAATCGGAAGATGTGGAGTAGTAGTTTAGCCTGTAAGTTCAACGTACTACTTTTGTTTGCTGTCACTTAATACTGGCTTTTTGACGTTTAAATGCCTAATTGCTCGCTTTTGAAACAGGCAAGTGTACATTTGCTTTAAACTCCCGGGGCCAGAAATAACAGCTGTTACTGTTCAAGTACAGAGGCAATGTCTCTTGGCACTGCTGTCAGTGACTATGTACATAAAGTTTGCTTGCTTGCTGTCAGGTACCATTGCAGTTCTATCATTGATACTTTTGCATATATGTATATCTATATAAAATCCTGGGAAAGTGATGTTAATACCAGTCAACAAAGAGTTCTCCAAACTGGAGTGCCAAGTTGCATTAATTAAGAATTGTCAGGCACTTTTAGTTCAATATCTATTAAGCCATTTAAAACGACTGCTATGCCTGAGTTTTCTTTAACGCTAATTCAGACTGTGTGAACAGAACAAAGTGAATTAGATTTTTTTCCGTTTGATTCTTCTTCAGCGATGGTGGTTTGGTTTTTTCAGATCTCTCTTTCAAAATCCGGTATTTTCAAATCCCCAAATAAACTTTTCTGCTGAAGCTAAAGCAGGACTCTGAGGGACATCGAGCTTGACTGGTTTAGGGCTTAGAAGTATCAAAAGGCATTAATGGGTTATTCCTGTGCATGGACTACTAGCAGTGGAAGGCAGAGATACTTCTCTGGTACTACCGTGACCGATAGATGTGGATTTTAATTCACATTAATAGGAGTACTTTGGACCCTCAAAAGATGCTGCTTTCATGGGACAGTGGGGAAAACAGAAGTCCTATACAGGAAGCTGGGTCATCAGCCACAGATACAGATACCAACAGTCAAGATGATCCAGGTTAGCACTAACAATAAATTTTAATATCTTAGGATCAATTATTTTTGTATTTCTAGAGTGCAATAGGCTGAAAAGAGGTCTAGAAACAAGTAAAATTCAGATTGTGTAGATCCTTTTTTCATCTGGAATACACGGTGGGGGAGGTGGTGTCTACTTTGATTTAAAATTCTTTAGCCAAATAGCTGCTTTTCTTGAAGATGAGTCTGATCTGTATTACGGATATCAATTGATGCAAGGATACCAACTTCTGAATTAGGTCAATCAGTAGTTTAGTACTGATAAGGGAATTCTGTTCTACTCAGTGTGACAATAACTAACGGGTTTTTTCTTCTTTTTTAAAATAGATTTGACTTAATGATTTTATTTTTAAATAAAACAAATGTGATCATATGTTTTCTTTTTGTTTTTTATTAGCTGAAACAGCCAGTGTGAGCAGCCTGAATCTGTCTAGTGGACACACAAAGCGTATTGCCTTCCTGTTTGATTCTACTCTCACTGCCTTTTTAATGATGGGAAATCTTTCACCAGTATGTCAAAATTGTTCAATGTATTATGCCAAGAAAAAATATGTAGAGCTTTAAAATACTTTGACTTCAATATAATACAGCTGTAATTATTTTAAAAAAACTTCTGTATTGTTTGTTGTTAAGAAATGTTTTTGCTTACTAAAACTTTTACTTGCCCATTCCATTCTCAAAGAATTAAGACCGTTTTGTTTTGTTGTTCCAGAACTTGAAAAGTCATGCAGTCACTATGTTTGAAGTTGGCAAACTGTCAGATGAGAGTCTTGACAGCTTCTTGGTGGAGCTGGAAAAGGTAATCTGTTGCATGTTTGACCAAATGGTTTTTCAGCACTTGAAGTGTTAAAGGGGCCAACCCCCCCCAATATTTTCATTGTGTAAAACTGCTTATTTAGCAACAGAGTGATAAGAACAAGCACCTTATCATACTGAACTGAATTGCTTCAGTTAAAATGTTTGTTATTCACAGCATTCATACCTCTAGTGACTTTCAGGGACACACCATGCATGTATATGAATGTTGTGAGTCTGGTGAGCAAACTGAGTTCATGAACTACATTTCACAGAATCACAGAGTGGTAGGGGTTGGACGGGACCTTCGGAGATCATCTCATCCAACCCGCTGCCAGAGCAGGGTCACCTAGAGCAGGCTGGATAGGAACACATCCAGATGGATTTTTAATATCTCCAGAGAAGGAGACTCCACACCCTCTATGGGCAGCCTGTTCCGGTGCTCTGCCACCCTCAAAGTAAAGAATTTTTTCCTCATGTTGAGATGGAATTTCCTGTGTTCTAGTTTGTGCCCGTTGCTCCTTGTCCTGTCAGTGGGCACCACTGAGAAGAGTCTGGCCCCATCCTCCTGACGCCCATCGTTTTAAGTATTTATAAGCATTGATAAGATCCCCTCTCAGTCTTCTCTTCTCCAGGCTGAACAGACCCAGGTGTCTCAGCCTTTCCTCACAAGAGCGATGCTCCAGTCCCTTGATCATCTTTGTACGCTCCTGGCTCGAGTCTATGTGTGTACACACCTACATTGGGGCTTGTGCAATGGAAATCACTTTCTTTTTAGTAAGGTGTTAATATTTCTGAGAGTCTGTACACCATTTTTGTAGAAAACTTTGACCTATCCACCTTTTAAAGATAATTCTAGAAAGACAACTGTTGATTGCTGCATGATTTTATATCAGTCAGAATGACTGGACATTTAAATACTTTAACCTAGAGACTGTGTCTTAGTTCTGATTTATAGATGTTATCTTTGTGTTCTTTTTGATTGTTTGACTAGCATGACCAAGACTCACTCTTCATTTAATAGTTGCTGCAAATCACCTTTGCATATAAGCTGCAGGATTGTTACTCAATTACAAAGTTTAAAAATGCTGATTTGTTAATCTTTCCTTCCGTGTAATTGATGCTTGAGAGAACAGCCTGACAGTTGTATGCATTTATTGCGTTTCTTGTTTAGGTTCAAAGCACAGGTGAAGGGGAAGCACAGCGGTACTTCGATCATGCACTTACACTGAGAAACACAATACTGTTTTTGCGGCACAATAAAGACCTGGGGGCACAAGCTGTACAACCTGATCAACCAAATAACGGTACTGTGAACGCTTCCGAGGAAATCCTTCTGAGTTTGTTTACTTACCTGCCATAGATTCAGCTTTCTTATTAAGCTGCTATTTCAGAAAGCAATCCGTATCCTACTTGTTTAAAATATTTTGAAGCCAAAACATCACCTTTTCGTCGTCCTTTGAACCTGCATTACTGGGTTTGCCTGTTGAATGACAGATTTAGTTGCCAAAACTTGGACTTAACATCCAAAGCAACAAATTAAACCGTAATCGTGGCAAGAAGAGCTGAACTTGAGGCAAGAGATTGGTTTCAAATCATGTGCTTCTGAAGGCCATAATAAAGGAATCATTGTCATCAAGAAGAGTGTGGCCAGCAGGTCGAGGGAGGTCATCCTCCCCCTCTACTCTGCCTTGGTGAGGCCACACCTGGAGCGCTGTGTCCAGTTCTGGGCTCCCCAGCTCAAGAAGGACAGGGAACTGCTGGAGAGGGTGCAGCATAGGGCTACCAAGATGATTAGGGGACTGGAACACCTCTCCTATGAAGAAAGGCTGAGGGAGTTGGGTTTATTTAGTCTGGAAAAAAGACGTCTTGAGGGGTGACCTTATTAATGCTTATAAATACTTAAAGGGTGGGTGTCAGGAGGATGGGGCTAGGCTCTTTTCAGTGGTGCCCAGTGACAGGACAAGAGGTAATGGGCACAAACTTGAGTGTAGGCAGTTCCATCTCAACATGAGGAGGAACTTCTTTACTTTGAGGGTGGCAGAGCCCTGGAACAGGCTGCCCAGAGAGGTGGTGGGGTCTCCATCTCTGGAGACATTCCAAACCCACCTGGACGCGTTCCTGTGCAACCTGCTGTAGGTGACCCTGCTCTGGCAGGGGGGTTGGACTAGATGATCTCCAGAGGTCCCTTCCAACCCTATGATTCTATGATTGTTTATTCACAGTTGTTCCATCAAAGAAACAGTTTTCAAGTCATGAAAGGGAGTGTATTCTTGTAATGGGGGTAGATTTTTTTTTTTTTTCAAAAAACCTTAATTAACTTCCGTGGTGTATCTGTGCTTATTTCCTGGGATCAGGTATCACGGAATTTCAGATTTGGAAGGGACCTCTAGAGATCATCTAGTCCAACTCCCCTGCTAAAGCAGGATTGCCTAGAGCACATCACTCAGGACTGCATCCAGNAGAAGTTTTTCTTCATATTTGATTGGAACTTCCTATGTTCCAGCTTGTGCCTGTTACCCCTCGTCCTGTTACTGGGAACCACTGAAAAGAGCCTGGCTCCATCCTCCTTCAACCCACCCTTTAGATACTTGTAAACATTCATAAGGTCTCCCCTCAGCCTTCTCTTCTCCAGGCTAAAGAGTCCCAGCTCTCTCAGCCTTTCCTCATAAGGGAGATGCTCCAATCCCTTAATCATCTTTGTTGCCCTATGCTGGACTCTCTCCAGTAGTTTCCTGTCTCTCTTGAACTGGGGAGCGCAGAACTGGACACAGTATTCCAGTTGTGGCCTCACCAGTGCAGAGTAGAGGGGGAGAATGCCCTCCCTTGACCTGCTGGCCACACTCTTCCCTATGCAGCCCAGAATTCCGTTGTCCTTCTTGGCAGCAAGGGCACATTGCTTGCTCATTGATAATTTACTGTCTACCAAGACCCCCAGATCCTTTTCTTCAGAACTGCTTTCCAGCAGGTCCCCCCCTAACCTATAGGTAGTTGGTGAGGAGCAAGCTGTAGTTCTGTGCCAGACAACCCTGTATGACTGGATTTGCTAAAATTATGTACAAATTTATTAAAATTCACCCCAGTAATTTAAAACTGAGTTGTGGAAAATACTGTATTTGTGGCTTAGCATGGGAGAATAGAAATACTGAAATCATATTTTGGTTTGTATGTTCCATCTTAAGTGATAATTTAAGAATCTTACATTTTCAATGTAGGGTTTCCCTTGGACCTCTTACGGTGTGAGAGTTTGCTCGGCTTGGATCCAGCTACCTGCAGCAGAGTTCTCAACAAAAATTATACTCTGCTGGTTTCCATGGCACCACTCACCAATGAAATTCGGCCTATTAGCAGCTGTACACCCCAGGTGAAAAAATACTGTGTGGTTTGTTTTTTTTTTTTCCACCGGTATCTACTAATACTATATCTTACTTAATAGTTTTGTTTTGGATACATCTTTTAGATGTCACTTTAAGTGTCTCAGTTATTAGCATGTAGAATAGTAAAATAGTTGTTCATCTAAAAAAAGGTGTTTAATGAGGAAAAATGTGACTACTTAATAAATTTAAGTTGGTTTAATTTATTAACAATTTATCTGTTCAAGTAGAGTCAATGACAGATATTTTGTTCTTGAATTTGTATTCATAGAAAATACCTTAATATCGCCTTTCTGTCAAGTGTCTTGCAATACTGGACTGAGTATCTAGAATATCATCAGTAGCAGAGTAATACATTTGAACAGGATTTGAATTTCTTTAAAATTGCTGATTCTTAAATGGTATCTGTACATATAACAGTTGCAATATTAAATTGTTGCTGACTTCTTGAATAATCTCTCTTCAGCATATTGGACCTGCGATACCGGAAGTCAGTTCGGTTTGGTTCAAACTGTATATTTACCATATAACTGGACAAGGACCACCCTCTCTGTTGCTATCTAAAGGAACACGTCTTCGAAAACTTCCAGACATTTTTCAGGTAGCATATGCGTGGATTTATTCTCCCTCCCGTCTCCAAACGTTTCAAAGTTATGCTGTATGCAGTTTAAGTCAGAAGTACCTTTTCTAGAAGTAAGTTTTATGTAGTGTAGCATCTTGGTTTGTTTTCTTTCTAGGTTCTGAAAAAGGAATGCTACTTATGTCTCTTTTTGTTACAATGCAACTCCAGTGTATTTGATGCCACCCCTTTCGATTTTAGTGTAAAATGTGGTACTGCAGTTGTGAATTTAAGTTTGTAAGCCCATCCCTAGAGTGTGTTACAAGGATGTAGAAGAGCTGTATGAAAAGATAGACACTTAATATATTGTGCGTTTTCTAGTATTGTGTAAGAAAGGACACCTCTACATATAACTTTGCCTGGTTTAGAAGATGGCTAAGATGGTCACTTCCAGTTTGTCCACTGTAGAAATCTGTGGAAGAGACTTTGAAGTTCTAGGCTGTAATTTTCCCTGCAGTTTCAATAAAGGTTGGACAGAAGGTCTCCTAGCCCAGGAGCCTGGCTCTAGCAGTGGCTGGAAGTAGGAAGAATAAGCACAATATGTAATACTTCTTCTTAAGACTTTTCCAGCCCTCCCCGTGTTCTGGTCTGGAGCTTCCTGAGCTGTATGTGATTTTTGTGTATATAGAGGTTGTGGGTGGAATTCTTGTCTCTGCAGTGATTGGTTGCTCTCCCAAATTCCTTCCAGCCTTGAATCCACCTAAGTTTTTTAGCATCCATATAGTGCTTTGGCAAGGAGTCCCACAAAACAGTGCAGGTGATCAACTCATACCTGAAAGACTCAGGCTCTCTTCTCCCATTCTGTCTCTGAGATGCTAATAAGGACAAACGTGCCACAGAAGAGTACTGTTAGGTATTCTGTATAGTAGGCAAACCCAGGTGGAAGTGGCAACTTCTAAACTTGCCTGAATCAAAAATCATTGTATCTATTGACTTCGATTTGAAATGCAGCAGATGCTTAGCAGTGCTTGGGTCTTGCTGCTCACAATGGAATTTGTAAACTAATATTGTTCAAATTTATAATTGCAGAAAGGCCTCTACAGTTTTCATCTCATCATTTGGCATAGATACTTGAGGAGCTAAATATATTACAGTGGTATGGAGACATTCCGAGAGGGATGTATATTCTTAGGTGTATCTACATCAGCAGTCATCTCTGGCTCTAAGATTTGTAGATTTATGTTCCATTCCTTAATCTTCTTTCACAGGTCCCTTCCCTTTACGATTTCAAAAATTTTGTAGATACTTCTAAGACTTACTTTAAGATAATGTAGGATTAAGTGAATCAAGGCTTCTAACGCAGAAGGCATTTTGCAGTCACCATTGGTGATGAGCTTGATTCAAACCTTAACCTGCCATTATCTTAAACTACCAGTAAATGTATGGATTGTGTACTTTTAATTAGTAAAAAGCATTCAGTGTGGTATCCTTGGAGAACTTCAATACTGCGTGAATCTCGGTGTGCTGATAGATCAGGTTTTCTTGTACTAAATGATCTCCCATTCTACACCGTCACAAACTTATTGCATCTTTTTTTTTTTTCTCCTGTGTGTGCATGTGTGAATGCTTCTCTCCTGCTACTGTTTGGCAGTGTAATTTTCTTAGGGAACTCTCAAGACATTTCTAGAAATCTTGTAGAGGTGCAGGGGAACTCAATCTTGAAAACTGAGAAACTAGGAAATGACTTCCTAGTCGGTGTTTTTCCTGTCCTTCCCCCTTGGATAGGTATTTTGAGGGTTGATATACCTTTGTTCTCTGTCGGTGTTAGTTTATCTAGCCTATATTTTACTTTTAAATTTATGTGGGATTATTTTCATCTATTTGCTAGGATGCGATGGCCACATAGTTCTACAGGAATTGGTGACAGACACCTCCTGTTCAAAATACCATATTAACTTTGAGGTTGGCAAACTTCTGTCTTTACCAGAAGTATGAACATGGGTGGTCCTTGGTACAAAGTATAACACTAGAGAGTTGTAGGTACCTGTGGTAACTTCCTAACTGTAACAACATGCAAATGCCTAACTCTAGTATTTCACTTTATGCGCCTGGGTAGTCCATTACTACTGTAAATACTCTTTAATTTCTCTCTTCTAGGGTTATGATCGCTTACTAATAACGTCTTGGGGTCATGACCCAGGAGTAGTTCCTACTTCAAATGTGCTCACAATGCTGAATGATGCTTTAACGCATTCTGCTGTTCTAATCCAGGTACAGAGTGCTTTGTATAAATGATGAAAACACGCATATTTTTTTGAGTTAAGCTGCTACATGGTACAGGAGATTAACAACGTAGGAGAACTACACTTTTGCTGAGAGATGAAAAATATTTTTAACTTCTGTAGCCAGTGCTGCTGTGATTCAGTGTTGGTTAAGACATGGGTTTTGAACTGAATGCATATTAGGTGTGAATTATTGTATTATGGGCAGACATAATAGAGTTTTGCTAGCTAAAATGAGATGTGGATTTATAAGAGTCGTGGGGATATAGGAAACTGGAATGAAAATGAAGAGCCCACAAGATTTTTAGACAGTAGTGCTATAAGGTATCTGGGAGTATGAACTGTTATTCATGAAATGCACCTTTTCAGAGTGCTTGGTATTCAGCTCTTACAGTAAACTATAGCAAAATATGCACTTTATCACAAACAGGAGAAACAGAATGAGTTTTTCTATTTGGGAGAAGTAAAATAGCTTCTTCTTCTGTTTCATCAGTTCACCTGAACTCTCAGAAGTAATCATTCAAATAAATAGATGTTTAATATTGTAACAAACATAAAATTACATATTCTCAAAGGCCCACTTTTGGCAGGCTTGCCTGCTCAAAAATGTTCTGTACTTAAGGATGTAAATTCCATTTTGCTCCAAAAGTGCTCAGTGATTACGAAATCTGTTTATAACTAGTGATTGGAGAGAAAAATTGCTCATCTTCACTAATGTTTAACTTCATTGTGTTTACTCACGTGCATTTTAGGGGGAAGGGTGGGGTATTTTATTTACTTACTGTTTTCAGCTAAGCAAGAACTTTAATGAGCTGCTTATTTGTTTCATCAGCTTGACTGGTGCCCCTTAAAAGGGAGCACAAGTAGGACTAAGCTAAAATGATGAGTATATTTTTCTTTCTTGATGTTCAGGGGCATGGCATGCACGGAATGGGAGAAACAATGCACATACCTTTCCCATTTGATGAAGCTGAGCAGCAGGGAGGTAACTGACTGTCCTTAACGTAATCTCTGCACCACCCTATTTAATTTTCTTGCATGTTACCTTGTGCAGTAAATTGCAATAATCCTTTGAATACAAATTTTCTTGTACTTAGGAGTCAAGTTAGATGAGAAAATTGAAAGAATATTTAAATGGTTGACAAGTCTGTTCTGAGCTTAGAGATATGGTCTTCTCCTTTCTATCTTCTCTGTCCTAATTAGAATGTGTTTTCTGGCCTCTCTTCTCTCCTAGAACAGGTAAAGAAGTAACTTCCACAGATACTTCCGAATCTTTCTTTATGCACACTTTCTCATTAACTAGCATATTTATTAACTGCATAAATAAATCTGTGTATTCTGTTCATCATCTCTTAACTGTAAGACAGGTGAGACCAAAACTGAACAAACTATCTTAACTTAAATTTAAATTACTATCTTAATTAGTAGCACTAGGAACTATTATGGAGGTTTTTCCCTCAGGAAGAGCTTTGCTAGCAAAATTTCCTATTCCTCCAAAGTCTGCCTAGCTCAGCTGATTTCAAAAGGGGGAAATTAACATGTTCTGAAATACTTCTTGAAAAGCAGGACACAAGCTTTGGGTAGTTGAGGCCATGGCATTCCCAACTGAGGGCTGTTGTGAAAGAATGAATTTCCAGATATGAAATCTAAAATTATTTAAGCTACCACTTAGAAAAATCTGGGCCAACTAGAAGTAAAGCTATATTCCTACTTTAGTTTTTACTGGGTTCAAAATGAGTTACTTTGCTCTCTCTGAGATGTCCGTTTTCTTCTGACTTGATGCTAGGTGAAAAATCTTGAAGACAGAATTTTTTAAGTTCTAGCATGAAAAACTCAATGTTGAAACTACTTGTTAACCTGTAGTACTGTATTCTAATTCTTCAGAATTTCAAGTATGATGTGGAACATGTATTGAATTTGCCAAAAGACTCTGGCATTGAAAGAGCTGGATGTCTGATTCCTAGCTGAACCTTTCCATCTCTACCGTCTGTATGTGTCTCTGAGAGCACGATCATCTTCTGTTTGTATTTTTCTTCGGCTCTTTTACTGTAGTATAAAATACCAAGTAGTGCCTGGTGTGGGAAGACTGTGATCACTTATATGTTATCCCAGATCTACCAACGTGATCACTAAGCTGGAGCATTACAAGAGAGAAAAATCCAGATAAAAAACTTAGCCTGGACTAGAGCTAAACTCTATGGTTATGGAGGAGGCTTCTTGTAAAGTAAGCTGGAATATGTGTTGTTTTCTACTAGATTTCTCCCGTGTGAATATGGGTATTCATACAGCTTTAAAAATACTGAGAAACAAAGTAGACTTGCAGCATTTTTGTGGCTATGTCACGATGTTGAATCCTTCAAGTCGGAACACTAACAGAAAGCTGAGCGATGCTTCTGATGGAAGAGGTTAGTTGCCAATAATTGTCTTTTTTGGCTGTGTTCACGTAATTTCACATACAATCACTTTAGCAAAGGTGAACAAAGGATTACAGTTCTTTGATTTGAAACTCTACAAAATACTACCCAACACAGATAGGAACCCATTTTGAGTGTAAATCTATTGGTGGTAGGCTTACTTCCTAATTCTTCTTTGTTACTAGCTCAGAAATAGCAAATACAGTCTGAAAATTCATTGGACTAGGACAGTCAACAGAAGAAAAAGAATAATTTCAAAATATTAAAAGTAAATTTTGTCATTTTTATATGCCAGCACTTAATCTTTCATACATGTGTTGAGGATGTCTAAGTGACTCTTTAGTCCTAAAATGAATCGGGCCCTATGTTCCTCCGTATCCCTTCCTCCAGTTTTATAGCTATATTGTCTTTGGGCAAAGCTTGTGTCATGTTCCTTACATCAGGTGGTAACTAAACTTATATTCATCTGCATGTTTATGTAAGAATTACTTTACCTTTAGGAGAGGCCGAACTAGTATCGGGATCTGATGTAAATGGGAGCACAGAGTCATTTGAGATGGTAATAGAAGAAACTCCAATGGATTCTGCAGCCAAGCAAAGCCTTGAAGGTAAAAACATGACAAATGGCTTGTATTGAATGTTTTCAGTCCAATGAGGTATCTTGGTTTTAAGGATCTGAACACATTGTTGTCTGCACTTGCTATCCCAGACAATAATCAATGCTAACTGTTCTTCCTTCTTAAAATTCAGATTCCCTTAAATCTTTGAGCAGTTCAGTAGATGAACTATCTTAAAAAGTATGAACTGTCCAGTGGAGCCTGATCTGAGATAACTGGTTCTGGGATCAACATTCTTGCTTTGTCTTTTCTTAAAATTTGGTTGTCTCTTGATTTTCTTTCTGTAGTACCCACAACAGAACTGGAGTGGGTTCCCCTGGAATTATGCTTTGGCATTCCGCTCTTCAGCTCTGAGTTGAATCAGAAAGTCTGCAGAAAAATCGCCAGTCATGGATTATGTAGAAAAGAAAGGTGAGCTGTAATTTATCAGCTACAGGTTTAACAGATTGTATGTGTTATGTCCAGACCTTCTGCAAAAATGATACCTACAACTTGATGACTATAGGAGCAGAACTGAGCTAAGTTTCATAGAGTACCTAATTCTAGTGTGTAAAGTGGTCTCTATTTGGCTCATAGATACCAGCTATGATGTACAATCTAGTAGTCCTTAGTTGTGCCAAGATTAAGATTAGTCTCTTTTTGTAGTTTCTGCAAGGTGAAAATGAATTCTTTGTAGTAAACTGTCTATGAACAGATCAGGAAAGAAAGTAAATTTGTCTAACTTGCTACTCATTTCCCCATCCTAGTTTAGCACAGGCTTTCTTTCCTCCTCCTAACCCCACTACCCCTGTGCTGGGGGAAGCTTACCAGTAATGCCTTGATGTAAAATGCGTTTAGCTTATTTGCTAAGTTTAGTCATGGCTTATGATCAAGTTGTGATTTTTACTGTAGCTTTTCTTTATGAAGGATTACTTTTTCAACAATGGGAACTTTAGGTTTGTTTTTTCGTTTGTGTGGTTTTTTTCTAGAGCATGATTCTGGAGACCAAAAATAAGACTGCTTCGAAACCATGGCTTAAGGATTTTATTACAGTAGTTGACCTGCTTTTTACTAATCTGCTTCTTAAAAGTCATGTTACCAGGCTGTCCTAGATAAGGAGGCACGATAAAGTCTAATATATTAATATATCTTATGTAAAACAGCATTTTTCAATTGCAGTATTTTCACTTTAGCACAGTGTAAATGATAGGGAAAATACCGTTTAGCTGACTAGACTCAAGAGCAGATGAAATGAGTCGAGCATCTCTTCAGCGATGACACTATTACCAAGCTTTCTGTGTAAAAGCTTTTAACTTTGTCAGATGGTGTTAAATATTACTAGAGTTACTTGTGAGCAAGTTACTATGGTCGTACTTTACTAGTAAAAATTAGCGTACATTGGACATAGCTTCTTCTCTTTTGTTTTTGACAGCCTTCAAAAACTACTACATTCCAGCAGAAAGCTGTCTCTTCAGGTCCTTAATTTTGTTCATTCATTCCAGGTAAGGGGCAATAATCCAGATGTAAATAATTCTTTATGGTTTGTCATCCTTTTTTTACCCTCCTACTTGCTATCCTTGACTGTATGGGAACATACATTGCTTGTTTTATGTACTTTTTCTTTAAATGGTAGCTGTATTAAGAGCAGTATCAACCTCATTCTACTGGTAGCAAAGAGTACTTCCCTGTCCCTTTTCTAGCCTTATTTAATATTTGTCTCTTGACTTCTGTGGTTGCATCTTGTGTGTAATTAGTATCATGTATTTTATGTGACTTGCACAGAAAAATTGTTCTTCACTCCTCTGGTGTAACACAGCCTACTCTGCCAGTTATTTGGATGCCTCTTAGATATATTAGGGAGATTTACTTCAAACCATGGTTATGCTAATCTTCCTGAGATTTTATCTGCATCACAAGTCAACTGTGTTCCCTTAGGAAAAAAGGTTCTGGGAAATAAAACTACTCAAAATATGGTCAAATCGGTGCATCCAAATATATGCATAGCTCTTAGCTAGTATGGGATAAATAGCAGTAAAATAGCTGTTCTGAATATTTTATAGCTTTACATACATTTTACTAGGTCTTTCCTCAGTTTTAAGCCTCAGGCTTCCCTGAAGGTTTCTTGGAAGCCAAATAATGCATGCAGGGATGCATCTGAGGCAGCTGTATGTTTATTTCACGCTTCCCCTTGTTTATTCTGTTTTTATTTCCATAACGATTTGGTATTATTGGATTAAAGTAACACACTTCAGAAACACTGAGTGTATTTGCAGATTGGATTAGCCTGTCATATTCTACCTATTAAATCCTTCATTGTTTGTCTTTTTTTAAGACACTATTTTTTTCTCCCTTTTGCGTTTAGGAAGGTATTTCAACGCTGGATCAGCTCCATGATGCTGGTTCTTCAAGTTCGCTTTTGCAGCCTATTTCTGCAGATATGGGTGTTCCGCTTCCTGCCAAGAATCTCATGTTCAAAGAAGGTGTCTTATCTGAATGGAATGGCTGGTCTCCTTGCTCGGTTTTTTTCAACCACACCTAAGGAACAGGTCAAATAGGGATTCTCACGCATTGATCACTAAATGCCTTTCTTCTATTATGGTTAACTCCTAGTGCCAACCACTAAGAAGTGTACCGCTGCTGCAGCATAACCCATGTAAAAGTAGTGTTACAAAAATGTGTTGTGTTGCAGTATTGGGGAAGTGCTTAAACCATCTAGAACTTGTTACTCATTACTGCATATCTTGCTGCAACAGAGAGCTTTTTAGCTGTCAGCACTATTTTTATCTTGAGACAATCTTTCTTTTATAACTAAACACGCCCTTTCTAGGCTTTCTGATGATTGTTAAATTTCTATGCTGTCACCACAAAATGGCAATAGTAGTTTTCTATGTTCGTTACTCAAAACATAAATTCTGTTTAGTTTTGTACTGTATTACTGAAAATCTTTCTGTATAAAGGTAAGAGATTTGGCTCTTCCTCTGAAAGCTCAGTGATACCTACTGTTTAAAAAAAAAAAGTATCATGGTGATATGGGGCATTAAGGCTTGTTGAATTCTGTCTAGCACTGAGGCCTTGGCAAATCAGACCAATGGGAAGGGATTTGATGCTTACATGAGGCTGAGATAGTGCAGACTTGAAGGCCTGCTGTTGACTTAAGGCCGCTTTGAAGATGAGCGGTACACTTTCATCTCTGGCAGAATTTGATGGTGGTGTAGAATTATGGAAGGGCTGACGTGGTCAGCTCTGTTCATGGGGTTCTTCATGATAATGAATACATCTCGCTCTTTGTATGAAACCAGAAGTGTCTCAGTCTGGATCACACTGGGAGTTAGTCTTTCATTGTTATTTGAAGCTGGTGATGATTGCTGTGGGAAAACTCCTGATGTTGTAAGTTGAGTATAAGGTAGATAACTAGATCTGTCCTGTTGATTAATGTTTGAAAGAACAGAGCTTTTGATTTTTCACATGACAGTCATTAGCAAAGGAAGATAACAGCAGAGGACGTGTAGGCAGAGATTTCTCTGAATCTGTTTTCCTTGAACAGCTGTTGGTTATGGTAAACATTAACAGTAAGCTGTTTCATCTGAAATTGTGTTCTGGCTCTATTTGTAGGGGATGATTTTATGTAGCATGATTTCACTTTGTTTATATTAGGCATTAAGCTTTTGCCAGCTTAAAAGAAGTCTGTCCCATTTAGCACACGAGGAGAATAAGAGATGTAAAATGTTAAGACTTCTAACGCAGCTGTCTAAAGTACTCTGCCAACTCTCTTTTTTACTGGAACTGCCTTGTTTTAAACGGTCATAATTAAAAATGAAACTTAACCATCCTGTCACTGGTAGCCTACAATACATAACGAACTAAGAATTTGTGGCGTAGATGATGCTGGACAACAGCAAGGAGAAAAATGGCAACATTTGGGTTTGTATCCTGTTCTGTATGGCTGTAAGAAAAAAAACATGGCAGAACTTTGAAAAGGACAAACATACCATGATGGGATAATGCAGTGGCTTCAGTTACGACTGTGAAAATTCCATTCTCCTTCTTTCCTTTGCTTTATATACATTCCTAAAGTGTAAGCGTGGGACATGCGCTCTAAGAAACTGGAAGTCTGTAGTACTTCAGTTTGCTCAGTGCTGCTTTCTTACATCTGTTTTGTTTTTGTATTTTACCAACAGCAGCTGAACTTCGTATTTTGCATATATTACAGAGTTAGATTATCTATATAAAGTTGATCATTTACACTACAGTGACTTTTATACTGGACGTGCATACTCTCCATTTTTCTTTTAAGTTGCCTTATTTCCTTCGAAAGAAGTTAAAGAGGAATCTGCTAGAAATGGCAGAGGAAACATTTACTGTGAGAATTGTTGTATGGAGGTTAAGCCAATATCTAGCTCTGTAGAGGAACTAAGCAGTAGGTGATGGCTTAACACTTTCAGTACTATAGGTGTTACGTTAAGTGCTACAGTGAGCTGTAGTAGATGAGCTAGTTTGGCGTATTGTATCGAATTTTGCCATGTGCTGTCTATACTAGTGTGTAAAGTGATGATAGCACAAGTTGTATGGAAGTTTGGAGATAGGTGAAAATTTCTTGTTCTCATGGCATATTCTTCAGTGTTACTAAGTGAAGGATACCCTTTGTTATTAGGTTGTCTACAGTAAAGTTTCTAAATAAAAGTAGCCTGCTCTTCAGAGTTGTTTAATACCCATAAATCTTATAGTTAATGGTGAGAATTCCAGATATGTTGCAGGTTTTCTTAGAACTCAGGCCAGTCTAATTTAGGTGCTTCAACACTAGTTTAGGAGCTTAAATGTTCAAGTCTGCATATCTGAAGTTTATTGAAGAGATTGCAACCAAAGAAGTCCGTAAAATACCTGAAACTCAACTGCAGCTCCAGTGCTTGGGATGGTCCAGAGGCTTTACTCAAAGTATGTGACTTTTGTTTTAAATATGGTGTAAAAAATAAGATCTCAAAGATCGTCATACCAAAAAAAAAATCTATTTTATATTGTATTGCAAATAAAGACAAATTAAATCAATTTCTTTTCTTCAGGTAGTTTTATTGACAGTGGGGAAAATCACATGCGTTGCAGATGGTAAAGCTGGTTTAAGTTTCTGTCTTCAGCAAGGCTTTTAACTTGCAGAAGAGAGATTGGTTTTGTGCTCTGGCACAGCCCAAGTAGTAGTCAGTCTAGATGGATACACCTGAAGATGTTCAGGAGCCAACTAGAAAGTGTGTTATGTTTGTTTTCAAGTTTTTTGATTCATGACTTATTATTTCACATTTTTTTCTTTTTCTTTTCCCTCATTGTTCTCAAATTTTCCTTTATTTTCTTGTTCAGTGTTCCAAATGGTTTGTATTTTGGAGGTTTTAAAGTACGACTGTAACTGAATACAGTTGCGCTCTTCAAGTGTGACATTGTTAATATTATACATGGAATTGTACAAAGTCTGTGTTCAGTTAAATTATTGGCACATGTAACAAATGTTTACAAATAAACTGTGGTGTAGGTCAAACCATGTGCAGAATCCTTCACACGCAGTCGTTCTTTTCTCGGGCACAGCACTAAAATGTCACTCTGTCACTGTAGTGCTCAAGACTACCAAATATCATCATAGTATCTTTTTCCTGTATGGATGCAATTCTGCAGAAATGCAGTTTTATCAACGGAAACTCCTTATTTTAGTGTAGTCTTTTCCATGCCATATGCTTAACCCCTAAGGAGAAGGGAGAGTACAAGGGGATGGTGTAGGTGCTGTTTCCTTCAGCCACGGTCTAAACTTGTACTGTTTGATACTGAATATTTGAAGGCACTTGCACATGTGGTGGCTTATCCATTTTCTTTGACTAAAGACATTTTTGACTGGGAACTCAGAAGAAATGAGACCAAAATTGTTTTTTATTTGTTTCTTTAAAGTAATCCAGGCTGAGGGTTCATCTTAGCAGTATAAGTGCGGAGAGTCTCACTTTCATTATAATAGAAAAAAGAAATACAGTCCTAGATGGTGAAAGAAGCCTAATAACCTCCTTGGGTTTCATGGAATCAGTAGAATAGTTTGGGTTGGAAGGGTCCTTAAAAGGTGATCTAGTCTAACCCCCCCTGCAATGAGCAGGGACATCTTCAACTAGATCAGGTTGTGTGGGTTTAAACCTTTCTTTATTCTATCTCAGATTTTCTTGAGAATGTGTATATATACATATATGTATATATTTTTACACATTTTTTTTTCACCCCAAGGCCTTCTGTTCCACTTGAATACCCCAAGTACGTGCCTCTGGCTTTGTCATTGTGATAGACCTTAAGGCTCCTTTTGGACCACAGTTGAAATGTGTCTGGTTTTATTGTTCAGCATTTAAAGCTAATATTAATCTTCCCTCATCCCCTGGAACAAACCCAAGCTTTTTTAATGCTTCTTATAGAAGGTGTTGGGTGACTTTGAGATCAAGATCACTTGGTTAGGAACTACTTGGTACAAGATGCCTTTTAGAAATGGGCCTTCTGGTGAGCTGGAACTGGGCAGGCTTTAGGAATTGAGCTGGGCTTGGAGACTTGAAGTACTTCTTGAGCTGCAATGAGGTACATAGCTCAGGGTTCCATCTTGTACACACAGAGCTGATGTGTGCAGGTGATGCAAATTTGAATCGCTGTCTTCAGTAACGCAGGCTTTAGGGGTGCAGGTAACTCCTCGTGTCCCTGATTCTGTTGTTAGGTGATTCTGCAGTTTCACAAAAGTGAATCCAAAAGTATCACTACGCGAGTAGGATGATGGAGGTATTAGTTCATGATGGCTTTAATGAATACTGATGTTGTATTCCTGCAAGTTAATGGAGACCTAACTTGTTTAATTGTTGTCTCTACATTATGAGTCTATGTCCTGCCTCTGTAGGCCCCCCCCCCTCCATCCTTTGCTTTCTCTTCCCCCCTCCCAGCCACTCCAAGAAAACTATTGTGCCATGTCCAAGCAGAACTGTGAGAAAACCTCAAAATAGGTGCACAGGTGACCTATGTTTTCTCCTAATATCTTTCTGTACTGCAGCAATATAATTTCTAACAACTGCTTATTTGTTGGATTTTTTTCGCCTGCAAAGGATATAAGGAAAAG
>VYZM01011224.1:294476-306235 GCA_013398915.1 Dromas ardeola | reverse complement strand
GAGCAGGCTGCCCAGAGGTGTTGTGCAGCCTCCACTCGTGGAGGTTTTCAAAAACAGTCCGGATAAAGCCCTGAGCAACTTTAATCTCACGGCTGACCTTGCTCTGAGCCGGAGGTCTGACTACAGACCACCTGAGGTCTTTTTCAACCTCAGTTATTCTGTGCTTCTGGTTATAAAGTGCGTGAAGGGATTTTTATACACTTGTTTTTAAGCAGGGCAGGGCTGAATGCTAGACAAAATTCGAACTGTGGGTTTGGAGAACACTAGTCTAGCAGAACATAGAGGCAGTAATACAGCACAACGCACGGCTGTAAAAATGTATAGATCATTGCTACTGGACTACCAGCATTAGACCAGTTTATGAAAGTTGTGTTTGCGTGGTCCCAGCTGCTTCGTGGAAGCAAATGAACGAGCGACAAGAAAACTTGATGGTAATAAGAAGACTGGGGCTAGAGCCCACAGAGACAGAGAAGTGCTGAGGACTGAGACCTCGGAGAAGGAGAGGGAGGATGGAGACGGGGGTGATCAAACACTACAGAGCAGGAGAGTGATCCTGCTGGAACGGTAGCAAGGAGGCATGTGGCCACAGCAGCTTAGAAGTTGTTGATGTGCTTCCAGGTTCTGTTTTACCTGCTGGTGTCCGGTATGGGGGAACTTGGGGTTTTTTTGCCCTTATAAAAAAGGAAATACTAATGAATTTGCTGCATCCTTTATTTCTAGATATAATGTGCCTATAGGAAACATCCTAGCTGAAAAAAAAGCACTGTGAGAAACTGTTCAGAGATCCGTTGCAAGGCTTTTATAGGCTGTTTCATTGTGTCTTCTGAATTGCGTCTGCGTTGTATGAATCAATGATAAGATCACTTGAGAACAGTGGTTTCTGTGTTAGTCTTGCTTCAACCTATTTGCCATTTTGTTTGTAAGTGATAAGGGTTTAGTTCTCTTACGGTTTTACCATCGTAGGACTAGAATTTGTTTTTCCTGGGCTGTAGCTTTTGCTTGCTTTCCTTCTATAGACAGAAAATCTTACCGTGTTTTCTGCAATACCCATTTTCATCTTGATGTTTTATTTCCTGCGGGTTTTCATGCTGCAGCCTCAGCTTTTTGCCTGTGGCTGGGCTGCGCGTCCCTCTTGGGTGTTTTATGCTGCTCTTGTCATGCATGTGCAGAATCTAACCTTGAATCTCTGCTTATGTCTTTCCTGTTATTAATAATGTTCACATGGGATTTTCTTTTCTAAAGCCTTTGCCAACCTGATAGCTTGCTTTCATTGCAGTTATTTCATAAAATCCTGTATGGGGATGAGGGGACCTCTGTTACTCTGTTTTCCATCACAGGACACGTGGGCTTTTACCCTGGCCATGAGTCTGCCACTCACGCCATCTGTGTGAAGGGTAGCATTGCACACATTGATAGCTCTAAATGTCTGTGAGTTGTCTCAGAGTCTGTGAGTTATCTCAGAAGAAGCTGCTGAATTCAGACACAGGTTCTGACTGAGTGATTTTGGCTTGGCAAGACGCTGTTTTGTTGTTTCTTCAATTTGTAAGTGTGTTTCTTCAAAGGCTTCAGGACAGTGGGGGCCCCAGTCCTGGGAATAGGGAGATTTAGAAACAACATGAAGAATTAAGTCAGTCGTCAGGAATAAAATGTTCCGTGTGACATCGGTGCTAAACTTGCAGTGATTTGTAAGCTGTTCTGTAGCGTGTATACGAGCCACGAGATTTGCTGAATAGAGTCTTGGCCTGGCATTGACTGTAAATAGTCGTTGCAATAGAAGGAATATATTCAACTGGGAAACAGAAATAGAAATGAAAATAAGCTAATGATAAGAAGGAGGAAGGAATAATAGCTTAGGAAAAAGTGCTGGGAGAAGGGGGAAATGTCTGTCTGACCTGTTATATCCTAGAGCTCACTCTTACAGAACAGAGAAATGGAAATGAACCTCTTAATTACAAATCCTCAGGGACCATTCCTACCCCAAAAAAACTGAGAAAGAAGTTAGACACAGAGCTGGGAGGTGCCAAGAGTGTAAGCAGACTGGGAAGTAGGGAGTAGGAACAGAATTGGAAAGTATTCTCCTGGCATCTTTTTCCAGCTCTCTGAACTCCTTCAAACAATCAACATGAACTGGCCCGGATTGTATTTTCACCTGATGTATAAAAACAAAACGCATTTTGAAAATGAGTGATGACATATTATTCCAGTCGTGCTTTGAAATCATATGCCTGTTTAACTGGACTGTACGGCGTGCGCGATGCAGTTGGACTTACAAGGCTGAGGTTTCTAGACACACAAATGTCTTGCCCTGTAGGTTTCAGCACTTCTCTTGTTACTGTCTTGACTTCCAGCAACAGGCAGCATGAGGAAAAAACAGCGGATTTGTGTTTTGTTTTGTTTTTATTTAAATTTTATTTTATTAAAAGTGTTATTCAAGTGGACGTTCTTTACTAGTGAACACTACTGAAGTAAGGCAGCTTTATAGAATTAGCAGGCAGAGCTCTCCTTACTGGATAAATAGGCTTTAGAAAATAGACTTGGTTAAAAAGTTACTTGCAGAATATCACGTATCTGTTTATAAAACTATCTAAATAATAGGACTAAGCCTTTGTCAAATATTGATATGACGAATGACATTCATCAGTTGTAATGAACTTGTTGATTCCATAAGCATTGCCGTATACGACAGTGTCTTTTAGGTTAAGCACTGGCTCCAGGTTGGCCAAGTTCTGGCTTTTGAAGCAGAGCCAGGAACCTCTGAGAAAAGGATGGGGTGTAGGACTCTGTTACTCCTTATGTGCAACTGGTTTGCATTCATGTTGGTTTGTTTGCTTTAAACCCAACAAGAGCAGACTTACTTTAACTCAGCTTTCGTGGAGGACTGGAGTCCAGCTCTGGAGAGGTGGTTCAGCGCTGAGTAACTGTGGGGGACTCAAGGGTCTGAGCAACCTGAGACTCAAACCTGGGCCTGAAACACCTTGGAAACAAGAGGAGGAATGTGGCTTAGCCCAACTCTGTTTACATAAGGTTTTTTTATAGTTGTGATTGGGAGAGTGGAAGAACGAGTTTGAAATGTCTTTTTAACGCGCATAGATAGAAAGTCAGCATGGAGCATACTCTTTTGGACCTGGTACTCCCTCAGATACCTGGCAAGTCTGACACTGCTAACGTAGTCATTTGATTTGGACTCAGAAGACAGGTGAAGCTTAGTTTTTGTAGCATTCCTTGCATTTCTCGCTCTGCATTGATCCTGACTGGCAGTTTGTCTAGGCTGTCTCTGTATTTCTGACCTTGTGAATTACCAGAGACAGCTCTCTTCCTTGGCACTTGCTTGCAAGGCAGTCCGATAAAGTATTATTAGCTGAATTTCCATACGTCAGTTTCTAAAGTATTAGTTTCTTTGGCTAACAAATCTGATTATGTTGGCTCATATTCTTCATTGGACCAACATTTCTTGCCCTCTTCCTAGAGGGCTGATTTTACAGCTATGCAGAATATGTCCTGAGGGGACTGGATAGATGGCAGTGACAAAACTGAAGGTTTATCCATGGTAACACACATGTGATAATGTTTCAGAAGGGGGAAGGATATAATTGTGTTTTCAGTTCTACTCTTCAGAGCGGATGCATCTCAAATCCATTATTAAACAGGTGGCAGGATCTATAACTGCAGCGCGCGCTCTGTTTGTCTTCAGGCTAGCTGTACAGGAGGTGAAGGTGCTGTGGGGTATGAGCGAAGCAAGATAAAATAAGAGTCAGTTCCTCTGGACAGGATGGTCTGGAGATTATTTTTTGACTTGAGTTCATGCATTGAAATAACGAATTTTATCCATGTCAAGCCTGTGGACTGAGTTGATGGTGCCAGCAGCTCCTGGGGAGGTTGCTAATCTTGAAGTGAGGTGAGTTGGGCAAAGGCAGCCGGCCCTGTGCAAAGCCAGCAGCAGCGGAGAGTTTGGCTTTGGCTACAAAATGTACCCAGGAGGCTGCATAAATACACGTGGGGCCTGAATCAACCTCTGCTTATGGAGACCGATGGAGGGCAGTGGGTGAGAGAGACCAGGGTCCATCAGCTTGTGCTGAAGGAGATGCCTGTGTGAAGCTGTGCGTGGACACCTTCTCCGCACGCTTTGTGTGAACTTGCACTGTAGACCAGCAAAATTGGAACTGGCTGGGAAATTTTTACAAGCAGCCCTGAATGGAAAGGGAACTTGCTGAAAGGGAACTTTGTGGGCCTGAGATGCCTGTATGTGTGCGATGGACCCTTTCTCCCTGCAGCAGAGAGATGTCTGCCGGGCACGCAATCCCTGCTCTGAACCACGTGTGCCATTGCTCCGAAGTGGTGTGCTCTTCTTTGCTGTAACTAGTATAATTATAGATAACCTTTAAAGGTCCCTTCCCACCCAAACTTATTCTTTGATTCTATGATTCTGTGATTCTATAATTCATATAAGTAGCTGCATATTATGGAAAGAAACTGTAGCTCGCAATTACAAAAAAAAAAAAAAAAATCAGCATCCCGTGCAGAAGAATTGTTTATAGTTCTTGCTCTGAGTTGGGCAGAACAGCTGCTTTCTTTATCAAGGGAAAAATCTAGATAATGCTTTTTTTAGGATGCAGAACAAACGGTTACTTTTTCATAAACAGATTTTTCACTCCCAGCCAGTGGTACCACTGTCCTGCTGATACTGGAAAAATATCTATTGCTGCCTG
The DNA here is from genome assembly GCA_013398915.1 of Dromas ardeola. NCBI lineage: Eukaryota > Metazoa > Chordata > Aves > Charadriiformes > Dromadidae > Dromas > Dromas ardeola. The sequence continues at coordinate 301,529 of VYZM01011224.1, read as the reverse complement.
ACAGGGTTTTAATAGGATGCAAACAGCAGGCAGGGCTTCTCCAACAGAGAGCAGTCTTGCATTTAGAAAACGAGAGACCAATCTATTGCAGAGAAGTGCTGTTGTGTCTGCTCCTCCTAAGTTAGGAGTGAGAACAGCTACCCAGAAGCTCTTGATTTTAGAAAAATGCACTTTTTTTTTTCTAAACAGACTCTCTCCCCTCCTATTCCTGGCTGAATTTCCATCTGCAGAGAGTGGATGAGCTTGTTGTGAAGGTGTTTAAGTTTCTGACTGCAGCTCGGCTTCTCGCATTCACTTCATCTTTGCAAGTGCTTACAGGGCAGCAGTGGCTTCTCGCTGTGTGTCGGTGCAGTGCCTGCAATGGTGGTCCCCGGCTGTCCACAGAGGACCCCAGGAGGCATCAGCATGGTGTGCCTGGCAGCCTGCGAGCCACATCCCCACCTGGCCGATGGTCTTTTCTCAAAGATGATGAGTTTGTATGTCTCGGACAGCCCAGTCACTGTTCTCTGTGCGTGCCTGCTTGCGTCAGCGTGCATACATCCACCGGGCAAACACCATTGCTCCCTTTGCACTTAAAAGGGACCCCAGGACCACTTCAGTGCAGCCCAAGCAGGTGTCCCCAAAAGCAGACTTTTATCCCTCTGTCCCACCCCTTTGGACCATCCCCTGCTGGATTCCCTGCTGCTCTTGCAGTGGGGTGGGTGTTGGCTGGCTTCTTGCAAAGCCAAGCTGGTGGCACGGTGTGACGGAATATCTTATGTATTTGTAGACAGGAGTCGCCTGGGCTCTGGGTTGTGCTTTGTTTTTTTTTTTTTTTCTGGGCTAACAGACATACAAACAGGTAATATTTTGTGGGAAGAGGGAAGGGGAGAGAGGAAGAAATGTTTCTTAGCATTTAGAGCTTATTAAACCTTAAGAAAAAAACTTAAGAATTTTTAATGCTCTTAATAGATTTCCATTTGCTTGAGTAGAGATGAGCTCAGGGGGATTTCTTAAAATATTTAGATGATCAGTTTAGTTTGATTAAATGCTATGTGATCTGCCACTGAAGAAAGTTGCCACGATGGAAAAAAAATCTCCCCTTCTGAGATGAATTAGTCTGTGCTGAGATCAGTTAGCAGTGCTGGTGAGATGATTCAAGGGAAGGAGTCTGACACTGGGCTACCTCTGGGCTTTTAGCAGGGCTGTGTGTGTGTGGGAAGAGTAGAAATAGATGGTACCGTGCAACTGAGGGGACTCGCAGGAATTTTATTGCTATTGCTGCTGCATTGCCATGCTGGGACTGCTGGGCTGGGATTGCTTTTGCAGATCTTTCCACTCCATTTGCTCCAGTTCTGCTGTCAAACCCACGACTTGCTCCCTGTTGCTATTCCAGCACATAACAGCTCTTTGGGAAAGGTTTTTCCTCACGCCAGAGCCGTGCTGTGTCTGTCGGCCGAAGCTGCTGCCTGTACCTTGCTGCACACCTCCCCTCCCCACCCACAGCGCCTTTACCGTGCTGGATGAGAAGGGATGGAGATGAAAAGCATCCCAAACTGCTCCTGAACATCTCAGGGCCCTTCATTTCAGATGGCTTCAGAAAGGTCTGTGCCAGGGACCCGGGGCCGGAAGGGACAGCTGGGCGCCCGTGGCTGCTGGGTGTTTAATAACCAGCAGAGAGGGCTCTGATGGAGCTGCGCTGTCTCTGTAAGAAGAAACTGTGTCTCCTGAAGGTGTGCGCTGATAACCGAGTCTTTCAGAGCTGCAAAGCTGTGTGTAGCTGTTAACGTTTGGAAGGATTGCTCCATGCATGAGAAAAACTGAAAGACTGATGTTGGCAGAAGCCTTGCAAAGTGTTAGAAGACGCAGAGGGTTACACGCAGGGGAAAAAATGCAGCAAGCTTTTTTTTTTTAACACCTTGGACGCCTTTTAACTGTTATGTTATATTTGTGTCACTGAAATAAATCTTCCCAATCATAATCGCTATAAAGTTTAATTTTTCTAGACCGGGGAATTGAATGGCATTTGCAAGTTGCTTCTCTGTCTCTTTTCTTGTCAGTGAGATGCAAATCCAGCATCACCGGCCTTGCTGAGGGGCCGTGAGGACTCGCTGCCATCACCTCTGCAAAACCTCTCACGGAGGAGATGGGTGCTGCAAGAACGTTTCTGTTGCTGCAAGTGCAGCGGAGGGACCCCGGCTGCATTAGCTGCGTGTTTGCTCTCCTGGGGACGCGTCAGCATGGCCGGTGCCTGCCGGGTCCTTGGGCCAGCTGTGCTGAGCTGCCTTCTGCCAGGGTTGAGCCATGAGAAAGCCGCCAGCTTAAATCAGACTTATTTTAGGTCTTTGTGATTTCCCCAGCAGGTTTCAGTTTCCTTCCTTGAGAGGACTTTCAGCAAGGCAGCACGTACGGAGGCTGGAAGGCTTAGCAGCATGCCTGAGCACCCTGACCTATTTAATAAGCCAATCTAATACAATTAACACGCAGCTCATCAGGACTAGCTGGGGTTGGGTACGTTTCCAGCCTGAGGACAACCAGCGGGTGACTGGAGCGATCTTGCACCCTGTTTTTCAGCTGCTTCTGTATTGCCTGACTCCAATGAACCCTCACGGCATTCTGGAAGAAGCAAACGCTGCCCTCTCTGGGTGCGTTCTCATTTTGCCACTCCCGAGGTACGTTGCAATTCAATGTAGCCGTGCACTTCCCAGTTGTGATTGCGGAAGGCAATGCGGCTTGAGGTACAGGTCATTACCCTGATCTTTCCCCATCTCTGTCCTGTTAACCGTGAGCTACAGTGGGGTGAAAGAAAAGAACCGGAGAATGATTGGCTTTGGATATTTAGAAATCGAAGGGTTTTGGTGGCGCTGAAGGGGACAGAGTTGGTGGCTGTCCCTGGGATGCCCCCAGTCCTGCATGTACAAACCTGCAGGAGAAAATGCCTATAGCTGTCTGTGTCCAACTCTGATCCTAGATGCTGACGTTTCTTTAGGTAATGAATGCAGTTACTAGGATCAGTAGAGAGCTGAGAGAGTTGGGGTTGTTCAGCCTGGAGAAGAGAAGGCTCCAGAGAGACCTTATAGCCCCTTCCAGTACCTGAAGGGGGCCTACAGGAAGGATGGGGAGGGACTCTTTTCAGGGATTGTAATGATAGCACATGGGGTAACAGTTTCAAACTGAAAGAGGGGAGATTTAGATTAGATACTAGGAATAAATTTTTTACTGTGGGGGTGGTGAGACACTGGAACAGGTTGCCCAGAGAAGCTGTGGATGCCCCATCCCTGGAAGTGTTCAAGGCCAGGCTGGATGGGGCTTTGAGCAGCCTGGTCTAGTGGGAGGTGTCCCTGCCCATGGCAGGGGGGTTGGAACGAGATGATCTTTAAGGTCCCTTCCAACCTGAGCCATTCTATGATCATGGTAGACTTTTTCTCTCCTCCAGACAAATCTAAATTTCCATGTAATGATGAATCCCTTACACTAATTACATCTGTGGGGAAGGGTTAGCCCTGTCTGCCAACAGCTCACCTGAGGCTGAGGTCAGACTCGGGAAGAATTTCTTTCTGCTGCAGATCTGTATTTATTCACGGTAGCAGTTCTAGGCTTTATTATGATAACAGCACTAACATCCTCCATTAATTCATATTGCGTTGCTGAGCCTGTCACACGTGGGCTGGAGGCTTCAGTGCTCAGCGGCTTCTCAGGCTGCCTACGGATGGGTGAGGTGGGGAGCAAGCTCAGGGCAGAGATTGCTGTTTTGGGGGAAGGAAAGAATACTTAAGCCAAGTGAAAATGGATGAAGGTCTTCTGAGGTTTGGGACATCATATTGATATTTAGAAACAGAGCTCCTAGCTCTGAAAGCTACAGAATCATGCTGTGTATCAAGTAATTTTGCTGCAGGCTTATCTTTGCCCTGAGCGGGACCGAAGAAAATGACTGTTACTGCATTGTGCCATTGTATTTGTAAATAAAAATAGATAGGCTACCAGTGACTTTGCTATAAGCAGTGTAGATATCTCCTTATTAATAATTAAAAAAAAAAAAGGATACTTCACTCCTGAAGGCTCCATTTCTAAGGAATTACAACAAAGTCAGAAAGGTCTTGCAGCTGGCAGCGTGATGTTTGTGTGGTACCTGCAGCATACAGTGTTGATGCTCTAGAAGTGATGGAGACCTTTTCTCCTCAACTTACCCCTTCCCTGGGTTGCTGCCAGAGCTCTTGCCAGGGCTCGAGTCAGCAGGAGGTCAAATGCGGGTGAATGGAGGGAGGTGCTCCAGGAGATGTTCCAGCTGTGCGCTGCCTCTGTACTGGGCTGTGTCTAAAAAGCACAGAGCCCCGAAGGAAGGCATTTGCTGTGGATTTGCAAACTTGACTGAACTTACGACTTTAATTGCCCAGAAAGATACTGGAAGGTGGTTCTGCATCCCGCATGGCAGGGACAGCCCTGTCTGTTGTGAAGAGCCCTGTGCGATGCTGCCTGCTGCTGCGGAAACCCAGGGGTCTGATGGATAATTTGGTGTGCAGTTGGTACGGATGTTGTGTATGTATCTGTGCCACGTGCATATATAGTGTCACATACGTGTTCCTTTCTTCTGTAGCCTTTTTCCCTGCTTGAAAATGTGTCCCCTGTCAAATGCCTCTGGAGGAAATGCTCTCAGACTGCTGAGCCTCTACGTGTGAAATGCAGAAAAGCCTCCTACCTTGTCCCCCTGTCAGGGACCCTCCCGGGGGCATCCACATCATCCCTTTCTGGCAGATACTTTTAAGCGACAGATCTTAAATAGATAAATTCGTAGGAAAAATTCATCTTTGTCCCACTGGTAAGTTCATCAAAACACCTATACTGAAATACTGAAGAGCAAAGAAAAAACCAGAGGTGTTAATTAATAGCTTGGAGCTAATTAAAATCTAAATCTGGTAATCCTGTGAAAACAGTTCAACTTTCTATGCTAGGTGCTGCCTCATTTCAAGGCAGATGATACCAAATTCTCATGAAGTGACTAAAACTGGTCAAAGCAGCTATTGGAGACGCAGCATTAAAGTGTCCAGCCAGCATGAGTCTTCCCAAGCTAAAAAAGTCATGAAATATGAGGAAACCATGTTGGGGGTTTTTTGCCTTTGATTGTGGGATTGGTCATTTATGCTCAGATCATGGGCCAGGACTAGGTTTTCTGAAACCTGAATGTGATAATCGAACGCAGTCACACGGCTCCAGGAGGGAACCCTGAAGTTCTTGTTATCTGTGGCACCAGTTACGCGGCAAGACAGCTTTCTGAGTCTGTGTCACTTTCAGCAATTAAAAAAATGCTTATTTGTACCACAAACAGCAAAGACTATAAACCTTCAATTCACAGTCCACATACTACTCTTAATTTCAAAGGATGTAAATTATTTTAAGGAAATGGAGAACTGGCTTTTGCAGGAGACGCTAACCTTTTCTTCCACGCAACCCCCAGAACTTTCTCTTGCAACTTCTTTAAATACTTTGCGCAGTCAATTGAAATTATTCTTCTAACAATTTAGGATGGCTCAGGCTGGTGCAGCGAAGCGCACAAGTGGGCATTTTGCTAAGTGAGTGTAATGGCATGAAACGTGGGATTATGCTTGGTTTGAAGGTCAGGTATGTGACTGCACTTCTTGCTGGATTTAACTTTGTGGTGGCATTTCTAGACGCAAGTGACACTTTCAATGTATTATGCCGGCTGCCTGCAGTCTATGTCAGCCTTGTGAGCTAAAGGCTGCTGGTCATTTTGAGCCAAGAGTTCTTGGCTGAAGGAGAGTTAGGGTGCTGCTGGGCATGGCAGTATGCACTTCTGTGCCCCGGTGACTTTCTGCACAGCAGAGCCCCAAGAGCTTTGGATTGCGGTTATTGAAGTTAGAGTCTGTGGTACTTTCTGCTCTTGGCCGCGCTGAGGATGTAAAGCAAACATCTCGGGCAAACACGGGAGTGTCTGGCAAATGCAAGCGGAAGATCCAGCATCAGTGACGCTGTGAACACCATGTGGTACTCGCTGCTCTTGATACAGCAGTAAGTAACTATAGAGGTAGCAGTAATATTTTCAGAAATACGTTGGAGATTTGTGGTCGTCCGAGACTCATGCATGACGTTGTCTCTGGATCACGTAGAAAATTTACCCTCATATCCACGTTGTAGTGCTAAAGAAGGGAAAACCCGTGAAGTTCCCGAACGATGGAGTTGAGATGTCTAAATTTCCTGAGGATGGAGAAAGAAACAAGTGAAAAGATGCAAACAAGTCTGGGTGACATTTGTAAAATGGCAGGTTAGGGAGATGCCCTTGGAGCTTTTGAGGGGATTTGGCTGAAAGCACTCAGGAAGGCAGCGAGGAGGTTACCCAAACTGAGCTGAGGTTCTCCAGGCTGAACAGCAGTGGGCGTGCTCAAAGCGTGAAGCTGGTTTGAAACACTCTGAACACGGGACTGAGGATGCCAGACTGACATTTTGTCATTTGTAATTTGAAAGTTTACCATAGTCTCTGCAGACTTCAGCTGGGCTTCGTGGCATTTTGCTGTCCTATTTAATATTTGCTTTTTTTACTGTAAATATTTAACTTCCCAGGTGATTTTGTGAACCGACTGCCCTGGACTCAAGTTGATATTTTCATCAGACTATTCTGATAGCAAACTAATGGGAATTAAACCCCAAAACAAATACAGGATTCATAGTCATACTATAACAATTTGTATCTTCAAAACCTATTAGACTGTTGTAGACAGAGGGATTTAGTATGGTTTCTAGGTTGATTTTGTGCAGAGGAACATTAACTGGTATTACCTGTGTTTGCAGCTTCTGGATGGAGTTGCACTTAGAATCATAGAATCATAGAATCATAGGGTTGGAAGGGACCTCTGGAGATCATCTAGTCCAACCCCCCTGCCAGAGCAGGGTCACCTTAGAGCAGGCTGCACAGGAACGCGTCCAGGCGGGTCTTGAGTCTCCAGAGATGGAGACCCCACCACCTCTCTGGGCAGCCTGTTCCAGTGCTCTGCCACCCTCAAAGTAAAGAAGTTCCTCCTCATGTTGAGATGGAACTTCCTACACTCAAGTTTGTACCCATTA
>VYZM01011224.1:239174-294442 GCA_013398915.1 Dromas ardeola | reverse complement strand
TTTTCCAGACTAAACAGACCCAATTCCCTCAGCCTTTCTTCATAAGAGAGCTGTTCCGGTCCCCTAATCATCTTAGTAGCCCTTTGCTGCACCCTCTCCAGCAGTTCCCTGTCCTTCTTGAGCTGGGGAGCCCAGAACTGGACACAGGACTCCAGGTGTGGCCTCACCAGGGCAGAGTAGAGGGGGAGGATGACCTCCCTCGACCTGCTGGCCACACTCTTCTTGATGCACCCCAGGATGCCATTGGCCTTCTTGGCCACAAGGGCACATTGCTGGCTCATGGTCATCCTGTTGTCCACCAGGACTCCCAGGTCTCTTTCCACCGAGCTGCTCTCCAGCAGGTCGGCCCCCAAGCTGTACTGGTGCAGGGGGTTATTCCTCCCCAGGTGCAGCACCCTACACTTGCCCTTACTGAATTTCTGCAAATGTAATGCAGAAAGAATTGGTATTTGCCTGCGAAAAGAATGATATTTAAGTGATGGTCTTCCCCATGGTGTTTAATCCCTGCCTAACACCTGCTGCCCACAAAGCTTTGCCTCTCACGCCAGTGCCGTAGTTCTCTACAAAGTATTCAAGAGCTGTACAGGGTGCTGGTATTTCTGTAAATGGATTTTAGTTATCTGCTGTGAAGAGGTTGAAAAGTCACTGAATTAGACTCTGGAAAAGCTGTACCTCGTTTTACAGATCATTTGAGCGTGACACTGGCTTTTTCCAAAAAGGCAACTATCTGAGATGAAAATAAAATTTTAAGAATAATGCAGTTTTTTTATCTTGAAAAAAAAAAAAAAAAAAAAAAAAATNAAAAAAAAAAAAAATCCAAATAATGTTTTTAAGTTAGACACAAAACTTTTCAACTTTTAGAAATGTATTGAGTTGCAATTGCAAATCGTGCCGGCGGCTTTCTTACGGGGTTGAAGCAGATATTCGGTGCTGAAAACCTTGAAGTGTGCCTGGGAACTTGAGTTGCAGTCAGAGGTCTATTGGCAATAGCGATACTATTACGTTTGCTTCCATCGAGTGCTGAGGTGAAAAGGCCATTTTCAGCAAGGAGGTTTTCTGCAGTATATTTACCTACCTGAATGTCACATCGTCAGTGATGATGTGGGAAAGAAGAGCAGCATGACAGCTCTGTTAAGCCCAGCTCACAGCGTGGGCTGAGCTGTGGCAGCACCGGGCTCTCACCCACCGGGACGTCAGCCCTGGGAAATGATAATTAAAACATCCCCACGCAGGGCTGTCTGTATGACTTATAGGGTATTTCAGGTGCAATGTGGTGGCCAGAGAGGACAGCGGGCAGCTTTCCGGATTGCAGGTGTGGTCGGAAGCGAGGTGTGGGGGACGACGGGGTCTGGCAGGGGATGGGGCGGGCGGCTGGCAGGGTTTCCCACAGGGACGGGGCTGTTCTTTCGCTTGCCTGGTACAGGTGGGGACTGAGGCTCCTCCTCTGTAAGAATATTCTGTGTTTTGTGTTCCTCCCCAGGGGATCACAGAATCACAGACTGGCAGGGGTTGGAAGGGACCTCTGGAGATCATCTAGTCCAACCCCCCTGTCAGAGCAGGGTCACCTTAGAGCAGGTGGCACAGGAACGCATCCAGGCGGGTTTGGAATGTCTCCAGAGATGGAGACTCCACCACCTCTCTGGGCAGCCTGTTCCAGTGCTCTGCCACCCTCAAAGTAAAGAAGTTCCTCCTCATGTTGAGATGGAAAATGACGAGGATGTTGGGATGCTGCGGGCTGTTCCCGGGCTCGTGCCTTGAGCTCAGTCCCAGCTCGCAGGTGCCACACACCGCAGGGTGAAGCGCAGTGAGCCTGGGTTGCTGCCTGCCTTGGGCAAAGCCACGGGGAAACCAACCTCTCTGGTGAGTTCTGGAGCACAACACGTTTTATTGGCCCAGATGTGCGTGGTCTCTTGCTAATGTTATATGTTAGATGCCCTTCGGATGTTTTTAGTGTCCTCACGTGAGAAAAGCTGTGGATGAGACAGCGTCACGCATGTGCATTCTCTAGTCCATGTTTTAATTGTGTGCTTGCTGCCTTCATAATTCCTTGCTATGGGAATTCCAGTTGAAAAGGTGTTGTAGGAGAAATACGGATGAGACAGTTTGTGCCTAGGAGTATCAGATGTTTCATTTCAGGGTGCTGTGGACCCTTCTTCGGAAACAAAAATCACGTGAAGGTCTTCCTTTGATCACATTTAATTTGTTCTGAAATAGCCTGTCATCTCCAACTCTGAAAACTGGGATGGTTTTTACATCTGCATGGCCAACTATGGAGGAGAAGATTCAGCTGCTGGGCCGTGCACATCTCACAGAATCACAGAATGGTAGGGGTTGGAAAGGACCTCTGGAGATCATCTAGTCCAACCCCCCTGCCAGAGCCTGTGCCATGTGCCTCTTGCAGGTGTGCTCCGCAGGCCCTGCCTTTGTCAGCTTTTCCTTGGGATGAACACAAACAGTAGGAAAAAATGAATCGTCTGCGTTCTGCTGCTCAGATTTATCTGGAGATTTCGCCCTCACTTGATTAAAAAGTTTGCAAACCAATCTGCAGTCCTGCACGAGGAGTACAATGGCAAAAAGATCCATGCCTGCACCGAGCTCTAATTTGTTTTTATCACTCGCTTCGAAGAATACAGATAAGTGGTATTTTCTAGAGAAAAGGAGTTAATCTGGCAAATAAGCCAGTTGAAGCTGAAGACTGGAGCTGAGACACACTATTTGAATGACGTCTTTTGGACAAAGCATTTACCTGTTGAAAAAACGTAAATGAAACAGGCTTTTTTTTTTTTTGCTGAACTATTTGCTGATTTCATCTAAATAATATTTCCACTGTGAAATATTTTGCCTACATTTAAATTTAAAAGGTAAAAAAAAATAAAAATAAAAGCATGCTAAAAGAGGCATTTCATTCCATCCCAAACTGATCAAGGTTATATTTCTCACTTCACCAGTGGAACCGAACTGGTCCTCTCCTTTTGGTCGGTGACAGAACACGGGAGAGAGCCGCGAAGCTGCCGCATGTTCCCTAAAGATCAGGGTTTAGAGGTGCAAACACATGTTCCTACGTGCATTTGTAGAAGTCGCTGCTTTTCAAGGGAAGAGGAACGGCATTAACTTTGTGGGGCCAATTTCCTCTTCTCCAGATCCTTTGGGTTCAGACTCCACTGTGGGAGCATCCTTGCAGGGAGAGATGCCTGGCGGGGGCCGCTGCCGTGCCCCATCCCACCCCGCGGTGCCTGCGCCTGGTGGAGCAGCTGCCACAAACCGCGATCAGCCGGTGAGAGCTGGTCAGGGAGGCAAAGCGCTAAAGTGAGATTGTAACCATCTGCCTCAATTGGTTTTTCTGTTGGAGAGGTGTAAAGGGCAAAAAGGTTTTAACTCTAGGTAATCCCTCAGTTTTCTTGACTTGCTGAGCAGCAGTGCTGTGTCTGTGTATAACCTGGCTGGTACCTGGAACAATGATACTTTGGAATAAGGAGTAAAGACCTCGATGAAAATAGAAGGACCAAAATGAAGGGATTTCCAAATTACAGTGTTCCCTAGCAGCCTCTTAGGACTGACTCATTCATCAGCTTCACCACCACATCAGTTTTATATACGGCATTGTGGTGGTCAAATAATTCCTTTTATTTTAGAGGAAAAGGGCAAAAATTTGTAACATCAGACTGGAATGAAGAAATGTTAATTTCCTAATTGTGTTGAATGCAAGATTGCTGAAAAACTCCAAAGCCAATACGGTAACCACAATAGCGAGTTCACCAGCAGTGACCCAGGTAACGTGATCTGCAACAATAAAAGAGGCAAAATGTCTTGTTCCAAAAATAGCTTGTTAAATTCCTGCGTCTGGTAGTTTCAAATACAGCTGTGTTTGCGTAGCATGGTTTGAAATGGCTCTTTGGCAGAGAGTAAGTGTATTTCTAAATAGACACACAAAATGCACGGTGGCCTGCCTTTCTGGCAAATATTTGGTTAAACGGATGTTGCTGGGAATGAGCCCTGCTCTGCTGCTGTTGACACTAAGGATTTTGCATTGCAAGTTAGAGGACAAAATGGTTTGATGTTTCCAAAGGTGGGGGGTGGGGGTGGGCAGAAAATCCACATGCCTGTCCCTAGTGCTGGTTGCAGGGGAGTTTTATCCCACTGTCAGCCAAAATGGGGATTTTATTCCTGCTGTGTACTTCAATCAAGGGTAAAAAACCCATGAGTGTTGTTTAACTTGATGCTGCAGTCATTGCTGTATGAGGGGACAAATACATATAGAGAAGGGCTGGCTTCAGCCGTGCCAACCTCCATCTGTAAGGACCCTTCTATGCTTGAGTTATTCAGCACAGGAAGGACATGGACTGGTTGGAATGGGTCCAGAGGAGGTCCATGAAGATGATGAGAGGGCTGGAGCACCTCTCCTGTGAAGACAGGCTGAGAGAGTTGGGGTTGTTCCGCCTGGAGAAGAGAAGGCTCCGGAGAGACCTTATAGCAGCCTTCCAGTACTCAAAGGGGGCCTACAGGAAAGATGGGGAGGGACTCTTTATCAGGGAGTGTAGTGATAAGGACAAGGGGTAACGGTTTCAAACTGAAAGAGGGGAGATTTAGATTAGATATTAGGAAGAAATTCTTTACTGTGAGGGTGGTGAAACGATGGAACAGGTTGCCCAAGGAAGTTATGGAGGCCCCATCCCTGGGAGTGTTCAAGGCCAGGCTGGATGGGGCTTTGAGCAGCCTGGTCTAGTGGGAGGTGTCCCTGCCCGTGGCAGGGGGGTCGGAACGAGATGACCTTCAGGGTCCTTTCCAACCCAACCCATTCTATGATTCTCTTTTAATTTTTTCCTAAATTCATAGTGTCATGATGAGCGCACCCAGGCAGGATGCAGAAGGCTCACCTCCTGGTTGGGTTTCTGTCAGATGACAGCTTGACCTGGCATTTCCCACATTCTTATAGAAATACCTTAGCAGGTGTTGAGTGTCATGATTTGATCATGGAAAGCTTCAATTGGTGTGCAGGCACTTTACGAAAATGAGAAATGCCTAGAATTTTTGGAAATAAATGTAATTTCAGATTAGTGACTGTCTTTATCCAGCCTCTGGTAAGAGGATATTTGGCTCCTGAATATATATATTATGCACTACGATATGGCATTATTTGCAGCGTGTGGTCAGAGCTGTGTGTGTGTTCCTGATGCTGCACTGAGTTTCCTTGGCCGTGGCGGAAATGGATCTCTGAGAAACGGGACGGGGGACTCTGTCTCTGCGGCCGCTATGGGAAAGGGAGAGAGCAGGTGGGCTCTGGGCTCTGCTCCGTTCTTTACTCAGAAAGAAAGCAATTAAGTGACAAAGGATTTTGATTATCCTTTGCAAAAAAGCGTCAAGCTTTCTTCCCTCCAATACTGTTCATACTTGTGAAAACATAATGACAGTTAAATGAGCTTTGTTAAATCCTTCAGAAAACAGGCAAGCTGTGGAGAAGGCAGAGGAGTTAAAATGAAGTCCAGCGTTTTCCCTGCAGACTTTCCTGCAGAGACTCCTACAAATACCGAGGTCTGCAGAGCAACAATTCCTACGTGCAGTTGCTCATTTTTGCACGCAGAGATTTCTGTGAGTGGCTGTTTTGAGTGAAAACTCGAAGATCCTGAATTTTCTTCTGTTCCATCTGAAGTCTCCAATCCAGTTCCATCTGAAATCCATTTTCTCCATTTTTCTCCGTTTTTCCAAATGGGTGAACTTTTTTTGTGTAAATGCGACATTGTTTTTAAATCCACTGTTTTTTCATGAAGGATCAGGTAAATATTTCAAAAAGATCTGTACAGAGAAGTGGCAGGCTTTTAGGGACGGCTATACATTTCTTAGATAATCCCATTTCCTGGGTGTAAGTGGTTTGATAAACTACCCCTGGCTATGAAACCCTGTATGAGAGCAATCCAGGTCTGCTTTTTACAGATATTTTGGAAAAAGCAAAGTCTGTACGTGCCCGAATGCTGATGTAAGTAAGTTATACCACAGGTGACTGACAGCTGCATTTCCAATTTCAATGATTATCACAGTGCTGCTTGCGTTTGTCTTCTACTAATTAGGTTTTAGCATGCCTCAACTTTGTGTTAGTATCTTTTTATTATATTAGTATCTAAATCCAAATTGAAAAGCATAGCTAGCAGCCTCCACAGTACCTTTCACAAAGCTTATCTAAATGTCGTGAAAAAAAGATTTTAATTCACGTTTATTGAGATAACAGACACAAAACTTCTGTCCTCTCTCTCTTTTTTATCTTATTTATATTCCTGGACCCCTATTTTATCTGGCTTTTGAGACCTTAATGCAGTGGATTTTTGCTGATTAAAATAAAGCAATTCCTTTGCAGGCCAACAAATGTGCTTCCACACCAGGAGGACAAGTATGTGGCTTCTGTGCCTCACTAAAAAACCTCTGCTGATGCTCTGAGGAGGTGGGTTGTTTCTGTTGATCCCGGTAGCATTGGTGCCTTCAATAACGAGACATCTCCGCTGTGACTTTTGGCGATTCAGAATAGCAAATATTATCGCTAATGTCATTTTGTGCAGAATAACTGACGTGAAGCAACGCAGCTTTTTGTGCGTCTCCTTGTTTAACAGGGTCTGTAATTTGTGCAGCATGTGTTTGGTGCGGAAAGACAATTTAATGGAGGCATATTTCCTCCCATTTACAAATTAAACCCTCCTAATAAACTGTGAGTCAAATCACAGGGAGTTTACGGAGATGCTTCATCTCTCATATGCTCTTTTCTTTCCTGTGTAGCGGGTGCTTTGAGGCAGCAGATACATTTCCTCATCTCTCCCTGACAGTCCGGGCAGAGCTTGATGGACTGTGGGCTTTAACGTCTTACAGAGTATTATAAAAGGAACATAAAAGTGGCTTGTGCAGAAAGAATCATCTCCTCTTCTTTTAACTTTGCCTTTCATGGTTACTGTATTTTTAGCGTAGTTTGAGGCAGTGATTGGAGTGAAGATGTCAAACTCGCACTGTGTAACTAGTTCATGCTGCAGGCAGGCTGCCTATTTGGTGTTTGGAGAGGGATGGAGTAGTGTATGCCATGTACAAAAACTCTGGTTTAAACCCTGGATTAAAAGTTTAAAACTCCAGATTAAAGCCCTGGGGCCAAAATGCTCTTGTCCGTTCTTTGAACTCTCAGTAGGGAAAAGATGCTGCCGCAGAGAGAGCTCGGACTGTGCTTCATCCGGCTCTGTGCTGGCAGTTAAGGGTCACTGTCACAAAATGAGAGAACAAAATCTCGCGGAGTGAGGATGACCGGGATTCTGGTCATTATAATTATTCCTATTAAGGATCAGGGTGTTTGGGGTCAGGGTCCCTTGGGGCAGGTTTTGGGTGCTGCAAAGCAAAGAGGCAGTCTCTGTCCCCCTGTTGTCCCACCGTTCATGAAGCACATCTCAGTTTGACTGTCCCTTGCTGGCATCTCTGAGGGCTTCAGCTGTGACTGCCATGGGGGCACACTGGTGCTTCTGGTATTTCCATGTTGCACTGCTTTCTTCTATGGCTCGGTATGGAGCTGTGGGTTGCCTCATTCATTTAGCTAAAGTGGGAGTTGAGTGGCCTGGGTTCAATCTGTGTGACCTTACCCACCTCCCGTTTTCTTGAGCTCATTTTTTTAGTAGAATGGAGTTCTTTCTTCCACCTTGTCATTTTTTAAATCAGTTTTATATGTGATTGATATGAAAGTGGTATGAAAAGTGAAGCCAATGAAGAGAAGGCCATGCCACAGCATCTGTTTATAGGGCAGCGTACTTACTGAAGCATACCCAGTTTGCTCACATTTTTAAGCTTTTTGGGGCAGGAACTATCCCTCTGCATAGCTCTGAATGAGTTCTCAGAGGGTGGCACCCAGTTTTGAGTGGGGTCCTTAAGGAGTGATCACTCTTGCTTAAACAGAGACTCTCACAAGCATGTAGCAGTTGCTGAGGCCATTCAGAGAGATGAAAAATACTTGTGTTTGGGCAACAGCAGCATCGTCTTTCTTAGGAAGAGATTTGAGTGACCAGGGTAAAAGGTGTGAAGTGCAAACACGGAGCCAGGAGGTACCCACTGGGGCAAGGCTGGTGAGGTCCACAAAGACGACTCTGCTGGGTGATGTTTGCCAGCTGCGCCGTCTCCTCCGTGCTCTGATAAGTGAGTCCACAGAGCCAGAGAAACCACCATCCTGGCTTTGCATATTCTGATCTCACGTTTCACCTGAAATCATGACTGTGTAAATACACCTTTGCCAAAAGCACGAGGAAAATTCTCATGGCTGCATACTAAAATAACAAGATAGTTCCTCAAATCTAGCTGCGTGTTTGATATTGACTCAAACTGGTCTGAACACACAATGTACCAGGGTTTTGACACACCAGCCAACTTGGCAGAAACTCCGTGTTGTAGTCGTTTTATATTTGTACCTGGTCTACACCTTGATATGTGCTAAAAGCTATAAAAACCACATAATGATTTCAATGGGCTGAGAGTCAAAAAGGAAGGCAAGAACTGAAAAATGGCCATTGCAAGGGACTCTGCAAATGAGTCCCATTGGCAGAACTATAGACGAGAGCCTGCAGTCTCTCCTTCCCTTTCTCCATGCTATACCTGACTAATTTGCAATAACTGTGACAAATTATCTGATCTCTTAGGACTGATTTGCATGCTATGTGGGAACATTAAAAACTGCAAACCACCCAGGGTGGAGTGCCCCAATAGGTAAGACTCTGAGTTATTCCTTGATTTCTCAGCCTGTAGGTGGTTTTGCTGCACACGTGGATGGGTTTTTCCTCTGCAGCCAAGGCAGGCCAGAATGGAGGGGAGTATTTAAGAAAAGGCTGAGATTCTCAGGTGATATTGTTCCAACAGCTCCGGCTATTAAAAAAAACAACAACCAAACAACAACAAAACACAACAAACCACACAAGAGGAGGCTACTACGATACCTTACAAAACCTCTATAGTAAAATCAAGACAAACTTGGTCATGGAAATACTTGCGAAAAATTTCTAGCATTGATCCTGTCAAAGTGATAGCCTTGTGCCCTACCCACTTGGGAAAATCCCTTCCAACTTGCCGCTTTGCTATCAAAAAATGTGACATTTGTTCATTATTTTCTTTAGCTGAACTGAGCTATTGCTGACTGAGTAGTTTGCAAGATCTAATGAGAGCTGAACACCATCTGGGATGCCTAAATCGGGGCCAAGTTATCAGATGTTCAGAAGTGCCAGTGTGGCTATTGTTGAAGATGTTTGCCAGGCCCAAAAGGTAACGTAATCATTTGGAAAGCTTGTTTTGTTAAAAATTCATTCCTGAATCGACTGAATCAAAAGTTGCCAGTTCAGAGGCAGTGTTGGTGTTCTCTAGCCCAGTTCAGCTGCACAGTTAGGATATGGAGCAGAGCGTTCATGGGGGGAGCCTTCACCTCCAGGTAAAATCAAATGAGGTGGAGAGTGACACCTTGTATTGGAAAATGGGACCACACCTGAGAAGTCTTTATCAACCATACTGGGAGTTGTTTTAGGAGCTCCGAATTGCAGTATTTGGGGGACTGGGCATTTTAGGGACTGTAGTACCTGTGCTGGAGGCTGAAGACAGGCTGTCTGCATCTGTCCCTCTACTATATTTTGGTTTCTGGAGCTGGTCTGCGATGATGTTAGGGCATCAAGAAGAGAGAAAGCTACCTATTACCGCTGTAATCTTCTGTTTAAGACCTGCATGCAGCTTTGAAACCGAGCCATATGAAGACATCACCATTCTGGTCTCATTCTGGTTTGAGACATCAAGGAGGAAAATTAAATAAGGAGATAATATAAAACCTGCTTTACAAATTATCCCACAGGTATTATGAAAGCGAAGTGGTGCAGATAAAATGCACGGAGCAATTCCAAATCCATTAGCAGCGGATGTGCTTAGAAGCCCCGCGTCTATTATGGAAATTTGTGGGCAGCTGGCCATAAATTGCTAAAAACGCATACTCCAAGCAATGCTTACGAGGCTGAGGCTGGAATAGTAACAGGGGAGCTGCGCAAGCCTCTGGCAGTAAGTATTCTTTGTGACTATATACACACATAGAAACAAAGATGAGGCTGGGAAAATCAGAATTAATGGCAATCCAACTTATGAAGGAGGAGTCATAATTTCAGAAGTGCTTGTAGAAGAAATTTGACTGTTTAATGCAGAAATTCAAAAAAAGGAGGAAAATTGTTAAGTATAATCAGGGGCTCAGTCTGACTTGCAGCAAAAACATTTCAAAGGTATAGCCTGCTTTGCCTTTTCAAGCCTATACTATAGAATAAGATCTAAACCAATGAAGAAGTGTGAGGTGTTCTAGATATGATAACTACCTGGTCATGAAAAAGGGGAGAAGGTATACAAATAATTCTATGGGCAATGTTAACTTTAAAGCAACTTTTTTGTAGAAAATTAGGTTCAGGGGCAACGGAGGAGGCTAATAAGATGAATTTTGGAAAGGAGAATGAAAGATTACTGTGGGCAATGCTGTGTGAGGTTTTAAAGCACAAAACACTCCCTCATGCATATGACCAAGCCGCTGAGGCTTGGAAGCTTGCCTAGAGGTGGGATTTGTATTGTGGACACTGCTGAGAAAATTATGTATAAACTTGTTTCTGTTGAAGTAAAAAAAAGCAAAAGAAGCATCTGTGGACATATGAGCATAAAAATGTCACCCACAGGATTTCAGATTCAATTTAACTGAATAAACTCATTGTGGATTAAATAAAACAACAGAGCATATCTATATGGGATACCAAGAAGTCCAGTTACTAAAAAAATATTTCTTTCTCTTTTCTAACGCAACACAGCTGAGGAGGAAAATAAACTGACTTTATAATGTTTTTAACTACAGTTGTGCAGACACAACTGTTTGAATGGTCTATGCAGAATTTCGTCGTAGAGGGAAAAATCTATGTCAGCTGCATGGGAAGCTGTAGGAATGCAAATGAGGAGAAGAACTTTATTTGATTCACATGGGAGAGATCTGGCCATGTAAAATCCAGTCTCTCCATGCTGTAAGTAAAAGTGCGAAAGGGATGTACGTGAAGCAGAGACATCCCTTTGTCTTCAAACCATTGGGAAGTGCTCATGTAACAGCCGTGGGGCATCCAGGTACAAGCCCTTCTAAACTACATTTGATTTTGTTAAGTAAAACCAGGTGAAGGGGGTGGTTGAAGCTTTGCCTGTGGAGTAGAAGGATTAGGTGTCAGTGATCATGCTGCAGGGCAGGTCAGTCCGGTCCATACTCGCAGGTATATTTTGCAAGCATTTTTCAAGGCCAGGCTGGATGGGGCTTTGAGCAGCCTGGTCTAGTGGGAGGTGTCCCTGCCCACGGCAGGGGAGTTGGAACGAGATGATCTTTAAGGTCCCTTCCAACTCTAGCCATTCTATGATTCTATGATGTCTTTTCTACTCGATGCCAAAGTCAAACATTGCAGAGCTCTTGGGTGGTATCAGCTAATACGGTATGGGGAGACTGCATTTGTAGCAAGACTACGATGGTCTGATGTTTTGAGCTTGAGGGGGGTATGTGAACGGAAGCTACTCCCTTCATGGTGTTAGTTATTAGGTATGTCTTCTTGTTATGCCAGTAAGTGTAATCTTACTACCACAAGACTGGGGAGGACTATGAGGTCTTTTATTCCACTCTTTCTTAGGCCATGGTTGCAAATGTTAAACCTGAACGTGCTAGGAGAGCTCAGGGGGTTCCCCTGGTAGACGTCCACACCTGAATGAGTCCTATAGAAGTGTGTCAGGTCAGCCAAGCTCTCAAAATGCTTCTTTACCTCCATTGACCAAGACACTCCAGAAGACTAATTCACATTTGAACATTTAGTCTGCAGACATCTGGCATTAGATGAGATGAATCTCACCTCTGTCAACCACATTAGGTGGATCATGACCTAGCAAATTGTGTTACTTGCAACACAACTGCCTTCTCAGAGGAGAGGAGAGAAAAGAGCAGAAGGAAAATAGGAAATTTGGCATCAGGTTTAAGTCCCTCCTATGTGAGTGTTGACCTGTACGTGGCTGCCTTCATTTTGCACCTTTTTTTTTAAGGTTTGCAGGTAAGAGGGGAAGTGGATTGTTTTAAGATGGGGGTAAGCTGATGAGATAAGTGAAGTGAAATGAAAGAGAGCCTCTGTGTCTGCAAAAATGACAGCATTCTGCAGAGTGATAATGTGTGTGCTTTCAGCAGATTTACAAACATTCCTGTTGTAAAAGCAATCACTTGGTGCGTTTGAGAGAGAGGAAATACCAATGTTGTAGGAATTACAGCATGGGCTACAGAGATAACAGATCTTTGCCATGTTTGTTTCCTGGTGCTTAAGCACAGCAAGTCAGGGGGGAAAAAACCAGAGCATTTAAGGCTGTCATGTCAGGGATCAGAAACGCGCCCAAAGAAGCGTCATGACTACATAGAAAAGAAAGCCAGCTGCATCCTGAGCTGCATCAAAAGAAGTATGGCCAGCAGGTCAAGGGAGGTGATTCTACCCCTCTGCTCTGGTGAGACCCCACGTGAAGTGCTGCGTCCAGCTCTGGAGCCCGCAGCACAAGAAGGACATGGATCTGTTGGGTCCACAAGAAGGACATGGACTGAACGGGTCCAGTGGAGGGCCATGAAGATGATCAGAGGGCTGGAGCTCCTCTCCTATGAAGACAGGCTGAGACAGCTGGGGTTGTTCAGCCTGGAGAAGAGAAGGCTCCGGAGAGACCTTATAGCAGCCTTCCAGTACTCAAAGGGGGCCTACAGGAAAGATGGGGAGGGACTCTTTATCAGGGAGTGTAGTGATAAGGACAAGGGGTAACGGTTTCAAACTGAAAGAGGGGAGATTTAGATTAGATATTAGGAAGAAATTCTTTACTGAGAGGGTGGTGAGACACTGGAACAGGTTGCCCAGGGAAGCTGTGGATGCCCCATCCCTAGAGGTGTTCAAGGCCAGGCTGGATGGGGCTTTGAGCAGCCTGGTCTAGTGGGAGGTGTCCCTGCCCATGGCAGGGGGGTTGGAACTAGATGATCTTTAAGGTCCTTTCCAACCCGAACCATTCTATGATTCCACATAGCACCCATGTCCATGGGTGCTCAGTATCCCTGCCTGCAATGTGCTGACCACCTGTGGGCCCGCTGCAATTAGAGGGAGGAGATTTTGCCAAATAGTTCCGCGTGCTCCAGCCCATAGATTTCACAGTGGTGCAGCCCTTCTCCTTGGCCTTGCTGTAACTCATGCTGGAACTGGTTCTCAGTTTCCTGTGGTGGACAAGATGGCCTCATGCTGCTGAGATGGGTAAGCTGCCGCAGTGTACGCAGGTACATCACCTGTTCTCACACACAGCTTCCTGTGGATGGAGGAACCAATCTTCCTGGTGCCCACGTGGCTGCTGTGGAGCTTGGGACAGATGCTGTTGTGGGTGCTGGAAAGTGGAGCCGTAGAAGAGGACAGCACTGTGGTGGTCTCTCTGACTGTGGTCTTCTTCCACACTAGCTGCAACTCACATCCTGCAGTTGTGTGACAGATTCTGCAT
Organism: Dromas ardeola; assembly: GCA_013398915.1. Lineage (NCBI taxonomy): Eukaryota > Metazoa > Chordata > Aves > Charadriiformes > Dromadidae > Dromas > Dromas ardeola. The sequence goes on along the minus strand of VYZM01011224.1, from coordinate 280,912 downwards.
TTGGAAACGTAGGAGATGTCTTCCCTTGTGGTCTGGCTGCACTGGTGCTAATGGAGGGGGGTGGCCCTTCCTAAAACCCTTGTGGTGGTGGAAGCTGAAGATTTTCCCCCTCAGAAAGGCTATAGGGGAGCAGGAAAGGTTCAGAGAGGACAGCTTTGATGATCCAAAGGATGTAAAGCAGCTGAGAGCAACAGAGTTCTGGGGGTTTCTGAAGATAAAAAGAGATGAGGGACGGCATGGTAGAGGTCTATATAACCTAGAATGGCCTGGGGAGGGGGGTGGACATGATGTTCACTGCCTCTTCCAACACAAGGACTCCAAGCCAACACATTGCACTAAAAGACAGTGTCAAAACAAAAAGTTTGGTTTTGGCATCAGGTTTAGATGAGCTGTGGAGCAGGTGGCATGGGGGAGCTGTGGTTGTTAGAGCTGCTGGGGTGAAGTGCTTTGCTCTTCCTTCTGTACCCTCCCAATTCAGCTGCTACAGACCAAGAAAATCCAACTCTTGGGGTGCTCAGCTCCCTTAGCAGGGTCTCTCAGGAGCGTGCCCTGCCATCATTTCCCAGCAGATATCGCTCTTGCCATAACTGCTGCCATTTCTGCTAATTCAGAGAAAGGAAGCAGGGCCACATTCTTACCTCGCTTTCTCTGGAAGGCTTCGACCTCCGTCAGACCTCATGCCTCAGCAACTTCTGGCACAAACTTCTCCTGGAGAGGGTGGCCCAGGCTGATGCTTTGCCCAGGCTGTGGCAGGGCAGAGTTGGGCTGCAGCCTCGCTGGTGTGCTTCAGACTCCCCACCAGCTTTAATTAGGCAGCGTAAGATGTGTCCCTTGGGGGTTTCCGGTTCAGAAAGCAGAGAGAAAAGGGCCATCAAACTTTTATGGCAGGTTGTAGTTAATTTACATGAGAACTCTTCTTCCATTTCAGTGCGTGGAAAATGTTTTTATAGTAGCTGTGCGTGATGTCTGTTCCAAGCCTTTTACAACAATAACCCTCTTTTCAGGACCGAATTTATTCATGAAAACCCAGCGACTTTCTCTGAGAAGTCTGAACTGCTAGAGAATCCAAATATGACGATCTATTAATTGTGAATTTAAAAAGCCTTGCTTTAAAAATGTAGTGTATTTGAGACTCTTGTCATCTGTGCTCCGACTGGAGTAGTTTTAGCCTGAATTTGTTCTGCTATATCAACATTACATGGTCCTGTGCTAAGTAGCAACAGCTGAACTGCTTCGTCTGTTCAACACTGTAGTTATCTTATGCAAAATGCTTCTACAGTGAGAAACTATGAACAAGTGTTTCCTGCTCATCTTTGTCATTCCACTAATGATTTTAGAGGCCCTCGTGGATCCCACCTGTTTGCCTTTTCCAAGCACCAGTATCGTAATTTTTGTAGCTGTAACCGGTCTGGTAGCCACTCCATGCTGTTGGTCACCTCAGTCACTCTCCTCTGTCCCCTGCCAGGTTCTACTGTCTTCTTTTTGGGGTGACTGCCCCGGATATGAGACTGCACAGAATATTAAAACTAGGTGTATAGAGCGGCATAATACTTTCTGTCACAAAACAGAGAAATGATGGATGCTTTGTCCACAAAAGGGACTCTTAGACATGACCACTGCATAAATAAAATGTCCTTGTAATGAAATCCTCAAGTGAATTTTCACAATAAACTGCTCCATTTGTCTGTCTTTCCCCTTTCCTTCTGAAGTGCATGAGAACCTCTGCCAGCTTTGTATCTGCCTGGGTGGAGCCCTTTTCCTCATTGCTTCTTCTCCCATATCTGGCCAGCAATGTGCTTTACCTGGACCATGCTTCTCCTTGGCATTTCAGCGCTCTACGTTACGTTACTCAAACCCTCCCTTGCAAGCACAATGGCACTGTTCAAACTAATAATGAAAACCATATAATGAAAGATAGCCACACCTTTTAGTTACTCTCATCTAAACTCTCTAATCAACTCGCCTCATTGGGGGTTGAGGAAATATTAGTGGGTAAATACTTATGAGTCACAGCGGTTTCTAGAAGTCACCTGCCTGGGAAGCAGGAAAGTGCCCGGGCTCACGTAAATCCCTCAGCCAGAGAGCTCTTAGATCAGCATTGCATCGCTAGAGATGGGTTCAGACCCGCTTCTGCTTTTTTCCCCCCTCCCCCTATAGAAAGACACAACGTCTTCCATGTTTAGTCATCAGGTAGCTGTTTTGAAACAAATGTTCATGTGTTGTTCTTGAGTTATTAGTGTTAATTGATACCAAACCAAATCCCACTGTCAGAGGACAGCAGGAGCCCCACTGTGGATTTCCAATACATTCAATCATTACTGACTATTTATACTATAAAAGTCTATAAAAATACCCTGCCATTTTTGTGAGTATATTAATCCTAAAATATTGGCAGTGAGAAAACCTGGTATTGGCACACCTTTCTTCTTCCTTTCCTCTGCGCAGACAACACACCATCACTGCAATCACTGCTTTTCAGCTCACAGTTAGTATTTTGCAGCCTCCCCTGCCCCCGGGGTGCTCAAGCGGATCAGACAGACCTCGTTGAACTCCTGGGTGACCTCCTCTGGGGCACTGAAGTGTCCCTCATTTCACTTTAATTCATTTCACTTCCAAACTCAAGCAAACCAAATCAAATTACTGTCACAGTAATTCTGAGCATGTGTCTCTACACAGAGATTAATGCACTTGAATTTGTCCACTGTAAAAGTTAATTCAGATTAACTCCCCTGGGCCCCCTGGGCAGCAAAGCCTTCAGTGGTCTCCCACAGAGCCAGGAGACAGGCATCTTCCAGGGAATTAGAGAAATAAAAATACCTAAGGTGAGATTAATGTTCCTTTATCTCATAAAGCCCCTTTCTGGCCCATGCAGGGCAATGAGGCACATCTCCGCTGGCCTCCTCTGGACAAGGTACATTAGGAAGTGCCCTGGAGTGGTGAATCAAGGGCAGCTGGACCCTGATGGATGTCTGGCACCATGTAAGATGATTCTCACTCCTTCAGATGGGTCAGTATCCTAACGTAAATGTGAAATGTAACATAATGATCAGTGGTGGCTATAATATCCACTGAGCTAACCGTGCTCCAGAAAAATGCCCCAAATAGTTATGAAGTGAAAGAGCTCAGCATTGTGAGAGGCAAAATCTGGGAGCTGGACTGACTAAGATTCACCCATAATAGCTTGGAATGACTTTGCAAAAAATTGAGTTTCCATCTTTTGTTTTATTCAAATCAGTTTTCAGGAATCAGCCCTGCAGCATTACCAGCTGAGAACAAGTGGGTCACACACAATTCCCCTAATCTGCTGTATCACATGCAAAATGGGAACTGTATAAACACAGGCATCTAGTGCCATTAGAGGTGCCAGGGAGTTCAGCCACCCACAAGGGCTGGCAGATGTGGCACAGGATCCATAGGACACCCACACGTTTCTGGAGCAGTAAAGGGAGACTAAGCGGGATGTCCTGAAGCATCATAGATGGCACAGATTGCCCCTGGTGAGGCAAAATTTCACCATTTGCAGTCTTATTTCTGAACCTGGGTCCTCTCCTGTCTCCAGCTGTTGTGCTGATGGGCACCCACCTAGACATATCTAGAGCCCTTCCTCAGACAGCTGCTAGAATTACTTTGTCGGGATAAACTTATCTTTGGGGGAAGGAAGGAAGAAACAGCTCTTCTGGTACCTTTACAGCCTCACAGGGAACCTGTGAATCTCGAAGAAGTACTTAAGATTATGGTTTCATTATCAGCTGAGACAACCTGATGGCTCCATCTTCCCTCCTGTCTTTCCTCCTGCTCCCTGTGGCGTGACAGCACTCCCTCCTTTCCTCCTGGCTCCAGGCTCCCTGGTACTTCCTGCAAGATGCTTACAAATTGTCCACTTGTTTCTGGTGGATTAGTGAGTTAAACTGTCTCAGAGCATTGTTGCTATAGTCGGTATAACATAAGCATCAGGAACATGGCTGAGAGCAGAAGAGCGGATCGGTAAAGGGCAGTGATGCCCCCATCCCTTCTCAGCAGCAGTGAGATGTTAAATTGGCTGAGATTGCTGCCTGAAAGCCCGCCAACGATAAATGTCTGAACTAGATGGTACAGAGGTGTCCCTGTGTGTTTTCCTTAGCACCTAGAACATCTGTGCTGATTAGCCAAGTGCTAAAAGAGCCATAAAACCTAAAAAAATCGAATGAAAAAAAGCCCAACGAATGTTGGTGCCCTTTATTGCGTCATCTGACACAAACCGTTTTTAACCAAGATGGAGAGCAGTTTCTGTTTGGAAAGATCCCAATTAACCTTCATGATATAAGACACTCCTCTTGCCCAGGATATCAGGCTTTTCTTTTCTTCCCCATTCGCTCATCAGCTCAACTCTTCGCCAGCACTTGAACATGAATTGCAAAGCTAGTGAACCGAGCAGCAAAATGACTGCGTACGCGGCATACTGCACAGTGAGCCAGGTCTCCTCTTTTTGCACTAATTGTATTAATTGCAGCAATTTGTTTATCCTCTTCTGTGAATGGCATTTTTTAATACACAAACCAGGTTTACTTTTGCAGAACTATGCAGCACAGTGAAGCATGCATATATTTTTGATATGAGAGATGAAATGATCAGCTAGTTAACACCCTCTGTATTTAGTCAGCAGGTTGATGTTCAGTTAGTTTAATTAGGCTAAGCAAGACATTGCCCAAAATATGCCTGTGCTTTGCCCTGAAGTTTACGTTTGTATTGCTCCAAGAGCTAATGAAAATGTTTCATTTGCTGTATTGCTGTGACACTGTAGCGCATCATTTGCTGTATGAAGAATTTGAAAATATTATACTATCCTTGCAAACGCCCCAGGGAAATAAGGAACTAGATTCATTCCCATATCGCAGCTGCACAAGCTGTAGTTCAGAGACGATGCATGATTTGTGTGGTCAGAGTAACATCGACATCGCTACAAGGAGCAGATTTCATCCCCAACCTGTGCTGTAAATCCTGATATGCCTGCACACACCATTACCAGTATCAGGATATAGGATCATAAGACAGGACCACAGGAGAAATGAGGTTGTAAGGAATGTTGGGAGGAACGTCTTGCTCTGAGCAGGGCCAGCCATGAGCGCAGATCAGGTTGCTCAGGGCTTTGTCCAGCCAGGTATTGAGAGCCTGCAACAACAGAGACTGTACAGCCTCGCCGAGCAGCTTGTTCTCATGCTGCACTGTCCTCATCATGAAAATATTTTTTTTCTGTATATCCAGGACATATAAGGAGCAATATCTCTGAACCCTGGAGGGAACTAAACTCCTGAGCTTTTTCTTGTGCCCATCCACTCCACCACTCTGTTGTCTCGGCCAAACTCCCATTGTTTTCATTGGGATATTTGTACACTGGGGAGAGTAGTCTGGACTGGCAAGTCTGGAGAGGGTCTGTGCGTCTGGAGAAGGAGCAGAAATAGTATTAATGGTGCAGCAAATACCTGACTTCCATGAAGCCCTTGTGAAGGAAAATGCATACCCCATTTTGGCATAGTCGCACCCCAGAACATCAGGCTGTTGTGCTTCTGGAACTGTTTTATAAGCCACAAGGGTGGCTGAGCCATAAGCTGGTTCCACCTGACCGCAGCTTCAGAGACAACCCACTCGTGGCAGGAGGAGGAAAAAGTGTCTTTGTAAAGGAGCACTATGAGCCAAACCCACAGAATTTTGCAAGGCTTCACTAAGCAGCTAACTGCACTTGTACACTTCAGTGCTTTGGGAAACCTTACCTGGAGTAAGAGTCATAAATATCATTAAGTGTTTAAACAGCCTCACCCTACTGTGGCGGATATCTCGGTGAGTTAATCATAAACCCAGGCAGAATCCCTATGTCAGCCAAGGCAAGAAGAGTGGGGTCTCTTGCAGGTGCTGAATGAGTTGCTGAAGGCCATCTTGACACTGGAAAACAGGAAAGCATAGGAGATGGAGGGAAAAAAGCCAAGGTAAAGTCTCTTCTATTTTTTCTTCTTTTTTTTTTTTTTTGGCAGTGAAAATATGAAACATTCTGCAGTGAGAAAAATATGGTTTTGAAATACTTAAAGACTTAAAATTTTAACATTAAGGTGCTTGTGTGAGTGCATCATTTATGTCAGCAAGCGTTGTATTGGTTTATCCTTTAAAAGTCTTTAAGGAAAAAGCATTAACTCCACCAAACTGCAAATGGGAGGAGATGAATGTTGTATCTTTAGGGTTTTCTTTTCCTGTCCGCTGTTTTTCAGAAGTGTAGTGTCTTCGGATTTACCCTGGCTCACACTTGGTGTGCATCAACCCAGCAGGGCAAGTAGGAGAACAGAAATTACCTGGAGTGCCCTGGTCCAGGGCTTTGGGGCTCGAATGTATGAGGGTGGTTTCTGTGGCCTCATCAGTTGGTCTAACATCACTGGGATCTCTCCCTGTAGTTTTGTGATTCTGCCTTGAAGAAGTATCTAGAAACAACATGCCATGTTTCTTAGGTAGATGCATGTATTGTTGACTTTACCCAGTGAGAACTTCTTTTGATTTCAATAGGATGCATCTAAAGGCAAAATTTGACACTTAAGTCTTTTAGTGCTTAGATGCAGCAGCTGGAAATAATCTCATTTTCCTGAAATCAGCCCAATTCATCATCTGAGTATTAGCTCTAATTTATGAAATGCATGTTTTTCATAAGGAAAGGATACTGGCTTTTTTCTGAAAGAGAACAGAGGAATGTATGGGTGTTTGTGCCTATGAGTGTTTATGTATGTGTATAACCATGTTTATTTGTATAGTTCTGTATTTCTGTTTAGAGTAAGATTATTTAATTAGGATGTCCTGCTTATAGTGTATTTTCTTGTTTCTACCTTCTTTTGCAGTAGAGCTGAATGTGGTACTAGCAAACAAGTTTTGCCCTGGCTGTAGTAGACCAAACCCAGAACTTTTTCATGGATTTTGTAGAGTCTTCATGGACTTAAGATGTGGAACTGAGATCGAAGTTTGGCCAAAGTGCTTAGACGATTTGCCTCAGAACTCATCATAAATTAATTTATATAAATAGTAAATAAATGGTAGTGGTTAAATAAATTTAACATGGTGACAAATTTTAATTTGTGCCTGCTTTAAATTCTAGGACAACTGCACAATGTTTTGTGAGTGAAGAGAAAACCATGTTTTGTTTCCCTATTTTTTTCTTTCATTGAACAGTCTAAGAAAATGTACCTAAAACTAATCTAGCAGTATCTCTGGAAAGATTTAGAAAAATTCGTCTATTTCTTCTTTTGAAATGGATTTTTTCTGCTGAGAGAACTACATGGTTCTGGAGCCCGAGCCATTTATTGTTCTGTGGGTCTGATCCTGCAGACAACAGAAATCTCCATCAGATGTCTGGACTGTTGGATTAATCTCTGCACCAGGGAGTTTGGGTCTTTTAAAATTGTCTCTAAACAGTTTATTAGCTTTGGAAAGTGGTAATAGTTTGTTTTTCATGGATTCATCCCATTTCTGTTGATGTAGTTGATTTTTAAGAAACCATAGTCGCAACAATGCGGAGTGTTGTAAACAAGCAGTGCTTGACTCATTCACAGGAAAATGTGAAATAGCACAATGACATGAATCCAATCTAAAATACATTAATACCAATTTCTTGTGCGGCTTTTGCTTAGATTGCTCTTTCTGACATGAAAAGGTTTCTACTCTGAGGGTGCTGAAGTATTTGATATTTCATTCAGTTTTCTTATGTACTGCTATTGTAACTTCAGAAGTGAACCTAGTTTATATGAGTAGTAGGGAAATATGGGTAATACCAGAGCTGAAATTCTACTTATTGATTCTGATTTTGTCTCAGGTGCAGCTCTGGGATAGCTCTGGAGAAAAAAGTAATTGCTGCAGAGTTTGCATCAGCATACCTTACGGCAGGATTTTATCCACTAAGGATAAAAGATGTGACTTCAGCTCTTTATTAAGATGTAAATGACTGATTTAAAAAAATTGCACAATTATTCTAAATGAGACCAATAATCGTTTTACAATTGAAAACAAAGCACAGTTGTTCCCACTTGTGTATATCTCGTTGCCACCCCAAGGCAAAGGCAGGTTGGGGCTGAGGCAGGCAGGAGGAGCTTGTCAGAAAAACCACACAACATGCAGCAAGGAAGGAGCTGGGTCTCCCCTTGGCAACTTCTGGGCGGCTGCAAGAAGCATCTGAGTATGCTGACACTGTCACTGCTTTGAAGGGAGGTTTGGGTTTCTCTGTAAGCACTTAGGGAATTGTGATCCCTCATTTTTCTGCCCCGTACTATGGATTATCACCTGCACCACTGCTGAGGGAAAGGCAGGGGGAGAATTCCCTCGTGAGCTCCCTGGGGAGCATTTTACTCTCATCAGCCCTGTGCCTAACGACACAACCTGTCCTCATGTGTGAGCATGAAACGAACACCTGCTGGGGCTCCAGGGCGCTGGGGTGTTTCTCTGGTCATGGTGGCGTTTGGCATCTTGGGGCTCCGTTGCTCAGTGTCGGAGGTTGGCCTCTCCTGGCTTGGTTGCCTATGTCCAAGTGTAGGGTTTGGATGCGTCAGTGCCTGCAGTTTGGCTCAAGCCAGCACGTCCCCACCTCCCATGGTAAAAGTCCTGGCACGTGAAAAACTTGCGAGTTCAGATTTAGAGCTCTATGTATCTATATCTATGTATTGTATCTATCTTGGGCAGCACTCAAGATACCCTTAATTCATAGCAAGCTGTGCAGTATGGACAAAAGTGTTGCTTGCAGGGACCCAGCTTGAGGGTTGTATGACCTGTGTGTGTAGAAGTAGCTCCTGGTGATGAGTTAGTAAACACCGTGGGAAAGCTCTGGCTGATGGTTTTGCACCTCAATAAAGTGTGGTGGCTTATGAGGCCCAGAAAGTGCTCTCCATCGAGAAACAAACAAATCAATGGTACTCTGAAGTGTTTTGTGCAAGTACCTCCAGAACACTTTTTGCCTCAAGGAGGCATAAAATGCAGCCTTCTTCCTCTTTCCTCATTACATGTCTGGAATCCTTCTTCTTGGCATTTTCATGGGTCAGGGTGATGTACAGGCACTGGAGAGCAAGCCTGTGCCTCCAGCAGGTGACCTGGGAAGTCTGGGGCAGCGAGGTCCTGCTTTCAGTCTCTGCAGATGGAGAAAGTTGCCCTGGGAGAAAGGGCTCTCTTTCAGCCCTCTTTCCCCTGGGGAATGTAGGAAATCATCAGTGATCTGCAGTGACAACCAGCCACTGGCTTCACATGCAGTGGTACTGGGATATCCCCTGCCAGCAGTGAAATTGCTGCTCTTCGAATGAAGTCATCCCTCTTCTTCCTGGCTCCTTGTTACTTCTTTATTGCTAATTTTTTTCATGTTAATGCCTTTGGGCAGTAACCTCTGGGAGGTTGGCACTCAGGTCTTGCTCCTAAAGCTGCTAATGGCATCACCTGACGAAAATCATAGAATCATAGAATTGTCAGGGTTGGAAGGGACCTTAAAAATCATCTAGTTCCAACCCCCCTGCCACGGGCAGGGACACCTCCCACTAGATCAGGTTGCTCAGAGCCCCATCCAGCCTGGCCTTAAAAACTTCCATGGATGGGGCATCCACAGCTTCCCTGGGCAACCTGTTCCAGCGTCTCACCACCCTCATGGTGAAGAACTTCTTCCTAATGTCCATTCTGAAATGACCCATCTCTAGTTTTAATCCACTCCCCTTAGTCCTACCATTACCTGACATCCTAAAAAGTCCCTCACCAGCTTTCTTGTGAACTGCATGGGCATGAACTGCATGGACAGAAAAGGTGGCTGATGGTGAGGTCTTTGGATGGGACTTGGAAAACACGCATTGACTCCTGCGTCTAAGACCAGCCTTGCCTGCGCATGCCTCAGGGAAGTTTTGCTGAATTGGTTCTGATGCAGCTTTTCCCTGCTTTCTGTTGTATTTTTTGTTACTTGTCCCAGTATTTACTTCTGGCTTAAAGTCTTTATTACAAGCCTATCAAATAAATACATTCAGTGGGGACCAGACCTGTAGGCATCTCCATTCCTGCAGAAAGCTTGCTACTCACAGGGCACAACTCAGCCCCTTTTATCCTCAAAGGATGCCCGTAATGACCCAACAGGGCTTCGAAGAGGCACCACCAGGTGGCATTTGAGGACCAAAGCACTGGTGACACAGACAGGCTTTGCGATGTCACTTGGTCCTCCATCAGGACAGAGTGATGGATAATCTCACTTAGGAGTGGGGCGATTTGCTGACTCCAGCTGTAAGCAGGCAACTCGCACCGCTGTCTCCCCTTCACCAACCCAGAGAAATGTGGACGTCAAGTTACTTTTGTAATCCACTGGCATACAGCTAAACTGATCATGTTCATAAAAAGATAAGCTGTGCTCCATGTGGGGGTCCAATGCAAGGGTAGGGAAACCCTTACATTTAGGCTTCTCAAGTAAAATCCCCCGGATTTTACAAAAGTTTTGGTTCCCCTCCCCGCCCCCCGGCCCAAAACAGTCTATGCAATCTCTCTGTATTTGAAATCTCTCTGTCTCATTAAGAAAGTTTGATATATCTTTTTTTTTTCAACCTCTTGCTCACGCTTGCCACATGAGGGTGGGATTAATCTGGACAAATGTAGATGTCTCAAGTGTCTAGACTCCCTTCCCAGTTGATGGGGAGAAATGAACCCTTCTGGTGCCTGATTCATTTGGATGCATTTCTGATGTCTACTTGATATGGATTACCTGGGATGACGGGCTGGGATGTAGCAGCCTACCTTTAGGTGTCTGAATTTAGGTAAGATAAATCTGTCACTAGTGTCTAGATGTGTGGCCACAGATCATGCTCAAAAAACTACCATACTGTGACTTTAATGGGGTATTTATGTCTTTTTCCTCTCATGCTTTCTGGTGGAAGTGCTGGCCGGGTGGCTGAACTAGATTCAGCTGGTGTAAGTGGGGAAACTCTCAGAGGGACAGCCAACTGAGCATCTAGCCTAAATTTCTTTTCCAATATTGATCCATATTTCCTACTTATTTACATGTAAGTCACTCTGGAAATCTTGTTTACTGGGATTGTTTTATTTTTCTAAGCTGTACTTCTGCAAATATCAAAATTGAAGTGAAGCATATTTTTTCTGCTAGCTCTTTACTCTTGCTGCCTTCTGAGGAGATGAGGTGGATTTTCTGGGAGTTTTATAGAATTTCTGAAATAAACAATCTTTTCAGTGACAATGAATACCTTAAATTTTTTTTGTTTCTGGCTGTGCGGGCTGGAGCAAGCCATGCAAAAAGCCTGGAAGAACCATTATCCAACCTGCACGTGCTGACTGAGGCTGTGACACGATGCAGTGACTCTGGGCTTCTATACTTTTAGAAAATAGGAGACAATTTGATTTATTTTAGCCTGCAACAACAGACATTTGTGTTAAGTAAAATTACTTGGCATTTCCTGCAGCTAATGGTCTATACTGATACAAGGCAACACAATTGTGTCTGAACCCTGTTCTCATTGGCTATGTCTCTTCCAAGCTGTAGCACAGGGCTTTGGCTAACTCTAAAATGATGGGTTTAGCCAGCACTGTCAGAAATGCTGCCCTGGTAGAAGTGGCCAAAAAAGGCACGTCTCTTACAATGGACTCCACAGGTGGAAAACTATCAGGCTTTGGTGTGTCCCTGCTGAAGGCAAAGGGGTCCAAAAGTCTGCTGTGCATTGTAGCTTCCTCCAAGACAGAGATGTTGTGGGGTGGTGTGGTGTCTCCACCAAGAGCAAATGGCTGTATTGCCTCTCCCAGAGTGTCTCATATTGCTCTAACTCATGTTTGTTTGTGCTGGGGATTTGTTGGTGGCAGGGAATTATAGAAGATAAAAAAAGGGACTTGCTATAATGCAGTACTTGTCACAAAAATAAGTAATCCTTTCTAAAGCCTGAATCAGCTTTCACTTCTCACCTTTTTTTTTCACATGCTTTAACTATGTCCCAAAAATCCTGCGTTTTGGGCAAGCAGATAGGAACTAAAGCTATGACTTATAGCCTAGCCTCTGTTTGACTATTAACTTCTCTGTTCCTTGATTTTGCCATCTTTAAAAATGAGTCTATGCTTGCCCTTGCAAAGCTCTCTGAAATCCTCAGAAGAAAGCGTTTCTAGTTAGTATCAGATAGATATTTCTGCTGCATTACTGAGGAATAAACAAAAAGAAGTGAGAAATAAACAAAAGGCAGCATCTTCTGAAAAGGGCTTATCACAGTAGAAAGGCAATAGGATGCTGGGTGGGATTATTCTAATTAATTTTACGTATTATATAGGATCCAGGCTGCTTGTTGTCGTTGAGGGAAGGATTCTTCCTGAAAACCATTCACATAAAACCAGATAAGCCTTTGCTGTTAAACGCTGTCTGGAAAAGCCTGTCTGCTAGGGGGGACCCTGCCTGCTAATAGGCAGCGGGACCCTCCCTTGGTCATCCGCAGCAATGGTGAACTTATTGGGGGACTTTTCTTTCAAGTTTGGGGCAATGTCCTATTCACTACAGCTCAGCAGCTCTGTTAGGGGCTGCAGCACAGGGAAAAGCAAAGCGATTGTGCTAGGGAAGAAATGTTTTTGAAATGGTAGATATGGAAAATGACTTCGGTGATGAAGCTTTCCTCCTTCAGTAATATGAACACCCTCAGCAAGTTTGCAGAAGACACTAAGCCGATTGGTGCACTTGATTCACTAGAGGGACAGAATGCCATCCAGAGGGACTGACAGGCTTGAGGAATGGGCCCATGTGAACTTCATGAAGTTCAACAAAGCCAAGTGCAAAGTCCTGCACCTGGGTTGGGGCAATGCCCAGTGTCAATACAGGCTAGGGGATGAGGGGATTGAGATCAGCCCCTCGGAGAAAGAATTAGGGATGCTGGTGGATGAAAAATTGGACATGAGCCGGTGATGTGTGCTTGCACCCAGAAAGCAAATCATGTCCTGGACTGCATCAAAAGAAGTGTGGCCATCAGGTGATTTTTCCCCTCTACTGTGATCTCATGAGACACCACCTGGAGTCCCCTGCCACGACTGCATCCAGCTCTGGGATCCCCAGCACTGGAAAGACATGGACCTGTTGGAGCGGGTCCAGAGTAAGGTCACAAGAATGATCAGAGTGATGGAACACCGCTCCTATGAAGAAAAGTTGAGATAGTTGGGGTCGTTCAGCCTGGAGAAGAGAAGGCTTCAGGGAGACCTGATTGTGGCCTTTCAATACATAAAGGGCACTTATAAGATGGAGACAGACTTTTTACCAGGGCCTGTAGTGACAGGACAAGGGGCAACGCTCTTAAACTGAAAGAGTTTGAACATAAGGAAGACTTTTTTTATGATGAGAGTGGTGAGACACTGGAACGGGCTGCCCAGGGAAGTTGTGGATGCCCCATCATTTGAAGTGTTCAAGGCCAGGTTGGATGGGGCTTTGAGAAGCCTGGTCTAGTGAAGGATATCCCTGCCCATGGCACCGGGGTTGGGCTAGGTGATTTTCAAAGGTCCCTTCCAACCCAAACCAATCTATGATTCTGGGATTCTATGAATAAAAGATTAATTATTTCCCTGTGTGTTTATACAGAAGAGGGCATATTAGTCATTCCTCCAACAATCTTCCTTCACATAATAATCTGTATCTTATTTCATGTTTGTTTGTTTTTTCTGCTTTATTAAATAGTCCCAGTAAAATATGAATGAAATCTGAAGCACAAGGCTTGCAGACCTGATCCTTCACAAGGAGATTTATTCAAAATTTTTATTTGGAGACAAGCTCCTTGCCAGACTACACAGACAGCTATTTTTGACCAGCCATTTCCATCTCTGATACTAACAATGCTTGCAGCATTGCTGGAGCTTGTCTGCTTCCAAGCACCTTGAGAAATACTGAAGTAACCGAAAGTGCTGAGTTCAACCAAATGTGCTTATTGTTGACAAAGTGTGAATCATACCCCAGAACAGCAAACTCCTTTGAGTTGCACCCTGTGACGGCAGGATGCTCTCAGGGACATCGATGAGAAGCAAATATTGAGACATAAAGATGTTTATTTTAGGCACTAGTAGTGCTCTAGTCATTATATATATGTGTGTATATATATATATATATATATATGTTGTTTGAACAGCTTCCCTCCAACTCCAGTAAAATAAAGGAGCAATAATGATGAATGATGTTATATTGATGGCTATGACAAAAGTGGAGAGAGGAGATCTGCAAGATACAGCTGACTTTGAATGAAAGGATGATTTTGTGGAAAATCTGGTTGCACACTTTCTTTTTACAGGTTTGGATTTTCTGGTAGCAAATGGAAAGTGAATTGCTGCAATACCAGTGGAGACTGATTTCCCATCCAGTTTAAAGGGGTTTGGCAGCATCAGCATGAAGCACGTGTACTCATGGTTGGCCATTGCAACCTTCTTGATCAGCACTTCCAGGGGGTCACCTGGTGCTGAGTGACAGTAGCCCAGTGTCCTGCTTGGAGTCCTTGGAAGCTCCCTGGGATTTGGCTTGGGCAATAACCTAATGCTCTACAAATAATTGTTTGAGGTGATATTACTTTTTTTCTCTCTCTCATGATTAGTTCAGGACAGGAGAAGGAAGGATTTTATTTGACCTGGCAGGGTACAGGCTATCCAGAGTGAAAATCAAATCACCCTGCAATGATTGCTGCCTGAACTTGGACACAATGACTGTGCCAGCTATTTCATAAAATGCTCAGTTTAAACTCAGTGTCTATAGAAAAGCTGAAGGCAGCATCTGCTCTTCTGACTTTCAAAAGATATGTCTGTTATGAAGATAATCCTCTAAAATCATACTGAAGATTTATTTGAAAGTTTTTCAGAACAGGAGGTTATTCTGGAATGTGAGACTGCTAAACTCTAGCATTTCATAGCCCCACTGAGCCAGAAATAAATGAATTCTTAGCACTTTAAGAGAAGTGGGATGCTCATCCTGTTTCAAGAAATGTCAGAAACACGTGCTGCTAGCCCCTTCATCTAGGAGCATCTTTTACATTGGTCAACAACAGTCTTGTGACTTATTCAGCCTGGGACTGAAGTAGACTGAAGAACGGATTTATGGTGGAATAATAGATTTAAAAAGGAAAGGGATCCAATGTTGGTGAAGTAGGATCACAGGGACATAGGAAGTGAAAAGTTGTTGTCAGCACTTGGGCAATGCAAAAATCATGACTTTAATCTCATACAAGCACAGCTGTAAATAGACAACTATATTATGTGCTCAAGAATTGGCAGTAGCTTGTGGTAAAACTCTGGGAGGGCGACCTACATCCCTTATCCTCCACATTTGTCCATCAGGGTCGTTGCTACAACTTTTCTGAGGCTAAAATAAAAAAAAAAAAAAAGGTTTTCTGCCAGATAGAGTGACTTCTGAGCTGCTTTGTGCTCAGACACCTTTTTGTTTATGGAAACCAACCTCCTTGTCCTCCTGAACATGAAGTCTTTAAACTTCACGTCTACTTGGTAGAGAATCTCACCGTGTATGTGATGAGCTCAGATGCCAAGTACTTCCTACAGCAAACAGTCTGATTTTGTTTCTATGCCAGAAAGGATTCATTTGGGATTAACACTTCCCTGCTGAACAGCCAACCATTATGTTCCAGTGCAAACAATGTGCTGATAAAACAGAAGCATCTTTGCAAATGTCACTGCTTAATTGGCAGTCACAGAATATTTCTTGTCATCACTGGAGAGTGATGAACTGGTCAGCAGTTTGGGAATTGTATTGGTGGAGTGTGGGTTTGGGCCATGAGTCCTGACAGATGGATGCTGGACCCTGCACTGAGCAGAAGGCAGAGCATTGTATCCTCATCAGAGCAGGGGGGAGCCCATGGCTCTGCCTTTGAGACCACCAGTGTTCGGTAAAAATAGGGCAGCCCTAAGGATGTTTCATATCCACAGGCCAGGCAGCCTTCAATGGGGAAGGGAGGGAGTGTGTGAATGGGGAAGGGAGGGAGAGGAGATAAATCCTGTGGCTTAATTTGTACCTTGACAAGAGACTAACTTCTGACATGGGGTTGGTCCTACAACGATGCCCAAACCTTACATCTTACTGTGCGCTAAGTTCACCCAAATGGAAGTTATTATTCCTCTCCCCTTCTAGCTCCACAGCAATTTACTGACAAATCTTGCCGACAGTCTTCAGAAAGTCGAAGCTTAAGTATGTTTGGAGTACTGTAAAGTAACAAGCCCCTTGGGGAGAAGTAGGATGCACAGCTGAGCTGCAAAACACAGGCTTGTACGCTGAGATCTGGCACTGACTGTGAAGGGTTGAACCACTGACTGTGAGAAATGGCTCGATAAAGGATACTTCTCTGCCTGACTTCATGGGAACAAAGCTTGGTCCTGTCCAGGATGGTTGTTTTTTCACCCACAGGGCGCTGAGTGAGGTATCGGCACTGACTATGGGCTGATTATAGACCTCTCCTGGCTGACCTGGCAATGAGGCTTCTCTCTGACCCAAGGCTGTCACTGACGCTTCATTATTTCTGTAGAGACAGGAGGTTTGTAGGACATTGCAAAAGTAGAACCAAAGGCACTAGTAGGGGGCTGAGCCACTTTGTACTGCCTGAGCCATGCTGCAGCACCTGTGGTAGGACCAGGTAGGCAGGAGGGGAAGCCAGGACACAGAGACCTGCCAGAAGCTGCTCCACTGCCTTGATTCAAAGCTGGCATTACAGTTCAGGGCCCCCTCTGCACTTCAGTATGTTTTTCTCTTCTTAAAATAAAAATTTCTAGTAAAGCAAGTGCAAAAAGATTGAGTTAAAGATGATATCACAAAGCTGAGGTCCCCCTAGGTAGGGCACTGAACGCAATTCTTCACTTCCACAAAGCATTTATTTTATTTTTCAAATTTGAAATCCTTTCCTTTACACCAAAGCAGCCATCAGTTCAACGTTCAGTTAGAAGTGCACTCACTGAGGATAACCCAGCAGCATTGCCCTGCACCAGCCAGGACTCGCAGTGGTTGGCAGGTTCTGGCTCTCCACCCCTGGCTGACCGCCCTGCAAGAGGCTCACCAAAGCTGCAGGAAGCATCGGGAAGATGCTCCTGCTATGGTCCAGTACGGATGCTTCCATATCTGCACTTCTCTTGGCCCATGATCAGCTCTGCAGCATCACTTATAAAGGTCAAATCCTGCTTTTTGTACTAGGCTCTACCAAACCTCTTTACTTATTTTCAGCTGGAACATTAGCTGGGTACCTGTGCATAGGTTTTAACACATGGATTCTTCCCTTAAAAATTACAGTAATCCCATTTCTAGGGACACCCAGTCACTGAGATAACATACCAATTTATACCTGCTGAGGAGATGGCCTGTTTAAGTTTCTCAGTTCTTCTAAGCAAGAGAAACAAAACAAAGAACCAAAACACTTTCTCTCAAATAAGGTTGTTCCAACACTTTGAGGACTACCCAGCAGCAGATGATTTGAGGTTCACATTCTCTGACATACCACAAAATGAAGTAACTCCTGTTTATAGCTGCTCGCATTTGGCAACAACATACCAAGTTTGGGACCATTTAGCATCATAGAATGGTTTGGGTTGGAAGGGACCTTTCAAGGCCATCTAGTCCAACCCCCCTGCAATGAGCAGGGACATCTTCAACTAGATCAGGTTGTTCAGAGACCCGTCCAACCTGACCTTGAGTATTTCCAGGTATGGGGCATCTACCACTGCTCTGGACAACCTGGGCCAGTGGCTCAGTCCAGATCCCACAGAGCAAAAGGCACCGGGTCCCTCAGGGTTTCAAAGGTGATTGAGAACAATATTCTGTACCCATCAGAGAAGCCCAAAACAAAACATGTGGATCGCTAAGTGCCTATGGTAGTTGCGAGGAACTATTTTGTTCAAGCCTTAGGGGCACTGGCCCATCTCTGTAAACGCTGTGGTTTCGATCAGAGCACTTCTCAAGCAACACTTGAGTCTCCTGATCCTCTTCCCATGGGACAGGTAAATGTTTTAAATCCATTAACTGAACAGACCACCCAAAACTACGGAAGTTTATGGATGTGGCAAGAGTGAGACTGGAAATAGACTCTATATCTTGATTTCCTTTTTATCCATTCCCTTTCACTGGAGGCCTGGCTTAGCCCAGGACTGGTCTATTTTTTTATGAGAGAAGAGGGGCTGAGTCACCGTTTTAATGTATTGACTATTGAAAACCTCCCCTTATGTAAGCTTTCTATTTTTTTACATTCCTACATGTCCTTTGACTTGGTGCTGGGCAGAGGCCCTACCTTGGTTTATCAGGCAGCTCGGAGAAACACCCCCTTTGTAAATACAAGGGAGTTTTCTCTTCGGCCTCAGATTCATAAAATGAAACCCCAGCACGTTCTGCTGGGCTGTTCCCGTGGCACAGAGCAGTTCATCGGGCAGAGGGATCCCTGCCCAGCGCCGCCTTGCACAGCCAGCACGAAGGCATCGGTGCTGTGGCCGGCGGGTGATGCTCACAGCCCGGCCCAGGAGGTGTTTCTGCTGGACGCCAATGGGAGGTGCAAAGCCCAGCCGGCCTCTCAGCACGGTGGGAAAAAATAAATGACTTCAACAAATACTACCAGGGATGGATTTAGTAGGGGAGGGGAGGAAAGAGGAAGGTTTAGGGAAACATCACCCCCCAGGCAGCGATTTGTGATGTGTTTTGTGATCTGTGAGGCGTGGGTGGTGGAGGCAGGGTGTCCATGTGGCTGCTTGCAGCCCCTTTTCTGTGTTAAAACCCCAACAAGAACCAACCCCCTTTATTTTACACCATTTCCAATAGGATGCTGTCAACAACCTGCTGAAGAAAGCTTCAGTTTTGGCTGCCACCTCCCTGGAGCCTGTTATCCCAAGCCTGGACACCTCAGAGGGCATTTACTGTGTGCCACAGCAATACCCAGAATTATTCTGGTGACATTTTTCACTGCCCTTGATACAATGGCAGTCAGAGGCCAGGACCCCACTGTGTTTGGGCTGGGATATGTGCACAGAGGCGGTCTCTGTCCCGAAGAGCTATTAGTTTCATTAGCAAAGACAGGCAAAGGGTAAGGGGAAAGGAATTTTCAGTACAATGGCCGTACTGGTAGGAAACAACACATAGATTGGTTTTAATAATTCAGCATGTATCTTCTATAAAGCAGCCATGACTTTCTTAGTGATTAATAATAAAAGGAAAGGGTGGTTCCTGGAAAAAAGGCTCTCCGTTGTACCAGGTGCTCTGCAAACACGGGTTGATTTCAGTATATGTATAAGCACATATATGGAGTCTGCTTCTGTCCTATTTCCTGCAGGGCAGCTGGAAGAATAACAATGTGGTCCTTCCTGGCCATGAGAAGAGGAGATACCACCCTCACAGCCTTTCCTTACTGTTACTACACTTAGTTATAACACAGTTAGTGGGACTTCTCCTCCATGCCAACACTTGCCAGTCTGGAGGCACGCAGACTGAGGAGCAGCATCCATGTCTTTCAGCATTAAACCTCCCCTTAAAAAAGCCCTGTAGGCAGCTCAAGGCAGGCGTCCCATATAGGCTGGGGGCTGATTTACGCCTCTCTGCACGTTGAACTTTGACTGTTAAAGTCTGTAAGTCTGAAAACATTTCAAATGTTCAAACAAAATTAAACAGTCAAAACACAGAAAATCTCTTCTTTCTCCTTCTTCCCAACAAAGTGTCTCCTCTTTAGATCTTTTAAGCAAGAGCTGGTTTTGTTACCATCTCAAAACAAAAACAAAAAAAGAAAGAAAAAGAAAAAAGTTCTGATTAGGACAGAGCAACTGCTGAAAGGTCACTTCAGCTTTTGCTACTCAAGTACTAATTGGGTGCTCAGTGTAGAGCCGCTGTTCCCGGCTGAGAAAGGAGATGCTTGCTGGCTTGTTTCAGGTCTTATAGGAAACTTTCTGTGCTCAGGAAAGAAGGTGTTTGGGACCTGGGTGGTGTAGGTGGCTCCCAGCCTTTGCGAGGAGAGTTTGGTTGTCAGGATGCTGGTGACCAAAACTGATCAGCCACTGGTGGGTGCTCAGGGTGCCCAGGACTCTCTCTCTACAGAGCTCTCAGTTCAGCTTATTCAGTTGCAAATTTTATGGCAAGGTTGTGAAGCTGTTCTGTATTGGTAATGAATCATTTCCCAATTCAGCCCTGCAAGAGAGACGTGGCTGTAAATCATGCAATGAAAAGTTTGATGTTGTCTTTTTTTTTTTTTTTATGTTACCAGGCTGTGAGCAACATTCCATTGAGAGGGCTTGCTGGCTGCTCATGGTGTTTAGGATTTCATCTAGAAACAGAGTGCTTTAAAACCTGGCTTTGGTGAATGTGCTTTGAAGTGGTAATGGTGTGTGGCATGTCTCAAGGGACTACACTGCCCTGCTGTCAGCCAAGTCTGCCGGGGCTAGATGTGCTATTGCACGCTATTATACACATTGCTACACCCTCCCTTAGTGTAGCTCATGCTTTGCACTGAAGAAGTTATTAAGCCTTTTAAAGCAATTAGAAAGCTAAAGCAACAGTAACTGCCTGGGGCATAGGCACATCACCACCCAAACCTAAGGCATGTGCTGCTGGTGATTTCTATTACGGTTATTATTTCTTATGGTGGCTTGTTTGGGTTAAAAAGGGAAGGAAGTTGAGAGACAGTAAGAAAAGAAATTGAAGAAAAGCACCCCCATAAAAAAAAAACAGAATAAGAACTTAGGCCTAACTATGAACTTCAGAAGGGTGAATGGAAAAAAAGAAAGCAATTCATTTTCTGCTCCACTGGAGAAAAGGGGATTTGGCACATGCTTTTTAAAGATACAGGATTGTATGAGATATCTGATTTAATTACCATTTTTCCTCCTAGCAGAGCTTTGCCCAGCCACTCAAGTCAAACAAGAGTATGGCTGGCAGGGCAGCTTCTGGACAGCTAGGCTGGAAGCTTATCCTTTGTTGAACCCAGGCAGAGCAAATAAGCCTGACCTACAGAGGCAGCTGTCTCCGAAAAGTCACCCAAAATAAACAAAAGGATGCAGAATTTTGGACATGGCTGATCACTTGGGTTAAGCCACCTAACATTGTTTCATTTGTCACTGCAGTAGCACCACTGATGCCTCACATGCTATGGGTACTTAAGGGAGGTCATTCTCCCCCTCTACTCTGCACTGGTGAGGCCACAACTGGAATACTGTGTCCAGTTCTGGGCTCCCCAGTTCAAGAGGGACAGGGAACTGCTGGAGCGAGTCCAGCGTAGGGCAACTAAGATGATTAAGGGATTGGAGCATCT
Organism: Dromas ardeola; assembly: GCA_013398915.1. Classification (NCBI taxonomy): domain Eukaryota; kingdom Metazoa; phylum Chordata; class Aves; order Charadriiformes; family Dromadidae; genus Dromas; species Dromas ardeola. Next base: position 259,682 of record VYZM01011224.1, on the reverse strand, counting down.
CCCTTATGAGGAAAGGCTGAGAGAGCTGGGACTCTTTAGCCTGGAGAAGAGAAGGCTGAGGGGAGACCTTATTAATGTTTACAAGTATCTAAAGGGTGGGTTTAAGGAGGATGGAGCCAGGCTCTTTTCAGTGGCTCCCAGTGACAGGACTAGGGGCAATGGGCACAAGTTAGAACATAGGAAGTTCCGTTCAAATACACGGAAAAACTTCTTTATGGGGAGAGTGGCAGGGCACTGGCACAGGCTGCCCAGGGAGGGTGTGGAGTCCCCTTCTCTGGAGACTTTCAAGACCTGTCTGGATGCAGTCCTGAGTAATGTGCTCTAGGCAATCCTGCTTTAGCAGGAGAGTTGGACTAGATGATCTCTAGAGGTCCCTTCCAACTCTGAAGATTCCATGATTCCGTGATTCTGTACTTCATCACAGCAGGGAACTTAATTATGTACCTTGGGAAGAATTAATCCCCCCCACTCTGCTGGGGTTCAAGTACTTGATTCCAAATATGCCCTTAAAGAGACGTTCACCCTCATGGTAATAATCCTCTCTATAAGTCAGTTCCCATAATAATAGACTCTGTTATCTTATTGTCCTCTCTATAGGTCAGTTCCCCTGATAACAGGCTGTCCTCTCTATAGGTCAGTTACAGTTCCGCTGTAACCTGTTCTCAGCAAGGACTGGAGTATGTCCAGGAGGAAATGTCAAGGAAGTAGCTGTACATACAAGACTGGAGGCGAGAGCTGCGATAATGTGAAAGTTTACAAACTAAAAATAACACATATTAATCCTTTTAACTGGGCAGATGGGAGGAGTAGAAGGGGGAACCACAGTCCAGAGCCCTGTATGTTGGGCTGCAATAGAGAGAAGTCAGGCAAGTTATAGGTGGAAAAACTGAGGAAATAGAGAAAAACAATGTTCTTATTCATGTATGTACACCCCATTATTATTTAATACTTACAAATAGGCCTATTTTCCCCAAGAGTGGTTGTTTGGTCTGAAACGTAAACCTTTGCAAGGTTTCTTGGTGGGTGTGAAAATCTCAGTGTCCTTTTAGCTTGGAGCTGCTGCTCGAAGGCAGCGTGTGCCTCACTGGCTTGCTCCTGCAGGTCTCTGCAGAGCAAGAGTAGTCAATGTTTGCACAGGGATAAGTCTTTGCTGTTGTTCAGTGTTTACCATCTTGACTAACCAGGCACCACATCTGCTACCAGCAAGTAGCAAATTTCAATGCAGCCTTAAATGCAAATATGAGCTTGGAGAGCGTTCAGAATGTAAAAGGTAGCGACTAGAAGAAAGACAGAAGGATGGAGCCCTCAGCAGTGGCACCTCAGGCCCACAGGTATGTCTAATACCCTCAGCGAATTCTTCCATGGTTTGAGTTAAATTCAGCTAATTATATTTAAAGACTTCTTCTTGAAGGAAAAGAAAATAAACAAGTCCTTTAACGTTTAACTGCCCCTGGCAGACATGATTATTATTGCTGGTATTTATCTATTCCATACTGCCCTTTTGCTTTCTTTAATCATTTCTACCTGCAGAAAGTCAAGGAAGACTTTCTGAGACCAGCAGGTGATGGCTCAAGCTCCCTGTGGAGTGGGGAAAGGACTCTAAGAGATGCAGAAACAGGAGAAAAGAACCCCGTGTGTAATAACTGCATTCTTTATTTTGTAGGCATATGTTAGTATTTAGTAGACCTGTTACCCAGCTCTTGTTCATTGAACTAAGAAAAGTCGTTGAAAATGGCCACTAATTTGCACCTGTTCAGGATGTGGCTTCATTGCTGTCATGACTCATGATGTATAAGGGTGCTAAAGGTGTCAATAAAAATTCATTGCTTTTCTGCAGAAGGGACAGGATTCGAAAGAACCAAGGCTGTATGTGCCTGGGTAAATGGCCAGTGTTTGCAGAGGTCCTGTGCTCTGGCACTGCTCTCTCTGAAGCCTTCTCAGAGCTTTGGAGTTTAAGGTAATTTGGGGCAGAACTGTGCACAATTCAGAAGTTCAAATTGTAGGTTGTTCAGAGTGTGTTTGAATACACCTGGTATTTCTTCTTCCAGATCATCTTTTAGTCATTCTGCTTATAACAGCATCTAGGGAAATAATATTTTTTTAATTAAAATGCTAAAATATGGAAGCAACTGAGTGAAACCATAAAGTCTCCTTCACCCCAGTTTTTGCCTCCCAAGAGGGACCAAGGGTGGATACTTGGGAAAAGAGTCTGTGAAACAGGTATGAGGGATTGATCCTGCCCTTAACAGTTATGTGCAGTTAGAAAGTTTATGAGCTGGGTGGATATCAGACCCTCTGGCCACAAACTCCATAAATTTACCTGAAATCTCTTTGAATTCTCTGGTCTCAACAACCTTCCTTGCAACGTGCCTTATGATTTATGTGTCTCGCTCAAGAATGCTTCTGCTCATTTGTTTTAAACTTGTTGCCTGATAATGTCATCGAGTGCTCCCATTTTGTGGTCTGGGGACTGAAACTGAGAAACTCCTTCTCTATTCATCTCTCCATGTCACTCATTATTTCATAGCTCACTTCCAAACACCACTTCAGCTGCAGTTAGACAATACAGTAAATCCAGGTGCCTCTCAAGAACATGGTGATCACATGAGGCCTTGCTAATTGGGGATGAACTCACCTTCCTGTTCAAGCTTGTTTCAAGAATGGATTATTCTTTTCACTATCAGGTTTTATGCTGGATTAGTTATAGTTCTGGAAAAAGCTTGTGTGCTTTGATCGTTCTGACAGAAATGTGATAATGAAGCCATACCTGATTCAAATCTAGCATCACTGCCAGATGACCCAGCCATGGACAGGTCTGATATTTATGATCAGGGAACCACCAGAACATGAGAAATACCCTATGAGGTCAGATCCAGTGTCCGTCTGGCACGGTGCTCTGTCTCCAGCAGTGGCAAAAGGAGGTGATGCTCAGGAAGATCACGTGAGCCTGGCCACTTTCCATGCTCCGTTCCCCCCGGCATCCAGAACATTTTTATCATGAGTGTTAATGGATACATCCCTGTCTGGTCCTTTTAGTATTTTTTAGACCTCTTTCATCAAGTGCCTCCTCGTTCTAGTGTTGTGGGTTTTGCTGAGTAACAAGCAGCTCTGCTTTCACCTGATTCACCAGCTTAATTTTATAAACTTTGATCCTATTCCTACTTAGTCACCCCTTCTCCAAATAAAGAGTCCCAGCTCTTTCCGTCTCTCATAGGGTGGCTTCTCCCACCCTTTTCCTGTGCCTCTTCTAGCCCCGTTATCTTTCTTGAGAGGCAGAGACCAAAGCTGCACACAGTATCCGAGATGTCAACCTGAATTATTCTGTGATCCCGTCATCGTCTTGTGTGGGTTCACCAAAGCTTCAGAGGCAAAATGACAGTCACTGCCTTCTTCCTAATACCCATCCTGACAATACCCAGCGCTGTGTTGGCTTTTTTTAATTGATGCTGCACAATGAGCTGCTGACTTGAGACACCACCAGTGATGACCCCGGGACCGTCTCCTTGAGTTTGATTGCCAACTCCACGCTTCTCAGGCACACTTGATTATTTTTACTTTGCTGGCCATCATCTCTTTTCCAGGCTGAATAGTCTCTGCCAGGAGCCATTACCCTCCTCTGACCACACTTACCAGTGTTTTCTGCACATTGCTGAGTTTTGAGTTCCTTTTGAGAGGGGCAATCAGAGCAGCAAGCAGTAGCCAAAATGCAGTAATTTAGTGGTATATGATGTTCACTGTCATATTTCTATCTCATTTCTTATACTTCCCAATGGCTAATTTCAGTTTTCGAATGCTGCAGTGCAATAAACTGAAGTTTTATAGAGAATTATCCACAAAGACAGCAGAATTTCTTTCCTGAGTTGTAATAGCTAATTTAGAGCCTGTTCTTGAAGGTACAGAGTTAGTGCACAACTAATGTTGACCACAGAATTGTCACCTTTGTTTTCTTATTGATGAGATATTAATAGTTGAGACAACACATTTAATGCCATAGTGTCACATAGGTATGAAAACCCCCCAAGCTTCAGAACTGATACCTGTGTGTGTGTCACAGCTGTTTTTTAAATAGCAGCTTGTCATAGAGGATTGTGTACTCACCTTCTTCAGGAGCTGAAGCTTTTCCATTGCAAATCCTTGCACCTGTCAAAACAGTGGAGCCAGTGGGAAATCAGGAAAAATGGAAACAAGTTAAGACAGCTAGTGAGAGCCACGGCAGAAATAATGGATTTTGGGATAAAGGGAGTCTCATTACTGAATCAGAATAAAGTATCTGACAATATACTGCATGAAGCAACTCTGCATTGGCAAAGGAGATAAATTAAATGAATAAACAGGCAAAATCTTCCCTTAACTTCTGTAATCCTGAGAAATGAAGGCATGAAATGAGTACATCCTTAACCATTCAATAAAATGTTTTTTGGTTTCCATACGTCCAAGAACAGAGATGCTATTTTATTCAGCCCTCTTTGACAATTAAATATAATGCAATGAATTTATTCCCTGGGACTTCATTTATTATCACAGTTGACATACTAGCTTAATAAAAGATGTTTCTGAATTAAATAATTATGCTCGCATTATAGTTTTAGATTGATTAGGTTTTTTTATTTTGAAGCCCCATCTTTGTATTATAATTATCTTTTACTCTTTGAAATGAGTGGGTTAAATTGTGAGATAATTCACTTTTCCTTTCAATTTCCGTGACTAGTACATATTGTGGAAGTGATAAAATGAGCCAAGAGTCTTTCCAATGTTTTTGCATTTAAAAAAGAAAGAGAAAATATTTTTATAATCTAGAGAATGATATTCTTTTTTGCTTGTGTTTATTTGATGAAAATTAGAACTGATCATGTGGAGATAATTATTCACTTAGTGCAATATTGTTTGATCTACTGAAAAACTTTTTGGAAAAGAAAGTTATGTTGAGAGAAGCAGAATTTTAAGGAGCTGCAAAAAAAGAATACAAACCACCTTACAAAATGCAAATAATAAAATGCAAAGATACAGACCCACCTAAAAAATTTTACATTCATGTGCGAGAAGGCTGAAGGCTGTTTTTCCACTTTCTTCAGCGTCTAACATTTTCTCAGTCAAGGCAGTCACCTACCCATAGCTTTACAATCCTTAGGCGCTGGAGCTGGCTCAGATCTGAGCTGCACAAACCTTTGATCATCCCTGAACTAAATCATTTTGATGGTGTCAAAAAAGTTTGCTGAGACTGCTGCTTCAAGGGAGGAAGGGACTTGGGGGGGAAAAGCAAGGCAGCTTCTCCAATAAGGATTTTCTCCTGCCAGGAGGACGGTGGCAGCTCACTCACCCTCTCCACATGAGGACTTCTGGATGGTCTCAGGAGACATGCTGGATAAAACAGGGGTTGTTTGTGTGTCTGCCCTCCGTGTTTCCAAATCTCACTCCCTGGTTTTGTTCCTCCGTGCCCACCAGGAGCACAGCTCACACACCAGCACTAGGGAAGGGCTCATGGCTGCAAAAATAGTCCTTGCAGGTGTCTTGGTCTAGTGCAGGTTAAGCCCAAGACTGGGTTTTTCTTGAACAAGAGGTAGAAAGCTGCACTGAGAGGGGGCCTTGTGGAAGGGGACAGAAGGTCCCTCCTTGAGCTACACATGCCTGTGGTTTAGGTGGCTTAAGTTATTCTTCTGACTTAATAACCAATGGAGAAGTGATTTCTGCCATCCTACAGTAAGTGTCTACAGTGAGTTAGATAACCTACACCCTAGAAATGTCCATTTGTCTCTGGATGATGTGTGACCATTCCTACAGCAAGAAACTGTTCTCATACATCAGTTCTCTGAGCACACAAACTTCTGGAAATATTCTGCTGGAAGAAGAAACTAAGTTTAAACAGTGTGAAGTAACTCCAAGGAGATTCAGTATTTAGTAAGGTCACTTATACTCTCTTGCTGACAACTCTGAAGTGCTTTTTTTGCCAGCTTTCCTTTAAATTAGACTGCAAATTGCAATTATCGGATATCTGAGAGAACATTATGCAGTGCAAGAAGTGATCATGAAGCCTCTGTGATGATGTGACAGCTTAAATGAAAAAGAAAGGGCATGAAAGGATCTTTTGGAAAACTAACAAGCTGGAAAGCTGGAAGCTGACATGGATAAATCTTGATGAGAGGACAATACAGTTTGTGAGTCTTTTTCAAAGAATATGAAAATTAATTCAGGGACGCAGTAGACCTGTGGCTCCGATAACAGAAAACGAACCCTTGTATTTACAGATTTCTGATGCAAATACAACATGGTCTGAGCATAGTCAAATGCTGTGATATGGATGATGTCCCACTCTTATTTACTATTTACATCAGGGAAACCTCAATGAATCAGTCATAAACTAGGGCCCACATTGTCACTGTACATATGCAGAAGAGAAAAAGTCGTCCTTACTCCATATTTTTTTACAGCCCCCATGTGGAAGCAGTTGGGAGACACAGTCCTCTGAACTAAGCAGTGTTGTTGATTAGTTGAGATGGGTGATTTTTAATTGCTTCAAGGCACTCACAATGGGAAACCTGTATTTGTGCATGCCGTAGCATATGGGGGCTAAATCTTCACTGAAATTTGTCAGTACTACCACAATACTAACAACCCTCAACCTCACCACAGGTCCAAGACAGATGAAAGAATTTTTCTGCACCCCAAGTCTCTCCTGATTTCCCAGGTTCTTGCAGTGCCATGTTTGTGCCTCGCCTACAGCCAGGAGGTCCTGTGGGGAACATGGGAGACATTTGCTCACAACATCTTTGGGGTCTACCTAGAGGTGGCACACACAGCTTTATGCCTGGCTTGGGGACAACAGATGGGTATGAATAACGTTGGGGACGTAATCAAATCTGGTGAAACTGCATGGATGCCTGAAACTTTCCCTTCTTGGAAATATTTTCCTGTGAACATTTTCACAATCCTGGGGAGAGCCAAAGGAGCAATTTTCAGAGGTTGATTGAATTTATGTCTGGAAGCTGCGGTGAAAGGAAACATTCTTTGTGGAAATTTGAAGAAAGCTTACTTTCACTTCTTCTTTCCAAGAGAACAGCCTTTCTATCACCAAAAGAGTATCCACAGAACAATTTTAAGAAGGCTAAATGATTTCATTAAACATCACGGATGTTACCCATGTGCACTATATTTGGAGGACATACACTGCCACTGGATGATGAGCAGTTTACGTATCCAAGTGATGGAGCCTCTCTATTGTGATACCTTCAGTTTCCTGAAAACTTCATTTACTTAGCTTAGGCCTTTACAGAGAAGATTCTCTCTGGGAAATCCCATGTGTAATGAACGCTGCCCTGCCATCTTGGTGAACAACCCCATGCTTTTCTCCTTTCCCATAGCTGAGCCTTGCAAGTGGCTTGTGCTTGCTGCCTCTCCCGTGCTTTTGAGGGACGCTTCTCTGCATGGCCACAGCTGCCCTTGGCCGAGGTAACCGGTGGAGCCAGGGGTGCAGGAGCGCTCAGGTGCATCCCGATGCCTGTCTGTGCCCGAACCTCTGGGAGACTGAAAACCTGAGACTGAAATCTGATTTGCTTCAAAGATAAATTTTGCTGTTGGCACCTGTGGAGTTATCTCAAGCTTGGCTGTTTCTCTTCCTGTCACTCTGTGGGACCTTCTGCACTTCTGTCTTTAAGCAGTTTCAGTGTTATGTAAATATAAAAATCATAGAAGACAGCCCAGTTTTCACATGAGGCTTTATTAATGGCCATTTCCTCCAGTTTCCCTCTGACTCCTGCTTTGCTTGAGAAATTTTTTGCCTTGGTACTACATTCCCACTCGTACTAGTTGGGTTTTGGCATTCTTTGACACACTGAAGTTGTGCATTTTCTGTGATTGCGCCCAGCATTGCTGACATTCCTCTTGGGCCTCGCCAGTAAGCTTAATTTGCTTGCTCTGAATACAACTTTGACATGTTATCAGCTTCCCTTTCCAGTTCGCAGTAGCTTTCCCGCCATAGCTAAAGGCACCTCGAGTTGGCAGGTGATTTCAGGTGTTTGAGTATTGATTGCTGTCAGGTTTGCTCAGCTCGTAGGTGCCTGTTTGTTTGGGCTAGTTGGGCTGTGGACTTGCCCAGCTAAGTTTTTATTCCTACAGCAATTTAGGCTAATGAGTCCTCTGATGATAGGGGGGAGAAAAAAATATGCGCTGAATGTTTACCACTGCCTACTCGTGACAAACAGAGAACCTGAAAAATGTTGCCATTATTCTAAAACCTTTATTTTTCCACTCTCACCACCTGGTTTGTTTGTCAGTAGAGTTAATAGCACAAAATTCTTGAGCAGCATGCGTTGTTTTTCCATCTGAAATCTGCAGCGTATTTGTTTGCTTGGAAAACCTCTAGTATGAAATCATGCCCACAGAGAGCTCCTCTTGAACCAATGTGACTAATAATTTGGAAAATAGTACAGAGTGGTATACTAATAAAAGTGAAGTTCCAGGTAGGTTGAAATCCACTACTGCTTACAAATTTGCATGGGATTTAGTGAGTGTTTCAGTTCTCAAAATGAGATGTCAAGCAGTATATTTTCAAAATATAAAAGCATGTAATTTCAGCATTTCAAAATGAAATGTTTCAGATATGCTGAAATGTTTTTCATGACATTTCAAATTGAAAAGGACCAAATTGCCTGCAAAGGGAACCACATATTTCAGTACTATATAATATGAAATAGGAACTATGTTGATTTCAGCAAGCAGGTAAGATCTGCAACAATGAGATTTACATTTTCCCCATCAAATAAAATGAATTTTTTGCAATGACTTTGGATTTCTGATTATAAGTCAGGTTCGTCTCGTTAATTCAAAGTGATCACTCCACAGGCTTTTATTTAATGAAAATAGCCTCTCAAACCTGGTTTGGTTCTACTGATTTCCCATTTTTCTTTTTTGTTTCAGTGCAGGCATTCAAAGCCAAGAGTCCATTATTGCCCACCCCTATTCCAAGCACTGTCCAGTTTACCATTAATGAAGAAATCCTGTGTATATTTCCTACATTATTGTTACTGTTTTGCCATACCTTTATTGGCAGCAGAATACACATGTGCAGACTCTGAGGGTCATCATTAAGCACTGGTTCAAGCCTTCAGAAACCTGGAAAAATTAAACTGCATGCTCCAGTGCTCAGAAATTTGATTTCCACTCCCCCACCCCCTCTCGAGTGATGAATCATGTGGCTTAAAAACACACACTTTGTAAAAGGAAGAAAAGATAAGAAAACCATGAGGATAAACAAAAAACAGCCAGTCCTTTCCCAAAGTGTAAGGCAATTTCAGGACAGACAGCTACTTCCCCCTTTCTCCAAAATCTGGAGTTGAAAGGGGCTCTCTGGGCACAGCTTTAACACAGAAAACGCTGTCTTTCTCCCACGTTGCTGAGAATGGGTGCTGTGCTGACCCTGATCAGGGGCAAGGGGCAGAAGTCCCATCTTCTTCCCACAGTTTTTCTTCTCTGCAGTATTGGCTCCTGCCTCAGCTCTAGAGTGTGAAGTTGGGACAGGAGGTCAGGTGTGAATTGCAAACTGTTGAAGTTATTAGCCTTGTAGTCATATGCTGTTTGGTGCTTGCAAAATGCCAGAACAGCATCAGTGTCCTATTGTGGGACCGGTGCTCCTGCATCCTGACATAGGGCAGACAAAGTGTTTGGTGGGATGAGGCTGGCTGGCAACCAAGAAGGAGGCACTGGTGGCTATGGGAGGAAAAAGAAGACCCTTTGTGAGAGGGAAAATACTGTATGACATTTCAGAGCTATTTCCTCTGCTCCCCTCCTTAAAACCAAGTCTGCAAAACACAGCTGCTCTTTCTCTCTACTCTTTCTACTCACTGAAGATCTGAAGGACCAATGGAAGAGTAAAATAGGAAAAGGACAACCAGCAGAGACCTCTGAAGAGCCAGCCTGGGTCTGCACTGTCACTAGGAAAGGTGTTTTATCTTAGCTGGGCAGCTGTACCGCCTCCCGCCTTGGGGTCATGGGGAATTTTGCCATCAGTTTCCCAAGAAGCAGGACTGCACCGTGGGTCCTTGCTGAATGTCGTGACATATTTTATCTGTGATGACAAACAGACCAGGGCCATGCTTCCCTGACTGCGTCTCACCTCACGGACACACCTTGTTCCTGGATGACTATGTTAGACTCCTGGCAAGGAGTTGTGGCTGAAACTGAATTGAACACAAGGAATAAGGAAGCCCTAATGAGGTTATAGAGCCACTTTAGCGAGGTATGATCTTAAAAATGACCTCACAAAGCTTTAACTGGGTTGTTTAGTTTTCAATTGGATCAATTCCCTAATAGGAAGAAATGGGAGGGAGAAAAGCCTCATGCGGTGGTAGCTGGGGTTGATGTTGGGCTGAAACATCTCTGCAACACAGCTTGAACAGAAACCCGTGCCCAGGCTTGTTCGTGGCTTTGCTGCTGGAAGGGAGCGAGAACTAAGTAAATGGCAAAAGCTGTTGTGGTATATGTGCCAGTGATACAGTGTGTGTCCTCATCAAGGAAGTTTACACAAATGCTTTTATGTTTATCTTAATTCACTGGAAAACTGATTTTAATCTGGAACCTGTAATTTGTGAGAAGCTTTTGTCTCTGATCTTGTCACAGCCATAAGATTTACATGTGTGGGAAGTCAGTAGATTGGAAACTTATCTTGGATTTCCTTTCTTTGCCTCTTGCTGTCTTCGTTTGAAAAGAAGTTTTGGCTCTTCTCTCAGTATGTTTGTCTGTACACGGCCAAATTTAAAAAAATAAACAAAATTAGATGAAGCATAAACCCAGAGCTATCTCTTGTTTGCTTTCAATAAAAGGAAAATCAGAATATAATGATCTCACTTGGAAATCAAAACTTCCTCTTAACAGCTCCTTGAGTTAAATTTGGGTCCAGCACAGAAAAGGACTTGAAGATACTGCACTGATCACTTTTCTTTACTTTTTCAGAAAGGGGCTGTTTGCTGGCATGAAGCTGAAGAAGAAGAAAAAAGGCGAGAAAGGGTTGACTATTGCAAACAAAGATGCACTGGGTAAGGCCTCATAAATCAATATTGCAACTGGGTAGAGCAGGTGGGGGATTATATTTCAACTAATTTCATGTGAACTCATTCTAACTGTGTCTTAGGGCTTAGTGTTGATAAAACGGGCAGTAAGCTCCTTATCACTCACAAGTAAACAGAGAGCTAACTCTTTTTTCATTAACTGTTTCGTTAAGTCCACCTTCAGATTCTGTGAGTTCAGACTGCTGTATCTGGTAGAGTAAACCAAATATGTCAGCCTGACTCTTACCATAGAGAAATGACTCATTTTTGAAAATTTTTTTTCTACTCTAGAGATAGATAATTCATTACAGGTGTGTAATTCCTCCAGAAGATCTGCTTCTTTTGAAAACCATAAGAACACAATTTGAGTAGGCTCTGATAGATGGATGGGCTGGCTTGGTAAAGCTGGGAGCTTTATTTAGTAGCAATTGTCCTCTTAAATGTGCAGCAGTTCTTTTATTTTATTTTAATTTTTTATTTTTAATAATTATTTTTTATTTTTAACAGACATTGGTACGTCCATAAGACATGCAGAGTCTCCTTTTTCTTTCCCTTAACACCGCCTTTGTTTCCAAGCTAAGGATACGTTCCCCTGCACATCCTACCACTGTCATTTTTCTCCTATCACCACAGTCCTCCCATTCACCAAAACCTGTAGTTCAGCCACAACGAAGTCTTCACCTTCTGCAGTTTTATTTTGCAGTCTCATGCCTCAAATTTTATGGAATTTTTAAAACATGGACTACTATGTGTTTAGTGCAGGCCTTGAATTATAGTGTTGTAGTAAACCAGCCATGTGTGTCTTGACTCACTGTTGGGCAGAAAAAGGAAAACATATTTTGTGTCATAAGCATTATTTAGCTAAAGGACACTACTTTTAAAAAGATTCTCCTCTGGTCCTTACAGCAAGGGGTGTGGGCTTTTGGAGCAGAGAAAACTAAAGACCATTAAACTTCTTACTAATTACAGATATGTTGGAGTTTGTTTATCTTATGCTCCGTGCTCTACAAGACGCACTGTACTATAGTTTGCTTTAGTCTTCCATGTAAGCATTCAGATCTCTGTTTATTTCAAATGATTGTGTTTGAACCATTGGATAGATTGGGGTCCTTATGCCACATCTTCATCTAGTTCATTGGTGTCTTTGTTGCTGAAGAGTCTGAACTAGCAAAGATACAGCAACCACCAGTTCTCTCTTGTCTTGATTGGGATTTGGGCTTAGAAGATCTATTGAGGAAGTGTGCAGTGGAGGAACGTTGTCACTTTCTAAACTATTTGCTTTTTCTGTCACCGAATCCATGCAGGGGAATAATTCCTGCTCGTTAGTTATGCACAACATACATATGGTTATTGAGGGGAAAAAAGGGTAGCGATTCAGGTTCTAAAATGTCAAGAAATGGAGCTGTAAAGGGAAAGAAGAGTTTATATCTCAATAGAAACAACATGGAACCCACAAACAGTGGTCCAGGCAGGGCGTCATGCTGACACATGGCTGTCCCCAGCCAGAGGGAAGTTTTATCTGCTTTAGCCTCAGAGCAAACAATATGGAGTACTACAAGCCCATAATTAAACAGCATGCTCTAGAGTAAACAGGATATGGAGGGTAGCCATGGGAACTTGGTGCTACAAATGCAAAACTATGGACAGATGACTTTGCTGCAAGGGCTGAAAATCAGGCTGTGCCTACACAGATACAAAGTTCACCTTCCTTGTGTTCTAGGGAGGTCGGACAAGAGGGGCAGTCAGGGAGCATATATGTTATATGAGATTGCTAGTGGAGGAACCTTCGTGGACCTGGTTCATGCCTGGCTGCATTGCAACACAAGCAAGAGTTGTGTGTGTCTGTACGTGTCTGGTGGTTTGCCTCAGAGTAGGGGCTTGTGGAAGCCAGCCAGAAAAGGAACATTCAGACCTGATGAGAGCTATCCAAGTGAATTTTGCTGTACAACTGATGGTCATTTGCTACCATCACCAGTTTCTAGACACCCCTCAAGTGACCATACCTTTGCAAAGAGACAAGGAAGCACTATTACAACCCTTTGTCTAGTTTTGTTGTGGGAGCACACTGCTGTAGAGTACTTGCAGAAAATGCACTTGGATGTGATTCCTTTCATTTGATGCAAGGTTATCCATAAGGTCACCTAAGCCCCTAGGTATTGCTGGGCAAGTCATCTTTACTGTTGCAGGTACCCCTTGACAGTTTCTAGACCAGAAATAACTCATGTCCATGGTCACTGAACATTTCCCACTTATAAATATAGTTATTGGAATGAACTACAGGCACACAAATTTTAAACTTTCACCTCAAACACACATCTCCTTTCCCAAGGCAGGTGTTGAACACAGACATGCTTGGCAAGGGGTAGAGATGCTGGTAGGACTTCTGTCAGACCAGGAGGACAAAGTAGAGCAGTATGCGAAGGTCTTCTCTGGCCAAATGTAGATGTGTACATCTAAGCTAGTTGCTGAGATTCTCTTTATGGTGTGGAAGAAAAATAAGCACTTCTGGAAGCAATTTGTCTCATCTGAGTTTAACTTTCTACAAGAGATCCCATGAATCATGCTCTTCAGCTCTCTTTTTCTGTCCTTGATCTTCCATTTCATCATCTCTGCAAAGAGGAAACATGAGAAATGATTCCTAAGCCAGGCTCCACTTTGGTCGCTTGGAAGGGACTGAAGTGTATCAGATTGTTGCGACAAACCATGGCTGGTAGAAGCACTGATGCTAAGTAGTACATGCAAAACCCAGCAATAATCTGTCCCACTGTCTTTCTAGCAGATGAGAGATGGGGCAGTCAGATGTGAGTAGTGTGCATGTGCCTGTTGTGGGTGCACATGGGGTGAAGAGAGCAGCTACATCCCCAATTTATATGGTATATGATTTTGCACAGGAGGGGAGCTGCTGCTGTAATCAATGCTGCTCAATACAAACCACTACTGTATCTCTAATTGTGATACCCAAATAAATAAAATATTCAGTTCATGCTGATGAAGTCACTGATCTGCTCCAAATTAGCTTTTTGCTAGTGGAAATCAGAGGTGAGTTTTACTTTCTTGATTTTTTTCTTCATCAGGTGATCATGATGAAAGTACAAATCTTCACCATGATGCTCTTGGAAGACAAGAAGAGGGAGAGGAAGACCTAATAAACAGCGGTGCACTGTCCAATGTTTTTGGATCCTTAAGCCCAAAGAGGAAAAGGTGCTCCTTGGTGTACCATACCTAACATCTCCCAAAACACCTTTTCCATCCTTCTCAGGAATGGCATTGCCCTAGGACAATACATCTGCTGACAGAAAATCCATTTGCTGACAGCAGCAATCCCTTCACTCCTGCTTTCCCACATGACTGGGTGGGATGTACTTGACAGCAAAATATTATCAGCTCAAGACAGATTGTCGCCAGATGCTATCCAGTGCAGGGAGAGATTGAAATGGATGCTGAGAGTGCCTCAACTGTGCTAATGAATTCTGCTAGTGAAAAGGAGCCAAAGGGGACAGCAATCTCTATAGCCAAGGGCTTGTGTAGTTTTTTTTTCATACAGGGGAGGAATGGAGTCAGGTTTGATGGGGTCAACAAGTGAAATCATTCCCATGCATGGCAGGTAGCTGCACTGGTCTGTGTGGATGCAAAACATTTCCTTATTACCACGTATATGAGAAAGACAGAGATGGTCTCTGTGGATGAAATCAAGCAGAATCACAGTTCACAACAAAGTTACCTGCCATAAAGAATGCTTGCTTTGTGACTAGGAGTCTTTCCAACAGATGTTCAAGTACTAGGTCTTGCCTAGAGGTACCTAATCACCTGTTTTGTCATTTAAACAGGGCAAAGCTGGTGACCAGAATTCACGAAGAGGAGGTGAAATCCCAGAACTACCAGGTGAGCAGGGGGTGACGGCCCTTATGCGCCTGTGAAATTCCCAGGCAGGCTGGACCTGAGCCCAGGAGAGTGTGTGGTGTCCTTGTGCCCCACAGATTGCCATCACCATCATTGAGGCCAGGCAGCTGGTGGGTGAGAACATCGACCCTGTGGTGATCATCGAGATAGGTGATGAGAAGAAGCAAACGACAGTAAAGGAAGGCACAAACGCCCCTTTCTACAATGAGGTAGGTGCTTTTTCTTGAAGAATGAACTTTCTTCAATGTCTCTGGGTGGCCTCCACCACTTGGTAGCTCAAAAGAGGATGAGCTAAGTTTGTAGCATCTGCATGTCTGAGCAGGAAGGTCTGTCCAGGAGTTTGAGTTTCAAGCATGGGCAAGCAGCAGCATCAGCTCCCTTGAGTTTAGCTCTATTTGCTCTTTCTCTTCTGCAGCTCTGTCCATCCTGTTCCCAACCACCTCCACTGCATCCTGCCCTACCACTACCACCCCTGCATTTTTTTCTAGTGATCCATTCGGGAGCTTTGTCTAAACTGCCCCCAACTTTCCTTTTCTACCATTTCATTGTTTCAGCCTTTCCTTGACATGTGTTTGTCCCAGCTGGTGACAAATGAGAACAAAACTACTCCCCAAACCAAACAGTCCTTTGGTTTTCCTTGTGCATCCTGTCCCTTTTGACAATACCCTCTGATGCAGAATGAGGGCCATGGGCATTTGCGAAGGGCAGTGCTGGGCAGCCATGCAAGGAAGAGCGTAGAAAATGGGTCTAGGCTGTGTCAGACATGAGCCAGGGAGCAAGGAAAGGGTTTTGCTGTGTCCACCACTGCCTCCCCAGCACCCCCAGTGTCTCACTGGGGCTCTGTGTGGTAACCCAAAAAGCTAAACCATGCTGCTGACAGCGCTGGCCACCAGCACAAGGACGACTCTGATCTGCTGCCCCTTTTTCCCACAGTACTTTGTGTTTGATTTCGTTGGACCTCAGTTGTTCCTGTTTGACAAAATAATCAACATCTCTGTAAGTACCTAGCAAAGTTTAGCACAGTAATTAAAGGTCATTTTTATTTGTGTTACTTTGGCTCTAAATGATTCTTTTAAATGTAATTAAAAAGACAAATAATTGTAAGTACTGAGAGTGTTACAAAGTCAGCATGAAGTATAGGAAAGAGAAAGGATACGGAAGAGGAGAAGGAGGAAAGGCAGCTGGCAATGATTTGAAGGAACATAGCCCAAAAGGAAGATTAAGTGTGCACTTTCAGGGACACTCATTGCTGGCTTGGCAATCTGCAAGTAGAATGAGAAAATTCAGCTTAGTTAACTCTTGTCAGTGTTGTCTCCATCCCTCTAATTTTCCAGCTGCCACTTGTTTCAAATAACTGAGTTGAAACTTCCAGCTTATCTCAGTTCCTCAGATACGACTGTTTCTAACTATCCAGGTACTTTATCCGCAGCAGCTCTCGGGCTGTCTGGGATGTCTGTGGCTGGTTGCTATTAGCGATAGCGGTGGGCTCCAAGCACTCAGTGCTGCTCCCACTGCTCGCTGCAAAATAAAGTACTGGCGAAGCTATGCGACATCTCAGAACAGCCCTGATAGAAGACACACATACTCATGGACTTGGGGCATGAGATAAAGATTTGCAGTTTGTAAGAACAAGTCTATGGAGCCATGCTAATTACCTTACCTGAGGCTCCTCAGGTTCTTCACAACATTTAGCAAAGCTGCTGAGGAATTAACGAAGAACTCATGAGACTCTCAACAGTGCTGTATTTGTATTACTTAGAAATATTACAAGCTGTGCCCTTCATGAGCTGTGTTTTGCATTTCTACTGCCACAAGGCCCACCACTTGGCCAGCAAAATGAGCAGTGAGTTGTTGCCCTAGGAAAGGTTCTTTTTCCCTGAAGTGCTTTGTCCATTTCCAAAATGTACACCAGGAAAGGGTCTGTGCTGGTTGTGCTTGACAGAGACAGGCAGTGGTCAAGAGCTGTAGGAAACATCTGTACAAAACCTCTTAGAGAATTTCACTGTGTACCTGCTTTGCTGAGCTGCTAATAAAGTGACAGAAATAAAAAATATTCATTAACACACAGCCAGCTGGACAGCTAGGTTTTGAATGCTGGTAGTAAATTGACAGTCTGAATCCTAAGGTCCAGTTCAAATCCACTATATCCCATGCACAGCTCATATGTATGAAATTCATACCTACATAAGGTGTCTGCAGCTGCGGATCTGACCTTCGCTTATCCCTAAGGACAGAGCTTACTACAGGCTGATGATGGCCCATCTTTTGCATGGGAGTAGATATTGTGTCACTGTTATGACTTCTATCACAGTGTATGGCCTCTATATTTATTTCTGACATGGTTAATATCAGCACAGTATGGAGGCATCAACTCTTGTGAGCTACTGCTTCTTGGGAATGTATAGCTATTTTTCTTCAAGATACGGACAGTCTTTCTGACCTCACATTCTTTTGATAAGAATTCCATGTACCCAGTGGTGGTGGGGTGTGTGCCAGCTTTCTGAGCGTATTGGGGGCATGCAGAAA
The DNA here is from genome assembly GCA_013398915.1 of Dromas ardeola. Lineage (NCBI taxonomy): Eukaryota > Metazoa > Chordata > Aves > Charadriiformes > Dromadidae > Dromas > Dromas ardeola. The sequence continues at coordinate 242,220 of VYZM01011224.1, read as the reverse complement.
TGTGTCACCATTACCTGCTGTAAATCTGCATAGGTTCATCAGGCTCAGCAAACTTATTTGATTTATAGTTGGTGAAGGTGCAACACGAAGAAATTAATGGTCTTCTAGATAAAAATGACTTTTTTAAAAAAAGAACCTCACAAAGTAACCCAGTGCAATGCTCATGTGTGCTACTGAAAACAGAGATTCCTTACCTTGCAACATGGTTTTGGAGAATGCAATATATCAGGGGAATAGAAACAAATAGAGGAAATATGTGTGCTGGGAGTGAAGGAAACCCTGAGGGATGGAAAGTTTCACAGCACTTGCTTAGCATGAATCTCACTTAATGGGAAACAAATATTGGCAGCCTCCATTACCAGCAATCATTCATGCACTGAATTTTCTTAATCTGTGAAAACGAACTCATCTGCATATGGAAGCTCAAGGAAAACAAAAAAGATTAATGCTGTTGTCCATCAGTTCAGCAGCTCGTCTAGCTGTAATCAAACCCTGCATTTGAGGTGAAAATGAGCTTTTCAGTTTCTCAGCACCTGCTAATTAATAGATTTTTTCTTCATTAATATCTTCCAGTGCATTCTGCAACCTTGTAAAAATGCCATAGTAAAACTGAGATCTTCAGTTCGTGATAAACCTATATCTCCAGTACTGAAATACTCCCCATTTTAACATTGCGTATGCTTGTCCCCATTCAGAAAATGGGAAGAAAATCCTTCAGTCATCTATAGTCAATAAAGTGTGAAAAGACACAAACTTTTAATTAGATGATACAATGTAGATGCGATGCTCCCTCTCAGAGAAGACAAGAAGTGTTTGCTATAAGCTTCATTCTCAGATGCTTTGTTACAGTAGAAAAAATGCACTTGAAAAAAATGTACCAGGAAAGATGCAGAGCATTTAATAGAAGCAGTGAATTATTTTCTCAGCAGCTAAAAGCAACGTGTGTACTACAGGGAGTAGAACCCCCCATCATTTCAGTGGGAACAGGGGGCATTTACCCCAGTGATTGCATTTCACACAGCAAATCTCAAGGACAGAGAAGTGAGACTTACCCATTTAATGCTGTCTGAATGTGCTGACGTGCCCTGGAGAGAAAATGCAAAGAGCAATGAGACAACACCACCTTGGACTCACCACATATCCTCCTCTTGTTTCTGAGTCTTAAAGAAACTCTCTTTTTTATGGCTACAAAAAGGCTACAACCTCCTTCCCCCTTCAATCCATCCTGTGTTGAGTCAGTTGATTTGGGCGAGCTCCTGTTTCTGTGTAGTTCCTCCAAAGCTGTAATTTTGCCTGGCTTCAGGATGCAACATAGTTTTCATGGCTTCTTCCCCACCCCCTTGTGCCCTAGTCCAATCTCATAGGAGCAAAGGGTCCAGTGCTATGGTGGGACCTGGCATCATCAGGAATTGAGGAAAAGCAGCACCAGTGCATGAAGTGCTGGCTTCACACTGGCTCCTCTCTTACATGAAGGATGCTTAATTTTTAAGCTTTAATAGTAGAGTAAAATAAAACTGCTCCTTTGTCTGCTTTTGATTTTTCAGCCCTAAAAACTCCTTATGTGTTGAAGTGAGGAATTACCAAGGACAACCGAGTGTGTTCCCTAAATCACAGGGGCACAGTGGCCCCAGGCCTTTCACGAGGAATGACATTATGTTACAACTAGAAACCTCCTGAATTTTCTGGTAGATCTTGATGAAGGTGTCAGTGATCTTTACTTTGGAACATATGTCTCCTGGTCTTGAAGAAAAATGGACAAAATTAAGTCACACGACAAATCCAATGCAAAGCCACAGAAGTCTTGTATCCCTATCTAGGCTGTGTAGGTCCAAAGCCAGGATATGATGTCTTCCAGAGTCCTAAACGCTCTCAGGGGCTTGGTTGTTTAGCTCCAACATTTAGATTTAGCTTCTGTGGACTTGAATCCCATGGGCTTAGCTTCTCTTTGCCAAGGTGTTCCAGACAATTCAGCCTGCTTTCAGAAGCTTTTCCCCAACAAAGGAATAGGTTTAAACCTTTTAAGTGATTCTGAAACCAGGTGAGATACATTTTTTGAGAAATACAGTTCTAGAGCCAATCTTCCATCAGAAGATGTTGCTGGCCTCTGCTTTGTCTGTAAAGTGAAGCACATGCATGTATTTGAAAACCAGACACAGAAGTACATAGATCCAGGAATCATGACAAAGGAAAACTATTAATTAAATTTGAACTGAATTAAATTAAATTACATTAAATTAAATTAAATTCCTTACTTGGCAGGAAGGATAAGAAGACAGACTCAGTAGGGCCTGCTTGCCATCTCATTTACATCTATATCACTTCTCTGATTTCATTAATATTGTGGGGGCTAAATCACAATTGAGTCTCTTGGTTTATGTGCACATTGAAATGTTGCAAAGAAACACCTTAATTCTTCCTCCTCTGGGTGTACTCAGTTCTTATGGCAATTCAGCTATTGCACAGAAAGTGATATGATTTCTGCAGCCTAGTGTGAAACCAGTTATGCCCCATGTGTTTATATTCACGATGATTTGTTTAAAACTGCCAGGATAAGTAATATAACTACATCTGCTCTGAAGACACATCCATCTGATTCCTGGTCTATATAATCCTGGGACCTGGGATGAACCTGTGGGATTCCTCTTGGATGCAACTATAATGGTTTCTAAATTGGCACAATATTGGGTAAAGAACAGATTTCAAATGCTTGCTGTATCTGCTGTGGCTATGGACACCCATTTTTGGGTGGTGCTGGATGTCACTGCTTATTACCTCTGAACCAAATGTGATCTTTGTCGGGATTGCGCTTTCTTATGCTGACTGGGAAGAGAGAGAGTGACATTCTTTAATCAGCTGTTTTCTAACAGGTTATGCACAATAAACTGATTGGGAGTGTGCTGATAGGCTCCTTTAAAGTAGATCTGGGGACGGTGTATAGTCAGCCAGGTAAGTGGTGCGTTTTCTGCCCCTTTTGTCCGTTAAATGAGATGTGAGGCAGTGAAGGGGAGGGGAGGGGAAGGGAAGGGGAGGAGAGGAGGGGAGAGGC
>VYZM01011224.1:16695-239117 GCA_013398915.1 Dromas ardeola | reverse complement strand
GAGGAGAGGAGAGGAGAGGAGAGGAGAGGAGAGGAGAGGAGAGGGAGATATGCTGCTTTTCCACTTAGATGCTTATGGGTCATGCCAAGGGATAAACTTAACAAGGTTTTTGGAAGGGTTGTTTTCCTATTTGGATACCAGAGCACCAGCCAATTTTTTGGAAAAAATTTCAACACCGAAAACACCTTGACAATCTGCCCATTGGTGGGAAGCACTTATCAAGGATGGCTTTTCTTTGGCGGGTCAGAGTGGGCAGCTGAATGCTCTACAAAACCAAACTTCACTCATTCGTTACAGAACATCCAATGCTCAGCTGTGTGTGTTGGGGTAGAAGGGGTGGAACAAAGGAGAGTGGGATGAAATATGAGAGGAATGGTGAGGAGAGCATGAGACAAGAGTTGGAGCAGACCATAATGGGGCAGAGAAGGAGGAGATGACAAAGAGGTGACCATGGGTCCACCTGACCTGCCATCTTCAGAGCTGTCCAGTGCTTTCTGAAATTTGAAGCTAATAAAAGATCACCTACCCCTTTTTCAGCCTGTTTTTACAATCATCCACAAAACATGTATCTTTCTTCCGTAATTAACTCAAGGACCTGGTCTCTTCTCAGTCTTGGGAATGAACGTATTTAGGCCACTTACTATAGATGTCACCCAGTTATAGCAAAAGCGCAGAGTCATTCAGGCCACCCTCTCTTCAGGGCTCCTGCAAGAGTCAGTAGAGAAAAATGGCCTGACTGAAGTGAGCAGTCTACATCCATACTCAGACTACGTTAGTCTCTGAATTCTGTCCTGTATTTTCTGCTTACACTTTTACAGGAGGGTGGTGTTTGAGCATTGATCTTGAGCTCATATCCCTGGTACACTCTGGTCTCTCCTTCCCACTCCTTTACACACGCAAGGTGATGGCCAAGGACTTAATGTAAGGTTTTAGGACCCTGCTCAAGGAGGGTTGCAGAAGCAGGACTGCAGCAAGGGCTGTTTTGGATGAATTGTCTTCTGCATTTTCCCACTGGAAGGATGGAGCTGAACCTTATTCTGGCTGCTGCTTCTTCATCTGCTGACTGTCCACTCTCCTTCTTCCCTTTCTCAGCTGGAGGCCAGTGTTACACCTGGCCACAGCTTCTAACAAGGGTTTTGCTGCCAGAGAGTTCTGGGATCTTCAGACAGTTCTCATCAAAAAGTTGGCCTTTCCTCAAAGCCTCAGCCTTAATTCAGGTGCTGAAATCTCATCCAACCTTCCACTGGTCTTTAAACACTCATCGCAGTAACCATTGATGAAAATGAGCTTGTTCCTGATGAGCTCTAGATGAATCCTTTGTTTGTCTTTTTGGTCACACAACATTTTGGACCCTCTAGATGTGCCTGCTAAAAAGTGTTCTTCAGCATGATCATCCTGAAAGCACAAATGTTTCTTGCAGTGCCCTTTCTGGGAGTGGAAAGGAGAAATATTTGCATTTTTTGCATCCTCTACTTGAGTGTTTAAGTTTGTCCATCTTACAGGTCATCAGTTTTGTGACAAGTGGGCGCTTCTCACAGACCCTGCTGACATTAGGACAGGAGCCAAGGGCTACTTGAAATGTGACATCAGCGTGACTGGGAAAGGTGATGCCATACAAGCTACTCAAAAAACAGCTGATACTGAGGAGCAGATTGAAAAGTACTGAAATAATTTCTTTTTTACTGATTTCTTCTTTATTAAGTACCCCAAGAGTCTTCTACCCTCCTTTCAGTCCTTTCCTCTCTAACTCAGGGTTAATAGCAGGATAACATCGTACACCTGGCTGCTCCGATGTGCTCAAAGAGAGTTTTTACAGTCCTCTCAAATAAATTGAAGGGCATATTAGGGTCACTTCTCTGCAGCTGATAGAGTTGACCATGCCCTGTGGCTAAGTGCCAGATTATCCATGACAGAAGGTTCATTGATCTGAAACCAGTTAAATATTTCTGAAAAGCAGTGAAGTAAGAAGAAAAAAATGGGGAAAAGCTATTCCTTCTCCTCTGTCAGATGTGTGTGCATGGGTATTTTTCCATATCCTTAGATAAACTCAAGTTCATTAGCAATCTCCTTGTAAAATACAGAATTTCAAGGTGGTAAAGTATGCTGCCAGCATACTCCACGGAGAAACACCAAGATGATGGAGGACTGGAGCACATGGTCTACCGGGAAAGGGGTGTGTGTGGGGGTGGTGGGATGGGGCGGGGGGGGACAGTTGGTTTCTTGAGCATTAAGAAGAGCAGGATAAGGGGCATCCTACATGAAGAGGTCAGAGTGAGACTCCTTCCAGAGGAATACAGTAGAAGTATAAGAGGCTTTGGATGCAGGTTAGAACAAGGGAACTTCAGAACAAATACAAGAATTTTTTTTACTATGAAGCTGGTCAAATGTAACAGGGGCCCAAAGAGAGTGAGGAATTTCCATCCTTGGAGATATTCAGAATTTACTGGACAAGGCCCTGAGCAACACTGGACAAGGCCCTGAGCAACCTGATCTAACTGGACCTGGTTCTATATCACATAGACAGGTTTGATGAATAATGCTGTACCCAGTCTAGTGAAAGATGTCCCTGCCCATAGCAGGGGGGGTTAGATCTAGATGATCTTTAAGTACTCTTCCAACTCTACCCATTCTATGATTCTGTCATTCTATGATTTTCTCATGGTTACCAGAAAATGTTTTGGTTTAGATGCAGAAGGAAATTCATACACCTTTTTTTGTCTTCTCAGGACACAAGCTAACTCAAGAAGACAATTTTCTTGGAAAAAATATCACTTAATTGTCTGAGTTTTCAGTTTTAAAGAAATGGCTTCTTTTTTCTTTCAGGAACCTCTTGATCCCCAAAGGCTTTCCATCTGAAAGACCGTGGGCCAGATTTTATGTGAGAATTTACAAAGCAGAAGGGCTTCCAAAGATGAACTCTAGCATCATGGCCAATGTCACCAAAGCATTCATAGGCGACAGTAAGGACCTTGTGGATCCCTATGTGGTGGTCATGTTTGCAGGTCAAATGGTAATTGGGATCCTCTTGATCACAAATGTAGGCCTTCTTTCCTATTAGCTGTGCTACAGGCAGGGGATTATGCTGATGTCCTTTTACTTATAGTTACATAAATTAAGCAAAACGCTTATTTCAGTCATCAGAAATAATTTTTTCAGTTCTTAAATTATGCAGGAACTAAGTGATGGAAACACTTAATGCCAGCAGATCTAATACCAGCCTCACAGCAGTAGGTTAAAGTCAGGCAGCAGGAAGGGAAAGAGAATTCTGTAGATCTGTTACTAAAACATCAAATTACAAGAGAGTGAATTACCCAGTGTGGTATTAGGTAAGTGCTATGTTCTGGTGTCCCTCAGAGGAATCAGGGCTGAACTCAGTAAAGGTGGTCCAATCTGGATTTTAGGGCTGTGTATCAACTTCTGAATTACTATACTGTAATTCAGGACCCTTGCAGCTTTTCTGTGGGCAACAGAAGAAGCATTTGAGTAGATTCTGTCTCTGTGTTGCCTGGCTTCATTCCTCCTGGAGCAATCAAAGATGGCGCTACAGAGAGCTGCTGAGAGGATCCTTCTGACTTTTATGGAAGAGGGGTACAAAGGAGGTCCAAGGTCCTATTTCCTCTGGGGTACACCCATGAAACATGATGTTAGGGAGCTGGTCTTGAGTACTGGTGTAAATAAGGAAAGAATCAAACTGGAAACGATTTTAAGCCAGTAATGCTTTCTGCGTGCAAGGAAGCCTTAGGTAGAAATCCAGTTAACCCTTTACGGACGTTTCAGGCATGAGAATGAGGCTGATTTTGTTTTTTCTTGTGAATCCAAACTGTGAAGTATTACATCTCTAACTAGTATGAGTTAAAATGGTCAAACACATGCAGCTACTTCAGGTTTAACAGAGATCTCAAGAAGACATAAGAATGGGTCACTGATGTGCATTTGCATGTTGGTGTGTAAAATATAAGTTTAGAGGTATCACTGGTGGGTTGTCTGACTCAGTTCTCCCCACTGAATGCGAAAGTAGAAGGCCTGCCACAGCCTGCGGCTGCGCAGACTGGGATATGGTCCTGCTGTCTCCTTCAGGCTAGGAGGAAGAGCTCTGGTCTCTACATGCCTAGCACACAGGCATATGCCCAGAATGCAATCCACTGTAATCATATTTTATGCTAGATAAATTGCCTCATTTAAGGTAATTCCATTGGTACATGCAGCCTGGCAGCTGTAATGAATTTCATCTTTTATGAGACAAACTGCGCCACATTACTACTATCCTGGTATTTCAAAAGCCATTTGAAGATGTGCGGTTTGTAGCAGAAATGCCAAAGTCTGGCTTCACGGATATGCTTTGTGCATAAGGGCCCTGAAGAATTAGATCTTATTCCAGGCTGTGCTGTGTGCAGGTGAGAATTCTTTAGCCATAATGTGGTCTTTTATTAGATATGGAGGGGAAAATAAACAAGCTAATTGAAAAGCTGAAGTACTTTCAAGATAGGATATTTGTGCTTTAAAAATGACCAGAGAGATGCGTCTTAGTGCAATTTGTGCTCTACTCATTGCCATTCTCCAGAGTCTGACCCCTCTGGAGTTAAATTTGCTGGACTTTCATTTCAGGGTCGGACAACAGTGCAAAAGAACTGTGCAGATCCAGTATGGCACGAACAGATTATCTTCAAGGAAATGTTCCCTCCGCTCTGCCGAAGAGTCAAAATCCAGGTCTGGGATGAAGGCAGCGTGAATGATGTGGCCTTAGCCACCCACTTCATAGACTTGAAGAAAATATCTAATGAACAAGACGGTGACAAAGGTAAAAGGGAAAATGTCTGTTCCAGAATATGACCTTAAGGTAAAATCCACTTGCCTGAGTTCTGGGCAGTGGCTAATCCCATTTTAGGAATGCCCAGATCTCAAGTGAATATCCATAGTTTTTGTTGGTTCTGAGACACAATTTCTTGCTTAATTTGAAGTTACATTACGCATGCTCAGTGCATGGTGGTCTGCCGCTGCCTTTCTTGTTACAGGGCTGCTACATAATTTAGCACCTTCATTCCGTACCAGGTTCTGTCTGGCAATGAAAGCATAAAGTGCAAGTCACAGGCAGAGCAGGCTTGTGTTTCCGATCTACCCAGTAGGAGCAAAGTTTCTAGGAAGGGTGCTATCACAGCCCAAGGAAGTACCATGGACTAGTGTGTTTGCCCTCACATATGTGAGGTAAAGCTCACTATCTGGAGTCTTTTCGCTGATGCTTGAGCCTACATGTATAGCCTTATTTATGCTGTGTGATTCAAGTGTGGAACATGTTTAGTTATCACAGTTCAGCAAAGGCAGAGTAGCTCCTTAAACTTGGCAATTCAAATGTGGAACTGAGTCCTTAATGAGAAAATAAAAGATAAATCATTTAAGGTGAGTAGTGGCATGAGCTTTGGAACAATTTGGACAACGTGAGAAGGCCTCCAATCCTCTCCCACCATGTCCCAGCTCTCAGTCTATGGGAGCAAGCTCTTTTTTTCAAGAGGTGCAATATGCCTCATGCCCCAGCACGTGTGGTATGAACACCTGAGAAAGAGCTCCATACTGGCAGAGTCCCTGGCTGGGTATTGGCAGAGGATCCTTGGTGCCTAAGAATTGCCCTGCAAAACAGTGCTCTATATGAGGTGGTCCCCACCTGCATAGAAATGGGTCCAGGTTTGGCTTTTGGTGCACAAGAGGCAAGATTTCTTGGAGCAGACGGTGAGGAAAGCGTGCCAACACCTAACAGAAATGCCATAAATGATGCTTTATCTCTAGGGTTTTTGCCTACCTTTGGGCCTGCCTGGATTAATCTCTATGGCTCACCCAGGAACCACAGCCTCATCGAGGACTACCAGGAACTTAATGAAGGTTTTGGAGAAGGGGTCTCCTTCAGGGGTCGTCTCTTCATTGAGATTGCTGTAGAAATACTTTCAGGAGGAGCCCGTGAGTCGAAGTTTTCAAGTATTATCAAGGATATCAAATTGCCATCTAAAGATAAAGACTTCAAAGCACCCAAAGGAAAAGACAAAACTGAGAAAGCAGGAGAGGATCGAAAATCAGCTTCTCCTTCAGATAAGATGAACTCAACAGAAGTGGAAGTCGAGGCATTTGATGTGCCTTTAGAGGTTGGTATGATACTAAGATACTGTTTGACATTTGTTCCTAAACCTCCAAGGATGGCACTGATGTGTGTATTTGAGTTCAGCCCACGTAATACTGCATTTAGTACTCCCTACAGCTTCTCCATGCCTCCATACTCTTGGAACCTTCCCATAATAATGCAGCACAAATGGAGCATTAATGTGTACCTGTAACTCCTAAAAAAATTTCAAGAAGGACTTGGTTTCCAAAAAACTTGGCCTCCTGTCCAGTTGTCCCTTCTGTGCTAGCTGCATCCATGTGTTCCTACTAGAAACTTATATGAAGTAATATCTGCTAAATGACAGAGAGCCGATGGGGGAAGCTGGTAATTATAAAGTCTGATTTCCTGCATTCATTTGAGAAAATTGGTAGTTGTCAATTGAAGTCAGTAGGGAATCACTGACATAGAATTTGTGCAAATGCTGAGATACAGCCTTTGTCTGTTTTACTCTCCTCCTTTAACTTGCATTGTCGGTGTAGTTTTAGGTTGATAATCTCTGTAGGAATGGGGCTGCGAATCACGCGCCCAGCTTCAACTGGTGTTATCTGATTTCATCATGGGAAGATCTGTGCTACGATGCTTTGAGAAAGCTCTGCGGTTGTGGGAGGGCACGTGGGCTCAGGTGCTGAGTCAATACTTGAGCTTTGATTCTCTGCTCCATCACGTCACTGCCTGGGAGCAGCAGCACACTGGTGCATATGCAAACCCTGGCTTTTTTTACCCACTAAATAGGAAGAAAAATATTCTCATAACCAAGTTTCTCCCCATTTCAGTATGTCGCTGGTCGAAATATTGGCTTTTGTAGTGGGAGTCCCACCTCAGTGCTTAAGGCATTCGTGTTCTTTATTAGATCTTATTCTTGGTCTTTTGGCTCCATCTCTACAAGTAAGTAGGAGAGAAGATATTTTTCTTTGGTTTTGAGGCCTAGCCTTGACAAGTGCTCTTCCTTGGCCTGTGCCCTGGCATGGCCGGCATGAGTGCTAGCTGGACCCAGTCAAGGAGTGTGTTAGCAGAGAAATGGCAAGGCTAATCTCAAACAAGTTGTGTGAACCTGTGCCCTGGTCTTGCTTTATATACTCATATAGTTGTAAATTGCCTCTGTCCCTAAGTTCTTCTCTGAAGACTGTAATAGAGGTGACACGAGAAGAAATTTATTTCCATATAGATTTTCCTTTATGTGGAAGAAATCCATTATTGTGAGCGGCTCAAACACTATGGTCTTAGGTGCTAGCTAAATGCTCGAGGTAGAGGAACAAACCCTGCTGTAACACCAATAAATATTAATAGTAGTAATAAGGATTTATTTCTGGCTACTACGCCTCAGTTTCAAATACAGAATGAGTAAAAGGCAACAACATAATACAGTGATGCTTGATATTCTTTTGTTTTTGACATTCAGCAATATTTCATGCTACAGTAGACACAGTAATTGTGTTACAACCCTCTGAAAGGGAAAGCAGGAACTGGAGACATTACAAATAAGGCAAAAAATGTCTCACAGAGCCTCTGAGACAACAGAGGCAAATTACCCAGCCCCACAGCACAACTTTATTGACCTATTCCAGCAGCAAGAAGACATCAAACATTTGCAGTTTTCTTTCTTTATAATGGGAGACAGATGCGTGTGTCATAGTCTCTGAGTCTCAGCTTTATTAGGCACCCTGTGTTCTGGCTTCATGCTGAAAATAATCAAGACTCAGGGAAGCTAAAGCTGCTCTGGAGCTGCAATCTGTTTGTGGTGTTAGCTTTGGTACGTGATGCTGCTAATCCTTTCATTGAGGACCTATGCCCTTTTACTCTGTATAGCAGAGGTTTTCCAAAATGAAGCAATCATGGGCTGTGTCAAAAGCTGTTTCTGCTTTGCAAAAGTCAGGGAAACAAATATTCATATACTGCTGATGTTTTATTTATTGCGTCGCTCTGTTGCAAAAGGAACTGGTATTGATCTTGCCTAATGGACTTCAGTACCCTGGTGTCCATGCTGTGAAATCAGTAGGTTTTGCATTGGAGCAATTGTGGCAGTCAGGGTGTGAATTTGGGGAGAACTCAAACCAAAACTTTTATCTCCTTCGTTTGGGCTAATAGCTTGTTTTGTTAATGACCCAAGAGTGCTAAAGGTATTAGCTAGGCTTCCTTAAGTGAGAGTGGTGCCAAGGACAAGCAGATGCTGGGGCCCCAACAGGTTTAACAGAGCCAAACCATGCCTTAAAACTACACAAAAGGTCGTTAGACTTTTCAGGGTGTGCTGCTGCACCAAGACCCTTTGATTCCTGTGCTTCCAAATTCTGTAAAAATCTGAAAACAGTTTTAGCGGTTTCTGTGCTGTGATGCCAGGGAAGGCAGAGAGTGGAGGACTGCACCCCCCTGCACTGAGACCCACCTTTGGGCCTGTAGTTTAAAGCACAGCAGGATAAAAAAAATGAAGGATTACTTGGTTTCAGTAGGCTTTTGCACAGGGCTGCTGTCTAATAAAATGTAGGTGCCAGAAATCTTTAAGTTTTACCGGCATCATTGAGAGCTGAGCTTCCCCGAGCAAGGTCAAAGTCTTGATAGTACAAACACATGGGCAGTAGGTTGATACCATCCCTGGGGAGAGCAGAGCTGTGCAGGCACCCCCCTGCCTGCATGCGTTAAGATGGCAGCATTTACTATTGCAATGCAGAAGACGACTAGGGCTGTATTCACTGCGAAATGACTTCTATCGGGATGGTGATATTTAGTTGCTTTGTACTAAAATGATCCTTGAACTGCCATAGATGTATAGTTTGACTGATGGTATAAGAGTATGTGAAGACACAGAAAACATTTAATAGCGGCTACTGGTGAGGCAGAGTATGAAGTGAGGGGTAATGACTTTTATATAATCAGTTTTGTTATAAGTGGACAATACTGACAAGACCAAAGTCACACAGGTTTATCTCTTTTTCCAGTCATATCAGTTTCAGAGAAGAGGTATTAGTTCTTCCTATAAATTGTGCTTCACTGATCACCTCAGACGGATAGACCTACAGCAGTAAGACAGCTGCTAGAGACTTACAAAGAGACTTACTCCTCTGTGCTGTAAAAAAAAGTCAAAGGTAAAATAAATGTCATATTTCTCCCTCCTTCTTCTCCAATAGATTTATGAAGAGAAATTTGAGGAATTCCTCCTCTTCGGGACATTTTTTGAAGCCACAATGATTGATAGGAAAGTTGGGGACAAGCCAATAACCTTTGAGGTTTCTGTTGGTAAGTGTGTTAAGCTCTTCTACAAAGCAGAGAGGGAGTCTCAGGAGCAAGGGGATACTATATGCTGTTGACAGATGTGTCTCAGGGCTCAGGAATCAGCTTCAGATCAGGGCTTACACATTTGAATTAAACCCTGATCATCATTTCTCTGGGTAGCAGCCAAGCTGGGTGTACTGGTGCGTAGCTGTCTCTACTCCCAGATGCCCTGTATTAATACAAACCTTCTCACCCGATATATACAGTGACTCACCCAGTATTTAGCCTCCTAATCTCTTTGGAGACCCAACTCAAATAATTTACCTCAGGCCAGAGTTCATTCTGTGGTGTCGATTGCAATTAGCCATCTCTTCACTTGTAAACCTGTATCTCTAGGTAACTTTGGAAATATTACTGATGGGGCGTCAGCAGGAGCTGGAGGGAAAAAGAAGACACATGATGGAGAAGAAGAAGAAAGCCTGCTGCATGAGGGGGAGGATGAAATTTTTCATGATCTTGGAATTCCCCTGATATCCACCACACCCCCCGAGAAGCCACTGATCACAGGTGGGAACAGGTGAGGATCTGTGTTTCGAAACCTTATCATGCAGGACTCTTGGTTCCTATTTTATAATCCTGCAGGACTCATTAACGAACCCTGTCAGCATTAAACAGGTTGTGTGGAATTGAGGCTTTCAAATCCTCAATTACATCTTTCACAACAGTAAATTATCTAGGCTCCACTGAAGTGAAAGGGCTCTGAGCCATTTTACACTCATCTTCTGATCTTGGCCTCATGGGCTCTTGAACTTCTGGTGTTTCCAAAAGGGCTGCGTGATAGCAACTATACACTGGAAAGCTATAGGAAAGTGCAACTCCCTCAGTGCTATCTTGGGTTTAGGGTCCCATACTCTGATCGTAAGTAGCATCCACCCAGTGACCAGCTCCAGAAGCAGAATAACGCATCAAAAATATTGAAATCTGGTCAAGACAGAGTCAGCTTCCCAGAACACTTTCCAGACCTAATAATTATAGATGTAGACTTAAATAGCAAGTAGTAACAGAAGTAGGAGGAAATAGTCCTTGAAAAAAAGAATGGACCAATGGATGGAAACATGCATAAGAGTTCTTATAAACAGCCTTGTTTGTAAACAGAAGTGTGAAGGTTTAATTCATTTCAAAGACGCTAATAAAAAGAAGTATTTTCTTTGGTGCTTTGGTAGGTAGAACCCCGATACTGCTGAGTGCCAAACTAGATGGTACCCCTTTCTTTAGAAGGCTAGGCCCTGCAAGCAGTTTACAGATATAAGGACCAGGTGGGAAATATCAACCTGGATCTGTTTGGTTTCTGGATCTCCTTAAAGTTAAAAAGTACTTTCATGATTTCTTGCAATCAATCAAGGCAGATTGAATCAATCAATCAATCAAAGTGAGAGCTCAGTCAGATTAAATAAGAGCTAGTGGAAGAAAAAAACAACAAACAAACCATGGTAGAAATTTCGCTTTCTGCAGCGAATAAATAAAGAGAAGGGGGAAAAAACCAATGTTTGACAGAAAGATAGTTGCCTCTCCTCATTAACAGGATTACAGCTTTTGATACATGCTGCATTATTATCCTTCCTGAGAGACTGTGGGATTTTTTAGTTTTTCCCTTAACAAGAATTTAGATTTAAAGAACCGTTGTAAAGGGATGAATCATTCTTCAAATCTGCTATTTGCTTCTTGGCTCACTCCAATATTAACAAAGTTTTCTGTCTTTAAAGATCCCTTTTCCTCAAATTTATGTAAATTGCTGCGTCTTTTTTTTCCCCCTGTGCTATCTAAAACAGTTTGGCCAGCCACAGATACCAACTTTATGACTGTTGTCTCATTGGCATCTTACTGGTCTCATCACTGGATATTTTTAGTATTAATCAGTACTTAATGAGATATCCAATAGTTTAGATAAACTCTGCATTTTAGAATCAAAAATGACCAATAGAAAACAAAAAGAGTCCATTTTGGAGATTAAACCCACTAATTAAACGAGCAGGCACCATGAAATTGCCAGGAATTTTCCACCTTTATGTCAAAATGTATATCAAAAAGATAAGCTAACACTGAAAAAGTGTTTCCCCCAAAATTCTTATATGGGGAATAATAGACATGAAAGTTCAGTCTTCCATATGAGTTATTTCATCTTCATCTTTTTAAACAGAAATATTCTCACAGAAACCTATTAAGGATGAGTGGAATTTAGGAGTTATTAAGGATGTGCGGAAGTTAGGAGTCATGGATAGGATGCTCAAGAGTGATAAGTGATTTGTTTTCTGTGGGCTTGGCTTAGTGTTTAAGCTCATATGCCCAGTCCTATCTGAAATGACTTAGGGTATCTGAGGCATCCCTACAAGAAAACATGAGAGACCCAGCCACTTCTGGGCCCACAGGATGCCCATGCTTAGAGAACTCAGCCTACTGGGGCTCTGGATTTCAGAAGCAGATAATCAGGACTTTCTAAAAATTTGGCTGTGCTCAGATAGAGAGACCTTGAAATGGAAGAAGTGAATTCTTCTCTCCATGCTAAGTGCGCTCTCCTTTCTTGGATACCACAACCTCTCCCAGAGGAGAGGAAATGGAAAATGCAACCATTTTTTTTCTGCCAGTTGTTGAACATCATGAAGTGCAGGAGGCTCAGGTAGTTTTAGTCTTTATTATTTAGGGAATCAGTTTCTGTGGAGAAATACTGAAGGGTCACAAGGCAAGTCGTGCTTGTTTTGGCTGGGATAGAGTTAATTTTTTCCGTAGTACCTTGTATGGGACGATGCTTTGGATTTGTGCTGAAAACAGTGTTGGTAATACAGCAACGTTTTCTTTATTGTTGAGTGGTGCTTGCACAGAGTCAAGACGTTTTCAGCTTCACTCCCACCAACAAGCAGGCTGGAGATACACAAGAAGCTGGGGCCCGGGGGACACAGCCAGGAGAGCTGACCCCAACTGACCAAAGGGATATTCCATACTATATGACATCATACTCAGCAATATAAAGCTGGTGAAGAAGAAAGGACGGCGGGGGGCATCTGGAGTGATGGCGTTTTTTCTTCCCAAGTAATCCTTGTGCATGATGGAGCCCTGCTTTCCTGGAGATGGCTGAACACCAGCCTGTCAATGCGAAGTCATGAATGAATTCCTTGCTTTGCTTTGCTTGTGTGCGTGGCTTTTGTTTTACCTGTTAAACTGTCTTTATCTCAACCCATGTTTTCTCACTTTTACCCTTCCGATTCTCTCCCCCATCCCACCAGGAAGGGAGTGAATGAGTGGCTGTGTGGTGTTTAGTTGCTGCTGGGGTTAAATCACAACACAAGTATACACACCAGAAAATAGCTGTCCAGTACAGCCTCTTCTCATCTGCAGAGTATGTATTGGTGGTATTGGGTTAGAGCCACTCCCAGGAGAACATAAAGCCATTTATAGAGCTTCATATCCATTAAAAAGCTCTCCACTGTCCCACCACTAGTAAGGAAAATGATGAGACCACTAGTGCTAAATTCAGTATGGCTGAGCATGGTGTTTCATAGGGCCATAGTATTTATATAAAAGGAGGACAATGTGCTTATCAGGTACATAGTTTTGACGTAGTGCCTACCACAACTGTAATGCAAACACCAGGCTTTGTGGTAGGTGTGCATTAAAGTCTGCAGAGCCTCTGGTTATGCTGGCTTCTTATTCACTTTTTTCAGTACAAGACTCATAAAGCTGAACACCCAAAGAAAGCAGCATTACAAAAAGAGTCAATGTGGCAACTTGGACCTAAGATAAAAAGTGAGAAAAGAGACAGCAGTAGATGCATTTTATCACTGAGTTATTATGAATTTGATACGACTTTTACTAAGCAGGGTCCTGCAGATCAGCTACTTCCAAGGAATGTCAATCTCCACTATCTATTGCTTCTGAAAAAAAGCATCTTGTGAAAGTAATGTGGTGGTGAAACTGCCACATGCCTCCCTCGCTGAGCAGTGTGCAGAGCCATTGCTCTTGAAGAGGTGATCAGATTTTAATCTTTGCTCCTTTCTCCCTTGTTGCTTCCCACCATTAACAGTATTTTGGAGCTTCTCCGCATGACTCTTTGCCTGGCTTTTCTCCCACCCTGGAACGCACTGAAGTTAGATCCATTGACTTCAAGCTTTTTCTCTTCAGGGATCTCACAGGTAGCATAAGTGATGTTTGTGTTTGTTCTTCCCAGTATTTGCTGGCTAGCACATGTGAACACATCCTGTTGTGTCTCTGGTTTCTGTGCTGTGAGAGAGCACCAGTTTTTCTTTCACGTGCCTCCCCCTGGACCCCTGTCTCACCTGTATGATCTGCTCTGTACTTTGTTTTCACAGGAACTACCAGTACCTGCCATACGATGAGAGGAAGCCCTGTATCTGTGTCAAGAGCTACTGGGGCGACCAGACCTTTCGTCTGTACTCTTCCAACACTCTTGAGAAAATGGCAGATCACCTGGTAAGTGGCAACCATCCTCCCAGGCTCATGTATTCAGCAGAGTATGGCAGGGAGAGGCCACGTTCCCCAAAACAGGCCTTCAAAATTTCTCCCACTGCATTCCTTGCTGTTCATTTTGTGAGAGAGTAGCTGATATCAGCCCCTTATCTTTTTTTTTTCCTAAATTGCTTTAATCTATTAGAGCTAGTCAAGTATTCCTGTTCACAGTTATTTTTTTTTTTGCCGTAGGGATGTCTTCTTTTCTCAGAAACGTCTTATGTTTTGTAAGAAGAGACACACAATTAAAATATGAGATATAGAATAATTCTGTCTCCTGTGGAACTTCCACTGATGTCTTCTTGCCCAGACCACATGGTTTAACCTGTATTTATGCTGGAGACTCTTTAAAGGACACTTTTTGATTTTAGCTTTTGTAAAACATTGATAGAGACAAAATGGCGTATTGTCTCATAGGCAGTCACTGTCATGCCCTAGTCAGTGTTTTCCCATAATGATGTTTTTTTTCTACCCTTATTTAAAGTTGACTCAAGAAAGTAGTAGGTTGGGGTTTTTTTGGTTTTGTTTGTTTGTTTGTTTCTTTGTTTTTTAATGACTTCTAATGTTGAATATTTTAATTTGAGGCACTCAGATTAAGAATCTGATTCATCCCTCATTTATCCTTATATACCTCGTGAGCAACAGCACTCAAGTCGTACTCGTGCAAGGTTGTATCATGAGAAGCCAGTGGCTTATAGGCCAACATTTTGAACATTTTGAAAATAAAACATCTGAATACATATACAGAGAGAAATGTTTGTCAGTGTACCTGAACCACCAGGCCTTGCTGGAAATCCAGCCATTTGGTTTAGTTTCTAAGAACAGACTCCATTTCTCAATGATAACAGTAGGTGTTGCAGTAGACCTTGCATACGGATTCAGGTGCCCACTAAAGTTTAAGAAGTTAACTCCGGCAACCTACTAAAATTAAGCAGCAGGACTGGAAACAGAACCAAGGAGAACTACAGTTTTTCCTCCTACCTAGTGCAGAATGTTTCCCATTCTGATCTTCCACTGATCTTCACCAGAGAAGTGAGGAAACGAAGCTGCTCCAAGCAGTAGTAGCTTGGACTAGTAGTTGGAGAGACTGGGGAAAGGTCAAAATAAATCATGCTGCCGGAGTCTTCTCTCTGCACGCTTCAAGCATAGTGATATATCAAAGGTCCTGTTCTGTCAGGTTACAAAGTCGCCCCCCTCATTCTTGCTAGTCATACAGTGAATAATGGTGTGATAACACTGTCAGAATGACAAAGTGCCCTCCTTTACATAACGGCTTTTTCATGTGTTTTTCATAGGAGGAATCATTAGAGCAAGTAAAGGACTTGATCAAGGTTTCAGAGGTTGCATCTGAGGAGAAAATGAGGACAACCCTAAATGATTTTGTCAATCAAAGCAGGTAACTACATTTACTAGAGTCATACAGAAAATCAGCTTTATATGTTCAATACAAATTTGAGGCTAGACAAGAAAACTGATGATAATAAAAAAAAAAGTACAGTAAACATCCTGAGATACATATTTTATTTATTCTGCTATAAAAGCAAAGGCCTTCCCAAATTGCAGTTTATATTTATACAGAGAAAATATTTTATTATTATTTTCAATATTCAGTATTGACCATAAACTACTGCCAATCATTGTTATATTATTTTGGCTTTCTGAACTCTAAGTGTAGAACGTATATGGGATAAGTAGGATTTAATAAAGTGTGTGATAGGCATACTATAAAAAAGTACAAGGTTAAGATAAAAACAATCACCCAATGGGCTCTGTGTCAGATGACACGACTGGGCTTAAAACGGATATAAACCCTAATTTCTAGATATTAACCCTGTTTCTGTGAATTGTGGTGCAGAGTTTTTGGACTCGATTCCTTGAATCTTATAGGTGTTCAATATTTATTGTAGAGAATTTCAGCATCTCTGTTTTCTGTTTCATGTACTGTGGCAGACAGAGAACATTTCATTCCAATGTACTTTAGCAGCTCACATTAAAAAAACCCCCCACATTTAAAGAACCTGTTATTCTTATGTCCTAGGGCCTTCATTACCATTGCTGAAAAGAAGCCCAAAGGGTTGAACTGCACTGCTTTGGACAAAAAGAGACTCATGCTGTTCAAGCAAGAGCTGGTATGTGTGTTTTTTCCATTATGTGTCAATGCAATGACTGAAATCATGCTGGTTGTATACATTTTAATTTCTATTTGATTTCACCATACTGGAATGCTTTGTAATTAATATGAATATAGTATCCACGAGTGTTTAATAATGAGTGTTATCCCACTGTGCTTAATAAAGAGTTGTAAGATACCCTAAAATAATTCAGAACATGGTTTTAAATACAAATATGACATTATTATAATGAGCTGATTTTTCTTTTCTATGCATCTTAAAATGGGATGGTGCTGAGTTCAGTGGAAAACCACCAAATTAACACTGCTGTTAGGCATTAAATTACTGTGGTGGGGCTGAACTTCAAGACTAGTAAATTCTGGCATTTGATATTCTTGGACCTAGTCAGATCCTCCAGGGAACCAGTGAGAAGAAACGAAACTGTGTGTGGGTCATCTGAATGTTTATTAGCTTTATTTACTGTTTGTAGCACAGAATTTGGTTGTGACTTCTGTCAGAACTGAGGCCCGATAATTCTATGTGATAATCACATGTCTCTTGGGACTTCCATACATGCAGTACGCATACAAACAAAGAGAAAATGGGGGTCATTCATATTTTATATTATTCTCCTCCAAAGAGTTGATCACTTTCTGTTGTGACACAGAAGGTAATTGTTACCTTGAACCAAGTGTCTCCATCTTCTCTTTTCAACTTGAAGACTGTTTTCTCCTTCTTGTTCAGTTGAGACTACTTGATAATGCATAAAAGATACATATTGTCTTTCCTGACTGCAGGAAGCAATGTCCAGTGATGCCAAGGGAATAGTTCAGCAGCATAAAAAGAAGATGCCACTGGATGAAATGATGCGTGAGACTCAGAGCTTTATAGATAAAATTCGATTCTTAGTTGATGAGGTAATCCACACAGAAATTCAGATAAATTTAAATTCCAGGGCTTGACTTTGGTTTTCATAATCCCATGTGAATAATAACTCCTGGACTGGTTATCCAAAGAGTTCTCCTTTGGATATCTTGACCCAATCCTCTTTTGCATTAGATGGAGCTGTTAACAGACTGGGGTAGGAAACACTGGGCAATGTGGTATGGAGAAGATGCGGTACAGAGAGTTTTGTTGGTTTTTTTTTTTTTTAAATAAGGTCATCCCATATGTGACCTGGTGGTTTGGGGACAGCCTGCTTTCTGATCCAAATTCATGTCTCCACTTGTATGGTTGTAGTGATTTGTAGCTCAGGGGTCTCTATTCTATACTTCACTGTGCAGACACTGCTTAGACATCCTATTAAGCCTGAGAATAACAGAAGAATGGACATATTTGGTCAGGCCAAAAATCCAGCCAGTGGAGTGCTGTCCCTCTGAGAGCTGTCTGTGCTAGCAAACTACACAGGGCCATGGCTTTTCCCTGGCTCAGAGAGCAAGTGGCACAGCCTGGCATGGTTTGCAGCCTGCGCCCAAATTCTCTTCTTTCCCAAAACAGAGTGACCTTGCTCACAGTGTCTCCTGGGAACAGCCCCTGGGCTGGTCTTTGCTTCGAACCATGTTCAGGCTTTGCTTGGGGAAATGCAATTTGAGGCAGGGCAAGGCGATGTCATGGAGCACCTGCACAAGCAGAACAGAAGATCATATGCCAGTGCTTGAGTTTGAGTCTTTTTTGGTTTGCTGGAATAGATGAAGTTGAATGTGTTTCCACGGTAGGTGCTTTCAGCTTATGTAGTCTGTGGGTATGTTATTTTCTGAGACGGAGTCATACCCAGAATTTTAATTTTAGTTTCTCCTGAATTGATTTACAAAGCAGATGCTCCTTAATCACTCTACAAAGTTCTTTACCTTCAGCTGTGCGTAGGAATGAAGGTTTGGACTGCAAAGCATGAAGTGACAGCCTCCTTTATTCTGGGTGCACATCTGCCACTCCACAGGAGCTATGAGGGAATCATCTCTTGGTAGACAGTGTTTTAACAAAAAATGATGGTGGTGGCTCATAGAAAGAATTCAGTTTTAGTTCAATATTCATCGTCATTTAACAGCCGCAGAATACGGTGCCTGATGTGTTCATCTGGATGCTCAGCAGCAACAAGAGAGTTGCATATGCAAGAGTCCCAGCAAAAAACATACTGTATTCTCCAGTGAAAGAGCAGAGAGGCAAGGACTGTGGGAAGATTAAAACCCATTTCCTGAAAGTAAGTCTGGGATGCTCTGCAAACACAGGTGATGCCTGGGGAACATTCGGTATTCAAATTTCTTCCAGGGATTTTATTTTACAGGCTCATCTTTGAAATGTACTAAAAATGTGTGCACGTTTATATCTGCCATCTATTAATGTTTGCTTCTTACATTTCTGCTTGTCCTTCTCTAAGCACTGTATCATTACCAGGCTTTTGATGTATGAGTAATTAATTCTCTCATTACTTGTTATGGCAAGAATATAGCATTGTTTATCTATGGCTGTATACATAAAAAGGTAGAAGAGGTACAGCCTCTTTGCTGGCAAAGACGTCAG
Organism: Dromas ardeola; assembly: GCA_013398915.1. Taxonomy (NCBI): domain Eukaryota; kingdom Metazoa; phylum Chordata; class Aves; order Charadriiformes; family Dromadidae; genus Dromas; species Dromas ardeola. Next base: position 220,622 of record VYZM01011224.1, on the reverse strand, counting down.
AAAGCAGCACATGGAAGTCTGGGACGAGAGTGGTAAGAGATCAGCACGCAGCAACTCAGATAGCAAAGAAACCTGAAAAAAGGTATTCAGTGGTAATACAGCAATTTATTTATGCTTGGTATTTAAAATGTGCCTAGATTTGTGCAATGTTACCGGATTACTCATCTTGAAGGAAAGTCTTAGTGGATATACTCCTACAAAGGCAGTGGAATATTACGGAATGTAATTGTTGCTGTGGCCATCAGGAAAAACCCAAACACATAAGAAAATAGTAACTTCATATAATGACTTTTTAGTCATTTAGTTATATGGGAGCACGCCCATAAAGTACAGCTGAAGAGCAGATGGAAATATCTAAGCTCCTGATAGTTGCCATAGGTACTTGTTAAGCGCAGTACTGCTTGCCTGCATGAACAAAAAAATACCATAATTAACTCTCCAGCCCCATCAATATCAAGAATTGCCGTAGGAACAGATAATACTAAACACTGAGCTTGGCAGAGCTAGATGAAGTGGGAAGGGGGAGGAAGGAAATGATAGTATTGTTTGTGAAGACTAGTAGCATTTTATGCTGGAATATGTTTTCTGACCTGCCCAATGGACTAGTATTTTTAGTAATGAGACTAACTATTTTTAGTAATGAGACTAACTATTGGAGACGAGCAAAACTGCATGAAATGGAAAGTGGGCTGAAGTCTGGGAAAAGCAGGGTATCAGCTAGCACCGGTATGCTTGCAGCTATTAGGTAGCCTGCACAAACCTCTGCATATTAGGCAGACTTTCAACCAAGAAAACTACTCATTTCTTCCCGAAGAATCACAGAAGTTTCTTGTGCTAAATGAATCTCAGGGCCACTCACTGTGGAGAAAGGCCATTTATCAGTATATCAACTCAGTGAATGCTCCTTTATTTTACTCTGGCTTGGTAGCACTCAGCATCCAGCCGTCTCTTTTTCTTGAGCTTGTGGGTGACGAGTGGATTTTGTTCTTCAGTTACCAGGCAAGCGCCCACTGGGCTGGACTGTGCAGGCAAAGGTGGACATCTACCTGTGGCTTGGACCTGCCAGCTATGCCCACAGCATCATGGAGAATTTGCCTGTAGGATATGAGACTGAATTACCATCTGACACCAACTCAGCGCAGAGTGCGGGGCCCTCACCCGCCTGCCTGCTCTATAAAGGTAAGGCACTGTTTCTTCTCCATATTAGCAATTAAGAGACATGGCCCCAAAAAGTCTAATTCAGAAGGCGGCACAACCTCAGTTTAAAGCAACTGTTCTAAGATGATCACGGCTTAGCATTTTTCATCAGAAAAGGCTGGTTCATTGCCAAGTCATCAGTCCTGCCACTGACACTTTGCAGATGTCAGGGAAAGAAAGGACCTGTTCGCTTGCAATTTCTGTTCTCTGTCCCATGGGTCTGTCTCCTCGTAACGAGGAAACATCCTTCCGTTTTCCTGATGAAGCTACTGTGCTGAACACTGAGTAGATAAACTAGTGATGGGAGATAAAAACTGGCAGTTAACAACCTTGCGGTAGAGACTTACATCGGACATTGATTTTATTCTGAGTGTCTCAGGTGTTTCTTTAGTGAGACGGTACCAGCAACAGTTCCCTTGTCAGATTCTGGTTGGACAGCGGGTGATGAGTATTCCCTTCCTACCTATGTGCTGCAACATTTCCATGAAGCTGATATAACTGTTTTCTTTGCAATGGTGTAGCCCCGCACCTCTTCCAGCTGAGAGCCCACATGTATCAGGCGAGGGGGCTCATTGCAGCTGACAACACGGGACTTTCGGATCCTTTTGCAAAAGTTACTTTCACATCACACTGCCAGACCACAAAGGTAAGTTCCAAAGTCTCTTTCAGTATATGATATTTTTTCCCAATTAAGCCATGAAAAGGAAAAATCGTGGCTTTGCAAGGAGGTACCTAGCGGGAAAAGTTAGATGCCTGCTGTTAAAGGGCAACTCCTGACAGTCCACTGCAAGCAAGGCAAAAGTTTAGGTGTAACTTGTTATTCTAACATAAGATGCAGTAGTACTAGTTTATTTTAACTCAGATGTCAGATTCTCTGGGGCTACTGGGACTTTGTAGCAAATGAATTACCTTTCTCTACATCTTTTTGTATGTTTTAAGTTTGGACTGTTATTGCTTGGTATGAGGATGAACCCCCACAGTTTTCTTTTCTTACAATCTATACATGCAATGATTGAGCAAAGAGTGAAAGCCTTTATATGGCTTCTGTAGCCATGTGAGCCAGAATGCCTCCTTGCGATGGACTTCGGCAAAGCAGACTGGTGGTTTTAGAGTGGCAAAGTTGATATGAGCTGAAAAGAGGGAGGTGTGAGACTTTCTGCACCACTTAAATGCTGTAAAAATGTGCCCATAGGGAGTGGTCTCACATGTCCCTCAGGCATCTCCAGGGGGCAAATGGTCTCCTGTGGACATTTGATGGAGCCTCTAGAGAGAAGGGGGAACTTCTATAGAGCTCCAGCAGGAAGGCTGAAGTAAAGCCCTGGCAAATGAACGGGAGAATGGTCCCTCACAGAACATGAGGACTGATTTTCAGAGGTCCTGAGCCCTCTACAACTACACTGGAGTTAAAATGGGGCCAGGAGTTCTGAAACCCATGCCACAAGCAGAATTTGTGGGGCCAAATATGGTCTTCCTTCAGAAAAAGTATTTAACCCCCCTCCATCCAGCCCCTTTCCCCAAAGCCTCCACAGAAGACTGTTTTAATTTAATTAATTCTAAAATTCCTCTTCTCTCAGAGGGCTTCTCTCAATTTCTGCTGCCAAAAGGAGCAAGAAGCAAAAACCTTTTCTCTCCTCAAGTCGTTTGTGCCTCTTTGTGCTGCTTCTGCCTCAAGGATGTGAATTGATTTTTTCCTGTAATGTGATTTTAACTGCCACTGGAAGCTGGCGGATGAAGCCAATGAAGTTAGTGTTTAGATGCACCAGATTCAGGAAAGTAGAATTTGGCCCAGGAAAAATAGGATTTTATAGGCACAGAAGTGTTAAGTTTATTCACTGCCTGAATAAAATATTGCAGCCAATAACTTGCATGTTTTTAGAAGACTGTCAGCCAAGTGCCAATAAACTGTAGTCAGGAGCCTTATTTCCATTCAAAAGAATGATAGCAGGTTATGAGTCATTTTGCAGTTGGCACATTTTTCCTCTTTAAATGTTATCTTTGTTAAATATATTTCCTGCCAAGACAGTTAAAACATTGTCTGTGATGAAATGCCATAAGCATCCACATAAGCCAAATTACAACAAATTAAAAACTATTGATTTATTATGATTGATTTGTTAAATCTTTTTGTTGTTGTTGTTTTTTGTAAAGTGTTATGTACCATTACACTGAAGTAAAAACAAGATTGAAAAAATGTACCCTGAAGAAGTGAAAACTGGCCTCTGTTTAGGGCAAAGGCAAAGGCAAGCATGTGCCCGCTTTCCTAATCCAACAGCCTTCCTCTAAATTTATTACTGAGCTTTGTCTACACAGGCTGGTGGTCATGTATTGATATGCCCATGAGGGGTCTGTGAGGCAAACAGGGAAACGAAGACACCAAAGATATTGGCCTCAGAGCAAAAGAATCATATTCTTCTGGTTGGAAATAGCTGCTGGAAAATGCGGTGCCTCAGATAAGGGAGTTGTCCAGGCCGTGGGAAAAGATGTCACCAGCAGATCAGCACATCCTGCTGAAACACGCCCAACCAGGCAGTTCATAGCTCATTAAGCATTTCCTCTCTTTCATTAGATCATTTCTCAGACGTTATCCCCCACCTGGAACCAGATGCTGCTCTTCAACAGCATTGTGCTTCATGGAGACAGAGAGGAGATTGCTCAGTTCCCACCAGAGATCGTCATCGAGCTGTACGATGACGACGCAGTGGTAAACTCAAAATCCTTCTTAGTAAAAAACTCGGGCTCTTACATCTTACTGCCAGCATGAAAGCAAAGTCGTTTGCAGTTTAACATCTGAAAACAGCCCTGAGACTCACTTTATGTCCTTGCAAAGCTGTGGCCTTGTTTTTTCCCAAGTGAATCTTGCTCCCAAAGACTGGCCTAGAGAAATAAGATGCATCTCGCCCTCACCTGCTTTGCACTCCCCTGTAAATAACGTATTTAAGTGTGGGGAGACACGGATGTATCTCTGACTGTGCAAACTCTGACACAGTCTCACTGGCTGAATATAGAGCTCAGAAACTTCGAGTGCTCTGAAGAGGTAATAAGGGCTCAGCTCTTCCATTTTCATACCTGCCTTGCATTTTAACTTGCTCTTTGCTTCAGAAGGTGTTTTTTTCACAAATACTAAACTCTGCATCATCTTGGCTCTATGACGGCTCTGAAATTCAAATGCATTTGACACTTACATTGTCTTTTTTTTTAGGGTAAGGCAGAATATATTGGGTCTACAGTGGCTGCCCCCGTGGTGAGACTTGCTGATGAAAATTATGAACCACCTAAACTTTCTTACCACCCAGTGCACTGTGGAAGTCTTTCAGGAGGAGACCTTCTTGCTACATTTGAGCTTCTAGAGGTACTCTAGACTTTCTGGACAACTACACTTTTGCTCCTTGGGCTCATAAAAGCAGCCGTGGCATCAAGGCCCACCACCCCCTTGAATTAATGGGAATTGTGACTAGAGCAGGATCATTCTGCTCTAGTCCCTATGCAACCTCTGTTGCTCCCTCCACCCTGCCAGGGGCCACTGTCCACACACACACCATCGCCAGTCCCTCGCATGCTCTGAGCCTCATTTGCCCGTCACTTGCCCTGCTCTAAATTGGGCTCTGGACTGAGAAACAACTGTGAAAATCCCACCACCACTGCAGTGACCTGCTCTTTGGAGTAGCTCGTGGCTCTGACTTTAGCAACATCAAAGCTCTCAATGCTACTTTCTCTCTTAGGAAAAGGGAGTGGTGAATAATAAGCGATGGATTGGGGAGACTGAGTTTTCAGATACCTCTAACACATTGAGAGAGATGTTACACTGGTTTCTAACTGCGAGACAAAAAGCAAATTCAACTTACCTTTGGGGCTAGCCCAGCAGATGCAGGAGTGGGGTGTATCATGCCTGGGATTCCAGGGAATTTCAGTGGAATTTGCAGAGCCACCAGTTAGAGGCAACTTATCTCTGCTGAAAACCTACGGCAGGTTTATTCTGAAATGTGAAATGGGAAAAGTGTGGAACTCCGTGACATGTTTTATAGATATTCCCAAGATAAAAGAGGCTTTTAAGCATGATGGGCTAATTATATTCTTGGTGAAATATGGCACCATGTGGAACATTTCCTCATTATTGTGGGTACCTAGGGATAGAGTCTAGCACCTTAACCATAATTCTCCCATTTTTTTATTGAAATCCGCTCTTTGGTGAACGAAGAGAGCATCGTATTTTGTTTTGCCATCTTTTGGTACAAGGGAAGCGACAGTGCTTCTGGGATATATCCAAATATACCCCTAAGACTTCTCTAGAGAGGTGATGAGAACTGTAAGTAAAGATGCTGCAGTCCTTATTTTCATGCGCTGTATTCTTCTTCTCAGTGACAACACTCTAGAGCATTCTATGATTCTATGATCTCACATGGCAGATAATAGCAATATGGACATTAAAGAAAATTTCAGGAAAAGACATATATAAACATCTGTCAGGCTTCAAAGCACTCCCCAAGCTGATGTGCCAGTGGCTTCTTCTAATATCAGGAGATTCCTGATGATGCTCTGTGTGAGGTTGGAAACAAAAATCTCTCATCAATAATTTATTTTCATTCTGAGCCCATAACCTTTCCCATGACATTCCATGCTCAATAACTCTGATCTGCAGGTACCATTTGGTTCAGCTGAAGAAATGTTGTGCAAGAAGTGAATGCTCCTTTTTCAAGATGAATAATATTATGCTGGGTCTTGCTGGAGGGATAAAATTATTCTTATAACGTTTAGAAAAATACTAGACTAAAAAAATACAGACTAATGAATACTAGGAGTCTTGATTTTGCTCAAAGTGGTCTCAGAATTTACTGATTTTTTTTTTAAACAAAAAAAATGCAGAATCCCCTTGTAAACATACCTTGTGGGGATTTTCCTCTATTGTCATTTGAGTGCTAGATCATTCTTCACCTCTTGTTCTGTGCAGTTTTACTGTGACCATGAAGCAAAGTCCTCTCTGAGTCATACCAAGCTAATTTCACTGAAAGCAAGAGAGTTTCACTTTTTAATACAGAAGCACTCTCAACTTGACTAGTGGTTGTTAGATCTTGGAAAACTGAGGACTTTGCATTATATTGGAGAACTGTTCAGTTAACTGTGATACTTAAAAAGAACAAAAGCGAAGATCCAAAGAATCTTGATTTGATATCAGTCTTAGGTTTTGCAGTCTTCGAGTGCAGTTTAATCAAACTCTTTATGAGGTAATTCTGTCCTCAAATGTTGGATCTCTCCCAGCCTTCCTTCCTAGGCCATGTCCTTGGGAACTAATCCCTTCTCAAAGCTGTAAGAGATGCAAATAGCTATGTATGTTCTAGGTTTCTTTTTAAAAAAGGAAATTAAAGGTGCACTTTAGAAATTATATACGCATGTCTCTGTATCTTGCAGATTAATATATTTTTCTTTATCACCTGTCATCAGTACTTAAGTCAGACAGTGCAAAGAGAGTGGGTACCCTTAAACGTCAACTGTGTGTAGGGATATGACATCTGGTATGTGATCTGGTTCAAGTGGTCTTTGCCTCTTATCCATTTATTCTTTTATTTAAAGTATCAATTAATCTATTATGGGGTAAAATTTTGGACCATTTGATGCCAATTAATATAGAGTCTGAAGCTCTGAATATAATTAAAGCTAAACAGGTGGATTTCTAGACACAAAGTTGTTTCTGTTTGGCTTTTCAAACAGCATCACAGAGGTGGCTGGTAGAAAGCAGATACTTTGGGGAACAACAAAATTAGACCTAGATCTCTGGCCTCAAGTTCTACAAAATCTATGAAATGAATTGCTTTGGATTTTTACTTATAAAAGGCAGTAAATGTGCATGTGAATTATTGCTGTTAATTATTTATTAATTACTCATGTATGCTGCAGGTGCTATGCTAGCAGATATGTTTTCCACCCATCTCCTCTTTCACCTAGAAGGCACTAGGGAATACATCCTTTCTCCCTTATGCTAATTAAACTCCCCCACAACTGTACATAGCTGCAAATAACAGACAGATGGCCAAGGTAAAAGAAGCAGAAGACTCCAACTTTACAGGTCCTTTGGGAGCTGTGTCTCAGATGCTTCACCTTTCAGCAGTGACAATTTAGCTTAGGAACGGTGAAGCACTCCAGAAGTTGTGTTTCTTTTCCCCAGGAGCTGTATGTACAGTATGCTTTAGGTACCGTACTTCACAAGAAAGTTGAGGAGACCTCTGCCTGTAGGTTGTTAGCTCACCTGTGAAATGTGTGTTCCTGCTGTTCTCTGCTACCACAGCCTGAGCTTTTGATCGGAGTGATCATCAGGTCCTGGCTCTAACCGTTTTATGTAGAAATTTGCTAAATCAGGCCAGGCTTTGGATCCGCCCTGCATGGACTGAGAATGTCATAAATACAGTGTTGAAAATTAGGAGGGATTTGGGAAATGAAGCCAGGGAGCTTTCCCACAGAAGGTGAACCAAACAGGCTGCAGAACCTGGAGCATGGCAAGAGGCAAAAAGATGGTTAGAGCCGTGGTGGAGTGTGTTCTCCTCCCACCCACCTGACACAGGGCAGTCACACACATCCAAATAACCTCCTGAACATGGGGCAGGCTTATGTGCAATCACATGCAAAGGACATAAGTGCCACCTGCCGCATGATTTTAATAGTTGCACAGAAAAGGCTCAGCCCTAACACTGGAGATGTGGTTTGCAAGTTCTCAAGTGGTGACAGCATGCAATAAAGCAGGACTTCTCTTCCATAGTGGCTGAAGAGCATTGTGTCTGTCTGGCAAATGTGCGGTTTAGCTGATGTGCGCTGTCTGTTCACCAGCCTTTTTTAACTAGAATCAGATATAGAATTTTCCTGAGAAAGTCTTCTAAGTAGTTTTGCTCAGGATTTTTGTTAAATAGAATTTCCGTGCTTTCTATTTTTAGCAAATAGAATTACCATGCTCCAGTACATGCATGTCTTTAGGGCAGACTATCTCCTGCCAGGACAAAGGAGACTTCTTTTCAGAAAGGTGCATAAACCCAGTCTATTGAATGCTCTTCCTGCCAAGTGTTTTAGCATCGCAGCAGGGCAGATAGCAATCCAGGTCACATTCCTCTCACAGCACAACCTGTCTGCTCTGCAACGCGTTTTGTAAAACTGCATTAAATTGCTGTGTTCTATGTACCATTCACAGACACTTCTGATACTGGTTTTATTCCTCCAAAAACCAGTCAAAGTTATGACTGCTTAATTTTTCAGATTCCTCAGTCAGATCCAGACAGACTTCCCCCCCTGGATCCACCAGACGTTGGCCAGATTTACCCAGTCCCAGTCAACATCCGACCTGTTTTAAGCAAGTACCGAGTGGAGGTAAGTTACTTAGAATACTTCGGCTTCCAAACCTCAGCTTCTTTTATGCCCTTACTGAACTGTAACAGTAAGGGATGATGATTTTAAAATCCTGATTAATAGGAATCACCTAAAAATAGCATATAGATCCCAAAATAAATGTGGTAAGCTCAGATCAAATTGATTCCCCAAGGCTGGGCATGCAAGGCAGTGCTTCCACCCGAGGCCAGCAAAGGTGACATCTCAATCCCAGCCTGCCGGGACGGGACGGCCCCCATGGCAGAGAGTGGTTGATGGGCACTCAGTGCACCCAAGGAAGTGTCTGCTGGAAGGCGGAGAGCTTCCCCTTGCAGGTGACCTCACTGCAGGTTTTTCTGGGTCCCAAACTTCAGCCAAGTGGTGTCACCTACCTGCATACAAATGTTTGCGTCTTCTCTCCCCTTGTCTCTTGCACCATTTGTACCCAAAGTCCCCTTGTGTTAGAAAGCAGGGAACTGTGATTATTATGGCTTGCAGTTGGCAATAACTTCTTGATATCAGTTGAATGTTATTAATTGTTTTAATTTCCACCATAATCCTGATGGTTATTGGATATCAGATTTAAGTAGTTTTTTTTTTTCTGGTGGTCCTGTGCTCCCAAAGTGATATGAGGTGATGGGATCCCAGCAGTGGCTTCCACCAGACTGAGGGGTGTCTGCAGGCTACCGATGCTTCTCTCTGCCCACCACAGGTCCTGTTCTGGGGTGTTCGGGAGCTGAAGAAAGTCCAGCTCCTCTCTGTAGACCGCCCCCAGGTTCTCATCGAATGCGCGGGGAAAGGAGTGAAATCCTCTGTCATTCAGAGCTACAAGAAAAATCCCAATTTCAGTGGCCTCGCAGACTGGTTTGAAGTGGTATGTAAAGCATGCTGCTCCTTGTCTTTCTGTTCTCTTGTTAAGCAAGGTGTTAATTACTCATTTCCTTCCTTTCTTGTCAAATAATTTCCTCTGTGTCTTGATTAAATACTAAGGGACATCAATACTTATGCAAAAGCTACTGATTTGAAGATGCTTTAAAAGACTTCTGCTACAAATGTGTGATAAAAGAAGATGATAATCTCCATGTTATGTCCTAAGTAGGCAAGGAAATATGTTGCCATCAGATTTTTACTGATAGATTGGAACTTGCTGGCAGATAACAGGGATATTTTTAGTACTTTTCCCTCCTCCTTTCCCATTTTGCAGGCTAATGCTCAGTTTCCTTTATTTTCTTTAAATTATTTTAATTTTTCTTCATGTGTTACTGAGCTATTAAGAGGATTGATAATTTCTGACTCATGAACTCTGTACATTTTTATATTTTATCACTTGCTGTTATGGACTGGAAAGTAATTATTGCCTGTTGGCTGGGCTATAAGAGCTGGTACTTTCAGTGGACAAAAGTCAGCATCAGAAAAAAACTGATCTGTTTGATTTACTCTAGTTGCTAACATCAAGACAGAAGTTTATTTATAAGACAAAAGGATATCAAAACACTAGCCTGGATACTGAAGTATGATTGCTGCAGTATTTTTAGCTTCCATTGTATATCACATGTCCAAAGAGCTGTTTTCCCTTTTGTAATCCATCCTATAAAGCATGTAACCACCCAGTGTCCACATCTCATGGTGGGACAAACTGAGGCAGATAGGGTTAATAGCCTTCAACAAAGCAGCAGTGGCATTAAGCCTCACAACTTCCAACACAACATTCATTCCTTCTGAATGTTCCTGATTCTCCCATTTTATTCTAACGAGAGATGCTTGTATATGACAGCACGGACTCAACTCGGTAGCACAGTCCATATGGTCCACTCTCTATTCTTAAGGACAAGGCTTTCTCTAGACTTTGCAGAAAACTGTGGACAGAACTATGTTGCCTATGCTGTGTGCATTTTGCATTTTGAGTATGGGGAGAAGAGAGGGAAGAGTAACAGTCTTATTGCTCTGCATGACAAATATTCATATCCTATATTCTCTAGTAATTTTCATGCTGCTGTCTGTCCTACTCCGCTAGGAGCTGCCTGAAAATGAACTCTTGCATCCACCACTAAGCATCTGTGTGGTCGACTGGAGAGCGTTTGGGAGGAGTACTCTTGTTGGAACGCACACCATCAATTGCCTTAAGCAATTCCTATGTAAGACCCGTTTGGGTCCTCAAGCTACACCAAACAGACTAGACATTGTAGAGGTTGAGAAAGGTAAATGTCCAACCCTGACCCCAAACAAAAAGACAAAGGACCTACTCAGAGGCTTAGCACTAGGCTTTATTGTGTTGAGCGTAGAGTCAAACTCTTAATCATATGATCATTTGATGATGACCAAATGTGATGATAGCATTTCTGGCAAAATCTCACCTGACTTGCCGTGTTTCAATTTCAGCGTCATCTGAGTCATCCCAGCCTGCTGAGTTATCCCGAGAAGAACCATTTTTAGCTGATCACGTCTATGCCGAGGTGGAGCAGGGTAAATGTACGGTAGTAGAACCAGACCCATGTCTCACAACACTTTCTGCCCCTGAACCAGAGCACTCTGCCTCTGAACCAGGGGAAGACAGAAAACAGAAGGTGGGTATAGCTGGAACTCTCAGTTAACTCTTTGCTGCAGTCTTGCAGACTTTAGCCCTTCCTTATAGAATGGTAATCTCTTACTTATCTCAGGATTAGAAATTCTGGGTACTGTTGTTAACACCCACGTTATCTTGCTGGCCCTTGAGAGAAGTAGTTAGCAATTCGGCTTTGACCCCACATAATTTCTTAACTTCCATTAATAGATACCTCCTTTCTTTCCTTTTATCTTTTACGATCATCTAGCAAATGGGCAAGTACTGCTGGAGTAGTAGGATTTTTACTTTTCCTGGCCTTGAATGATTTACTTAATTGCAAAACTCTCACTGTGATTGACTTTTTGTGTTCATGGTGTTTAGGCAGGGATGAAAAACCCCTGTGTTAGATGCTGTACAAACGTGGAGCAGAAAACCTGCTTCCAAAAGATCTTACAGTCAAAGTATAAAAACTGGTGTCTTCTATGGGTAGAAGAAGATAGGAAAGTACAGGAAAACAAGGCAATTCTGGTCAGCATGGCGTTTACAGTACAGTATATGCTCTAGATTGCACACGTTATTTTTTGTTCAGATGCACATGTTCCTCCTTTCTCTGTAGTTTCTCTCATCACAATCACCCTTTTATTAGTAACAATAAAAGAAGAAGATGCAGGACTGAGTTTCATTTCGGAAGCTGTTTCTGCAGCTACATAAAGCATGTGTGTCCAACCTTTGATATTTCAGTGGTCAAATGTTTCCAGCATCCTTCATAATTAGGAAGTCAAAGAAACCACAGGGATGTCTCGTTTCCTAGATGTATACACCAGACTGGATCTTTCATCTGGTACAGAACAATATTAATGTATGACAACAAAGTATAGTAAGAAAAGAGTCTTAAAGGGAACTCTGTAATGTAACCATCTGTGTTATATTAATTATCATTCCTACTTGTCTATCATTCCCAATTATCTATCTTTGCTCTGGCCTCCCCAGCCAAGCTGACAACTCTCTGTAAGGGTGTAGGATGCATACTTTATTTAACAAGAGCCACTCTTTAGGCAATAATGAAGTTGTTAATATTTGCCACATGGGCAGGTGGACTTCAAGATCCTATTTTAGCTTTTTAGTAGAAAAAAACCAGCTGAACTGCAGCAGCTGTTGGGACTCTTTCTCCTTCCAAAAGGCAATAAAGAAATAATGGGAGTTCTTAAAATACTTCCAGACTTAAGTGGGAAAAAACAATTTGTATCTGAATATTCACATCCCTTAAAACATCATTACCTATTTCTCTGTGTAGATTTGCCTGTTGTATGGGTTGCTCCTGTGGCAATGTCTCAAATGCTCAAAGTTTTAGCATCAGCAGTAGGTAATATAGAGATAGCTTTAATAATATGATGGTTATGGTGAAGTGTCTTGGAATGAAAGACAGAGACACTAATTCATATTCCATTTTTTATTTAGCTCTTGGAGGTTGACATTTTCTTCATATACATCTGTTCATGCTTGATGTTATGAGTCAGGTGATTAATTTTAGTCAGTTCTAGAATTCAGCAGTGTTTTCTCCATGCTTTTGTAGGATATGAAAAAATCCATCCGACGATCAACAAAGAGGAGAAAAAGAACGATTGCGGATGAATCAGCTGAAAACGTCATTGACTGGTGGTCAAAATACTATGCTTCTCTGGTTAAAATGCAAAAAGTAAGTCACCCAGCATGCCCAAAACTCTTATAGATGAGCAATGTCATAAAAGCAGATTTACTTTTTTGGTATTACATTCACGATAAGGAGTTTGTCCATTGTATTTTTCTTTTGAAAGGCAAAAGGAATTTTTCCAAGTGAGGGAAAACCTGAAGACAGTAAGTAAATTATTTACATTTTTCTATTATTTTGTACTGGCAATACTTTGCTTCTCTACTATTTTACCGTCAACAATTAATGTTTGGTAACAGGGTGCTGCCAGTATACTGGGCTCTTTCCTCTACAGCTGATCAGGTGTTGGGTAGATTAAAACTTCACAGGCAGTGGTGCGTTAGCATGAGTTTCCTGTCATTCAGACCTCATGCACAAAGATTTGAAGTCAAAGTCCAAAATGATAGAAGTTGGAGATTGTCCTAATCACAGGTTGCATTTGTAGCAGGTCCAGAAAAAGAAGCTTCCCTCAATTTTTAATCCAATTCAGGATCAATGCTGTAGGAACAGCTTCTGCTAGGATAATTCATAGTCATGTGTGTTACTTCCATAGCTGAAAAGCTTTGTGACTAGCTCAGGCTCTAGCAGAAATTTTTTACACAAGAACCTAAAAGAATTGGCCAGAAATAGGCTCTGTGTACGTGTATGTATATATGCCTCCATACATGTATACTCCATGGCTTAACATGTCCTCCCACAATCAAGCAGAGCTCTAGAATATTATTAGGGTTTTTTTTGACAAATATGACTGCTTGAGCAGACTGGGAATGAAAACAAATGTTTACCGTTTACACAGAGCTGCTATTCAGAATTACACTATACCATCTTCCCATGCTGACTGCACTTCACCAGTGATTGAGGTGATTTCTATTTTAAAGAGGTGTTGGGATTGCTCTGGATGGAAGATATGACCTAAATGTCAGATGGTTGCGTTCTGGAAATAGCAGCTGACGGTATTTCAGTGATCATCAGGGCTGCTGAGAGAGGAGGCGGACATCAGTTTCTGAGTGAAACTCACTTTTCCACATGGAGGAAATATTTAGATAGAAAACGTTCTACAAAGGTGTGATGTTCACTTACAATTAGAAATTTAGTTGACATTGGGACATCCACCCACATGCTATTCGGGCAGTTGTGGCATATTGTTTTTGACTGATGACTTCAGATCTTGTAAATTCTCTTCTGATAGTTTTTGTTATACATTTTCACTTGTGATGATGAGCATTATACATACAGGACAGCACTGGTATAACAAATATATATATATATGTATATATGTGTATATGTATATGTTTAGTGATACCACATGAACTACTCAAAAAATGAAAGTAAAGTGAACTCAAAATCTAGATTTCAGCCAAAGAACTGAACCACATCAATGCCATTTTTGAGGGCTCACCCTCTATTTGTTAGGAAGTCCCCTCTCAGTGTTTAGAGGCTGGCTTGAGTCTGGTGAGTTGCCCCCTCCAATTTCTCATACTTCTGGGCTTTCACAAGGTGAGCTACACTCTGTTTTGTGATGACTTTGAGCAGAGAAGGACTTGGATCACCTGATAGCTGAAGTACCAGTCAGCCTAAATAGTGCCTTCCAGTTCCAAATAAGTCTTTTTATGTGAAAAATGTTAAGATTTGTTAGTTTACGTCTGGGAGGAGTCAGAGAGGAAGGAAAAGAGCATCCTGGGAAGCAGGGAAGCAGTGATACAGGACACCATCACGCTTGGTCCTCGAAGCTCGTGAAGAAGACTTAGCCACAGAGCGGATAAAATGCCAGCTCTCTGCCTGGGAGGAGCGGTGGGAAAAGAGAGGACCCTCAGCTCGGCAGTAGAAGACTGAATGGAGAAGCAGCAAGGGAGAATCTTCAAAATGTATTTTGCATTCTTATCTGAAGCATTTGATGTGCTTTGCTCACTAAAAACCTACATGATGTCATGAAATCTCTGCAGACAAGCAGACTTCTGACCACATTGCATTGATCATAGAAGATGAGCCAGACAAAAAGAAGAAGGATAAAACGTTGAAAGGGAAACAGAAAGAAAGTCCAAACCTAGCAACACTGCAGGTAAGAGAGAAGCAATGCTGAGGGGGAAGGCTGTTTTTATTCACTGTTGCCCCAAATCTTGACATCAGAAGCTGAGTTCAGCAAACCCTCCCTTCATTTATTTCAGACACTTTAAAAGTAATAAAACACACAAAATGATATTTGATAATGCACCTCAGCACATGGGGCCCAGAGGAAACCAGGGTCTCGTAGGGTGGACGTGGCCCGCTTGGCCTTAGACCTTCGGTTTACCTGTCTAGACACACCCTGAGAGACTTAAGTGAAAATTCAGTTTTGTTGTTTGCCTGTAAAATACTGAATTCGGAAATTCATGTTGGAAATATTACAGCCTATTAAGAATGACTTTAAAAAAGAGTATGGAAAGCATTGCTGCAATCGCTAGTGCATGCTTCCTGATGGGGAGGTAGTATTCAGCTTGCATTAGATTTGGTTGGGTAACAATAGAAAGAATTCAAGGAGAACTATATGGGTCACGCAAATTGACTGGAGAGATGAGGAAGTTTGGAAAGACTAGGACTGCTTGGATTAGAAGGTAGCTGAATAAAGGGGAATTTGAAACTGCTGTTTCCATTTTATAAGAGATGGCACTAGTCTGGACCCTTCTATTTCACACTGAATAACACTTCATAAATTACAGTGGGAGAGTGTTGGAAAAATATCCATCCTTTTAAAAATGATTTGGTCTTTTTACCTATCTTAAAGCTCTGTCCCCACAGCACTTTATTGCTTTGCTCTCATGTTCTGACACATTAACATAGCAGAATGGGTCAGTACCTCGAAGGCACGTTGCAGAGAGGAAACAGAAGTGAAGAGCAGCACATCCACACTGTTTTTCACCCACACTAGTGCTTACAAATGTTCATTCTGTCCCTTCTAGAGCCAATTCTACCTGCTGCATTAATGTACTATTCCAGTAGTTGGGAAGGACAAAACTGCTCCTGTTTTAAGTGGGGAATTAACTTTTTTCCCTCAAGGACTTTTGCAAAACCTTGGTTTTATTAAAATCTGTATTTTGAGTCAAAATGGATTTCTAGTCATCCTGTAATAAAAAAGTTGCTATAAATATATTCACTGCACCACAAAATATAAGCATTCTCCTATTTTCAAAGATTTATGAAGGGGATTTGGAGAGTGAATTTAATAACTTTGAGGACTGGGTGAAAACTTTCCAGCTCTTGAGAGGAAAATCTAATGACGAAGTTCATGCTGACTCTGAAGACAGAATAATAGGAAAATTTAAGGTGAGCTTTAATGTTGATTAAATGGGTAATAATTTAGAGACTTTATGTTTTCATGCAGATTTCAAGTATACCAAAGATGAAAGAAAAAGACCTCGATGGTCTGTTGTAAATAGAGTCATCTCTTTTATTGGATCTAGAGTCATATTTTTCCTTTCCCATTATCTGGTAGATGAAAGCAGCATCCAGCACCAGGTGTTTACTGTTGTTATGAAACAAGGAATTACAAAAAAGTTTTAAGTCATAGAAAAGGAAGAAGAGATATATTATGTAGTCCAGATTCCGCTAATGCAACTTTATTACTGCACTATCAGTTACAGCACCTTATACGTAATTTTCAGTAATCTAAATGGAGGCCCTTACAGCTACTCCAGTTGGAAACAATTGCACAGCCTGATCCAGGGCACCATTAGGCAATCTGAAAATGTAGTTCAGAGCATGAATAATGACAGCAGGATTGCAAGCACTTTGTAGTTTAGAGGAACTGATTAAACTCATTGATACCTCAATTAGTTTGCAATGCAAATTTCTGTTCAAATAACCTGCTAGTTGCTTTCAGGCAGTATGAGCTACTCAGCAGCATGAGCCAATATTGGTTTATCTGAGTTATATAGTGGCTGCAAAAATACAGTTGGATTCCAGTCACACTGTTGTGAAAGTAACTCAGTGGAATTATCAATTTGCAAATATACAGTTAAGGACAAAATATTATTTTTAGAATACTAATAATAAGAAAAATAGATTTAAAACACCTGCAGGTGTTAGTCCTTTAAATAATAAAATAGAGAGCATGTGAGTACTTTTTGCGGTAATCTAGATGTGATGTTACAGAGCCATGTTATAGAGCAAAGACATTTTTAAAGGCGATGTTTAGTGCACTGGAGCCTGTGTTCCCTTTGAGTGGTACCAAAAAATATGTTGTGTATATGTAGGTGCTGCAGCGTAGGCTGCATGAATGCTGTTTTATTTGCATTCAAAGGATTGTTTTCGTATTGCACTTGATCTGTTTTTGAGGGAGATAAAAGACAGTGTATTACCAGGGCTCCTTCTGCATATATCCAAGTCCTGAGGATGGCAGCTTGCTGGACGGAGGACAGCCCCGCATCCTGCAAGGAATACCACCAAACAACTCCGTCAAAGTCCTCATCAGGGTTTATATTGTGGCAGTAAGTAGACAGATGTTCTTTTAACCCTGAAATAATTTGGATATTTCTTTTCAACTCAGTGTCTTTGCAGTGAAGCCTCTGAAAATCCTTATCCATGTGGTAGAATTCTTTTTGGTCACATTTCACTCAATGTTTCATGTTTTAGAAATGAGTGTTCAGAGTAGAAGTTACATATTCCTCATGATGAACTGCAAGACTGGAGAATCACTTTACTTCTTCAAACGGAAAGGGTTAGAGATGTAAATAACATGGTATGGCCAACCTGGTCCAGCCATGTTATGCAAATGCAGCCAATTTTAATCAGTAGATTTGTTTCAAAATGACACACAGCTAAACAAAACTTTTTCAGGAAGGGGAAAATGGGAGCATATTTTTTGAGGGCTTGAGTTGCAGGTAAGTGCATGTAAGTGGTAGGCACTTCCAGAACACGCAGGACTGGACAAGAAACCCACGGTCCTGTGTCATGACCACGCTGTATTGAACCAAGCTTCCTGAGGACACAGTCTTTCTTCCTAACAGGCATTTAACCTCAGCCCAGCTGATCCAGATGGCAAGTCAGATCCGTACATTGTGCTGAGACTGGGCAACACAGAAATTAAAGACAGGGAAAACTACATCCCCAAGCAGCTAAACCCAGTTTTTGGAAGGTCAGTGATGGCTTATTTTTTTTATTCAGGGGCAATTTCTGCGTTCTCACTTGCCACCACTATTGCTGTTGCTATTACAAAGTGTTTGTTATGTGCTGATTTCTGCCTGTTCGGATGTTTTGTAATTCTACTGGTTAAAATGTTGAGAATTGGTGCCACCCTGTATGATTATAAATTATTTCATTTTCATACCAGTCAAAACACATCATGCAATGCAATCTGTGAGAGGTTTTGCAAAATGATGCATGAGAAGAAATCAGACAATGAATGATCTTCTCTGTGCAAATTATCTGTGCAATTGTTAAGTTTAAAGTGAAGTAAATATCAGCACAGTAAAGTGTGATTTCACAATCTTTGTTGCTATTTCAGGTTGAATGGAGTGCCAAATAAATCTCATAATTTTAGGAATAGGACAAAAAAGTAGTTTTTTGAAATCACCTGGCCTTCTGAATGAGGGAGCCAGGGACAATACAAAGTTGATGTCAATACACATCAACTTTGTATTATCAATACTTCATACTTGTTTATATTGTTAATGCTAATAGCTGTGATTTTTTTTGCCAGTAACTTTCCCTGTTTTAAAAAGATTAAAAATACTTTGAATTGGGATGGAGTTATTCTGTAAGAACATAAGACAGAGAAGCTATACTATGTTGGACTGAAAGCCCCCTAGGCCAGGGTCCTGTCTGCAAAAGAAAAGACTTAAAGAAAAAAATATAAGGAGAAAAGACAAGAACAGAGTGGTCCCTCCACAGAAGGCCATCTCAGTTTCTGTGATTTAAGCTCTTCCTTGGTAGAGGTTGCAACTGAAACATCGTTATGATAAACCATAAAGCACAGCCATTATAGATACCTATATATGGAATGGGAAATCACCACTGTGTTTGTTTTAGACAAGTTTAGGAATGGGCTCTTCATTTGGATAGCCCTTACTGCTTCTGCCAGTGGCAAAACTGGGGTTACTGGACCAGCAACTCCTTCTCAGCAGTAGCGTCAATCATGGTCACCACCTCTTGCCATCCCAGAAGCCCTAGTCAGCATGGCACCACCAACCTCTGGCAATCCCAGGGCCTTCTCAAACCTCTCTCTCCTCCAAAAACTGCTCTGCTTTTGTTACAAAATTGACTTTGCCTACTTTGAGAAAATGGACAAAACTTGTCCTTCAGGAGACAAAGCTCAATTTTGCCTGTGCTGTGGAGAAATCTGGAGCCAATGTTGTGATGATGAGGGTGTCCTGTCTTCCACTAATTTGTCAAATCCCTCTTAAAATCACTTTTATACTTTGAGCTTCTCTAAAGAGCTCAAGGACAACAATTCCTATCCCTGAAAAATGCACTGAGTGAAAAGGGAGTTCTGATCTTTGCTTTTCTGAATCTTGTTTTAAAGCTTTTGCTTTATCATTTTGTTGGGTGCCCCAAGATTCCTATATTCAATATTTAATCTGGATCTATTGGAAGAAAACAGAAAAGACTCACATGTCCCTTTTGGGGGTTCTGAAAAGCATGTGAGAACTCTGATACATATAGCTTCTTTAGCCTTGTAATTTCCATAATTCCACCTCTATTGGTTTCAGGATAAATCATTGCAGCTGACCAGCTCCATCACATTGCTCTGTCCACTGTAGGTAGGAACAATCCTGTACAGCACCTGGTAGGGAAGCAGGAAGAAAGAAAATACTTTTGCACTGTGTGTCTCCAGTATGTTCAGATATTTCATCAAAACAAAAAACACTACCAAAACCCTCCCATTGTTTATTAGAGGAGTCACTGTGCATACGTTGTTTGCACAGTATTCATTAATTTAGTCTTTTAGGCTTCAAAACTGATTTGACTGCATGTAGTTCTCATTGTTTTTGCTGTAGATCATTTGAAATCCAAGCTACATTCCCCAAGGATTCCTTACTCACAGTCCTGATCTACGACCATGACTTTGTGGGAACAGATGATCTCATTGGAGAGACTAAAATTGATTTGGAAAATCGTTTCTACAGCAGGCATCGAGCTACCTGTGGGTTACAAAGTCAATATGAAATGTAAGTACTTCTTCAGACAGCACCAGAGAGCAGCACACAGTGAATGACTTGACTTGAAGGAGAAATTCCAGATGTGGTGAAATATTATGCTTTCTCCAGCAAAAAAGTGTCACAGGAGGTATTTTAATTAAATTTCACCAAGGAGCTTAGCGGTGGCTTTTGGTAGCTGACAGCCTCAGTAGGAAGTGGATTTTTTAAAATTAACAACACTGTTTGTTCACCAAGTATTTTAGATAGTAAACAGTCTATGTATAACACACATGCGTGATAAACTGCCTTTGGACAGGCATAAAGGAAAAATTGGAAATAATCTGTCAGAGAATTCATGGCAGGACTAAACTCTGCTCTCTGTTATTGAGCTGCCACTGGAGTGATTGCAGCAAGGCTGGTGGGACTGGCGTGGCACTGGGAGGAGCGGAGCAGCGCGGGGCTGCTGGCAGGACAGTGGTGCCAAGCTCCCGCTCCCAGTCACAGCTGTACTCTCAAGGCCATTCTGCATGAAGATTAATGCAGAGAAATGCAAACTAAAATAACTCCATTGCCCTGGGGTGGGGCACTAACCTGGGAGATTAAGGTTTGGGGTTCTTGCCCTATTATTGTTTTATTATTTTATCTACAAACAAAGGGTGGATAAAGCAAAAAAATAACCCGGGAGCACAGACCAAACCCCAAGACCTCCCTTGGTCAGCTCAGTCAGACCTCCCGCCAACTCAGTCTCCAGTATGAGGTATTTATTTATGTCCTTGTTCCAGGTCTCAAGATAATACCAGTTTCTGCATGTGGGAGCAGCAGAATGCTTCTTCCTTAAATGTCATCCTGGAGGTAGAACATGTAGACTTGAATCCTTTATTTAGAACAGGGAAAGAGCTCTGGTCCTTCTCCTCTTGGGGTACTTGCTGATGCCTGGGCCACTTTACATAAGCTGCGGGTAAGGCTGCATCAACTTCCGTGTTTTAGGAGAAACAAGTGATTTGCCCTAGGACCTGAGCAGGCAGAGGGGTTGTCTCAAGTAAGACGTAGTGCTGGACAGTTCAAGGGAAAAATTTGGCTGAGCAGACATCAGGGACACTGGCCACAAAGCAAATCTCCACATGGGAAGTCCTGATTTGCCAGTGAACTTTGCTGAAGGAAAACCTCACCCATTTCTCTCCACTCTCTGTTCCCTCTTTGCAGAGAAGGGTACAATGCATGGCGAGATGCAACCAAGCCAAGTGAGATCCTCACTAAGCTTTGTAAGGACTACAGAATAAGCGGACCCTTCATGCGTCCAGGGGAGATACAAGTAGGAACAAAAGTCTTTAAAGGACAGACAGTCTTCACAGAAGATGAGAATGGTAATAAAGTAGTTCATCAGTCTTCAACTCATTGTAGCAGTACCAAGAGTCTGCCCAGCTGTAGCTGGGGCTCTGTTGTGCTCTGCACTCTAAAGTCAGATTACTGGAACCTGTCTCTGCTTTGAAATACTCATATAACTGTGGTAATGAAGGCTGTGTTTATATCAGGTATTACTGTAGCTTAATTGCAGAGAATCTGTAGCATGAGACAGTTATTGTTGGTGACCTGACATCCCCATATTAGGTGTTGGGGGGTACTTTGGACTAGGTCCTGCCTGATCCCAAGGATGGGGTACCCAGGAGTCGTTGGAGTGCAGGGGATCCTCTTGGAACATGTCTTCTGACTTAGTTTCATCTGAAAGGACAGCAGCTTGCACGCTCTGAGACCTCTCCACACAGCAAACCAAAGCATGGGAAGTCAGGATTACTGGGAGAGTCTTTTAAAAAATGCATTCCCTGTCTAAACTGAAACAGTAGTGTAGACAGACCCAAGCAGTGAGAAGAAGGGGGAAGCAAATGCAGATGTGAAGTGAGTTACTCAAGGTCAGACAAGTCTCTGTTTGACCAGAGGTTCCAGGCCACTTATCTGCCAGTCCTACCTTACCTCCTTGGCTTTCCTCCTCTCTGTTGTTTTTTTCCCCCCTCTTGGATACTAACGCTCTGACTGCTCTTCTGAAGTGCTAACACAGCTCTGTGTAAATCCAGGTATCTGTGGGGTCCACAAATCCAGAGGGCAGGACAGAACTTGCTTTCAGGGATCCCAGATTAAAAAGAGGGCAAAGCTACCAGGAAGTTGAGTGTCTGTGTCACATACAGGTGGAGTGGGACAGAGCTGTAGTGGGTGATGTCCCTGCCCATGGCAGGAGAATCGGACTAAATGATCTTTGAAGGCCCTTTCCAACACAACCATTCCATAATTCAGGTTTATATTCGAGATAAGGAAAAGAGATATGAGGATGGAGACTTTCAAAGGGGAACAAAAGGATCTGGTCTTGGAGACAGTAATGGACACTATGGCAGTGTAGGGAAACCTCTACTTGCTTATCTGTGTTTATTTGTCTTTGAGCAAATTCACCTTGGCAGCTACAAAATACAGATCACATCTTGAGTGGAAGGCTGCTCAGGTAGCACTGTTGAAGGGAAAAGAGTTGATCCATTTTTGGTTTCTTGGCCTGAGAGAGATTTATGACCTCAGTATTGCTGTTTGTTTTCCTCACTAGCAGATGATTGAGTGAGACTGACAGCAACAGCTCTCTCAATCAAAATTCCAGTTCACTAAAATGAGCTTCAGAAAAACGAACATCAGACAAGATGATGGAAACCAAAAGCAAGGAAATACAAACCAGATGGCAAAAGCAAGGAAATACAGAACCAGATGGCAAAGTCCAAAGTACTTATATATATAAGTTTTTCAACATGTTATCAAGAAATAGTTTACAGCATACAGTCTTCTGCATAATTCTTACCTAGATTGCTGTTCTGACAAGTACATCTGGGCCCTTATTTCCTGCCGTGTTCCTATGCTGGTCATCTTTTTTCTGTAAAACTAGCAAAGACCACAGGTTTGACCTCTAGGGGAGCACTGAAAAGGGGGAGCAGTACCATTTACAAATCACAGGTGGAAAATTATACCTATGCCTTACATCCAGCTTTAAATTTCAAGGGAAAGAATAACTTAACTTTTGCTCTAGGAGCCCAGAAGTTAGGGATCTACTCCCAGATAGTCTAGAAGTACCTGTAGCCAATGGGAAGAAATACGCATCTTCAGAGGGTGAAAACAATCTTTAAAAAGGTGCCTGAGAGAAGGTCTGGGTTATCATGGGGCAATCTGTCCTGCTTGCCCTTGAGGTTGCCTAACTGAGTAGTTCAGGCTAAAAGCCATGCTTTTAGCTGAGTAAAATGAGATTAAATACATCACATCTCAAACACATGTCAGTGCACAAAAGGGAACCAGGACTCATGACGACAGGGTCATCTTTCCTCCCTCTATGAGCCACTAGGAAGGGTTTAATACCTACTGTTAAATCCAAACCAAACCTTTTGTCACCTGCCAGCAACTCAGAGATAGCAACACTGAGAGAAAAGTAATAACTGCTTGCTGACTCAAAGAACTCTTAACTTCTTCTCACTTAGGTAATTCTGATCTAGGAGACGTCCCTCTTCAAAAATCTGGGTTCCTTTTGTGTGGAGTCCACACAAAAAGGGATGAAAGAGAGGCTCAATAGCTCATAGGCTTTCTCTGCTTTCCAGTATTGGACCCTACGTCCAATAATGACAATGATGACCCCTTCTTAGGGGTCTCACTTCCTCCAGTGGCCAAGCTGAGCTGGTCAGGAGGAGTAACGTTCTTCAATTTCAGCCCTCTTCCCTTGAGGTGTGATTCAGTTCTCCAGTGGGGTCTTTGCTGTTGCCATCCCCAGGCAAAATGAGGTGTAGATATAATTCCTAGTGCCTGTTTACCCTCAGCTCCATCAAAATCCAAGTCTCCTTGTCTTTCATGAACTGTAAAAAGTCCTCACATTTCCAGTTTTCTGTAAAAAGAGTAGTTCACATGTTTCTTCAGTCTTCCTATTAGAAACTGCTGCTGTAATAGTAAAATGATTTGCTATGTTTTATAGATAAACTGCTGCCTAAGTGCTAATATTACAGTTACCCCAGTGGGTACCCTTATTTACAAGAATTAAATGCATTTCTAGACCCTTCTTTACTTAGCTGGGATACATAAAACTTTGAACTCAAGCAGATTTTTAATGACCATCTTTAATAATTAATGGAACACATTACCAAGGGGTTCAACATTATAACTACTTTGTTCTTTTTTTCCTATAGAGGAGCCAGTTGAATCGCATGAACATCTCTCCTTAAAGGTTTTACGTGCTTGGGAAGAAATCCCCGGAGCTGGATACAAACTGGTCCCAGAGCACATTGAGACTCGGCCTCTCTACCATAAGGATAAGCCAGGCATGGAACAGGTAGGGCAGCTCAGAGATGGTGGTCATGGTAGACCCAGGAGCAGTTTTCTTTCCTCCAGTTACTGTGGTTTCTATTTGTATCTGCAAACTCGCAGAGACAGCATCCGAGTGCTAGGGATGAGACTTTGTACGGTGTCAACCTGGAAATTGTCACACATGCATATGTACAGTCGGTTCCCTAAATACACAGTAACCACACAAGGAGTAGATGCACATTTTCATTCTTTTAAATGCTTTAGTTTATTAAGTTAACACAAAATCTGGTGCTTGTATTTGGACTTTGGTTCTTTTTTTCTTTCATCATGTACTATTTTTATATGGACTTCACCAAATTCCTGTGAGATTGATAGAGTATGTGTATGAAAAAATATATTGTATAGTAAGTTTATAGATAAAATCACAGTTACATGATAATGAGCTGGTTGCTCATAGAGGAAGTGGTGATTTTGGCTGTCAGAAATGCTTTTAAAGCCTTTTAAAGTCTCTTGAAATTAGGGTTACAGAGATGTTTATCTTTTTTCTTTTTTTCCAAGGGTCGTGTACAGATGTGGGTCGACATGTTTCCTAAAGATATGCCTCTGCCAGGACCCCCAGTGGACATTTCACCAAGAAAACCCAAAGGGTAATACTCTATGCTTTCCTCCCAGCACAGTGGCATAAGTCTTCAAAGACTGAGCCTTTCTTAAGTGTCTGGAAAGAACTATAAAAAGAACTGTCACAACAAACTTCTGTGATCCTGAGAAAAGTTTTCTTAGGTTCACATGACTTCAAGTCAAAAGAGAGCATCCAGTTTGGTCTCCTCCATTAAACAACTCAAGATTTGGAGATTTTTGCATCAAGGGCGACCACACCTCGTTTAGAACGATACCGCATTTTCACATAAAGATTACTTGTGGTTAGAGGCAAGAGTCCCTTAATAATTCTGATGTTATCATCCAGTTGTTGAGCTGAAAGAAGTAATTCTAGTTTCATTACCTCTTTCAGCAGGATAACACACTTGACCCTGGTTGAGATCTTTAATCTGATGTAATAGTATTGCACCTATTGGATTTCCAGCACTTAGTTCAAAGATCAAGAAACACATAAAGCAGCAACAGACAGAAATACCTTTGGAATAATCATCTCTCAAATTTCAGACAGATACTTATGCTACTTTATATGCAACATTACACATAGCTCTTCAAGCTAATTGAATGCTTGTAAATGAGGCAAAAAACTGACGAACAGAATTCTCAGCCCAGCCTGCATCAGCTTTATTCCAATATTTCAGCAAGGCCTTTCCTGAGAATTTTATGTCTGAAGCAGCATCAGGTACTATTCCTGTATTATTTATGTTTGAACAAGAAACAATGTAATAAAACTGTGTTTCTTTTCCTTTCCTTTTACAAAAGCCAAGAGTTGACAAAAGTAAGAGTCTATGTAGCAATTACTTTCTTCAGATCAGAACTTTCTGTTAAAATCCTTAACAAGCATTTTCCAAGCCAAAAAGATTTAAAAATAATCATACTCACAAAACCAAAATGTTGCTGCCATTTTTGTAGTCTACAAAGTCTACAAAAGCAGAGAAAAATATTGTCAAACCATTAATTATGAGAAAGAAAGTCAACATGCAAACATGAGTTACGCATTTTGCCGACAAACGCATATTTGAACTCTTTGAACTCTGACAGGCTTGGTGCCGTCACCGCTTCCCTGGGGAGCCTGTTCCAGTGACCGACCACCATCTCAGTGAAGAACCTTTTCCCAATGACTCAAGGCATACACAAATTTTTGAGTATCAGATGTTTATGTCACTTGCAACATCTGTATTTCAGTTCAAGCTTCTAGAGCTTTGGAAGACCACCAGAAATGTCTGTATATAGGGAGTGGAGATGATGGAAAAGCTTTAATTCCTTTTACTGTTGCTTCTGAAGATGATTACACTTGTTTAAATGAAAATATCTCTAAGCAGAGATTCTCTTCCCTTTTAATGCACTGGATTGCACCAAATACAATGTTTTTAGGCACAAGAAGGACATGGACCTGTTGGAGCGGGTCCAGAGGAGGGCCACGAAGATGATCAGAGGGCTGGAGCACCCCTCCTATGAAGACAGGCTGAGAGAGCTGGGGTTGTTCAGCCTGGAGAAGAGAAGGCTCTGGGGAGGATCAGTCCCTGAAGGGGGCCTACAGAAAAGCTGGAGAGGGGCTGTTTGCAAGGGCATGTAGCGATAGGATGAGGGGCAATGGTTTTAAACTAGAGCAGGGCAGGTTTAGATTAGACATTAGGAAGAAGTTCTTTACAATGAGGGTGGTGAGGCACTGGAACAGGTTGCCCAGAGAGGTGGTGGAGGCCCCATCCCTGGAGACATTCAAGGCCAGGCTTGATGAGGCTCTGAGCAACCTGATCTAGTTGAAGATGTCCCTGCGTACTGCAGGGGGGTTGGACTAGATGACCTTTAAATGTGCCTTCTAACCCAACACATTCTATGATTCTATGATTTCTTCTGAAAAGCACCTCTCAGGGAGCTCTGTTTTTTATTAGCAAGCTGCTCATTGTTTTGGAGGCTGTTCTGATGATGTTGCTCAGATCAACTTTGCCTTGTTTCACTGCAGCATTTTTGTGAAGAGAATTGAAAAGGAACAGGCACATAAAAAGCAAGGAATTTTCCATCCCTCTGATGCTGGCAGTGACCCCACTGTTGTCCATCATGCTCCAAGAGCTGAGAGGAGCCACCATCCCCACTCTATCACTAGACTGTCTTGTAAACAGAAGGGGCCTGAGGCTGATGCTATTTTAAGAGTTTCACACAAATAGAACATTTCTCACTTTATAAAAGCATGATTGGGTAGAGGGTTACATTAGTGTCTGACCAGAGCTTGAGTACACACAGGCCTACTTTCTTTTCTTTTTCAGCTATGAACTGAGGGTAATAATCTGGAATACAGAGGATGTAATTCTAGAAGATGAAAACATCTTTACAGGGCAAAAATCAAGTGATATCTATGTAAAAGGGTAAGTTTTTCAGAACTTGTCTTCAAAAGGCCAAGTAATATTTCATTCAAAAAGCAGACGAAAAAAATTATGTTGTGAGAATATCCGATAAGCTATTTCTGTGACCTTGGCACTTTGCTCTAAATGCCTGCCCAAATTACTCACCTATCTTGGGTACTACTTCTTTTCTTTTTTTTCCCCCTTTTTTCCCCTCTTAAAATCAAGTAACTTTAAAAGGACACTAGTCCTTGCTTCCTGCTCAGACAGATTTGTCGTAAGAAGAGAACCAAGCCCATGGTATAGCAAAAGCGATCAAACACAGAATTTGAACTGTTAGGGCTTACATGGATGCAGAGAGTTATGAAATAATCAGAGAAAATGGAATTGTGACCACATTAGAAGGAAGAAATCTGGTGGTTGCCAGGCTATTTCTATGGGAATTATTTTCTAACCTCATGTGGGGAGGATGTGTGGGTGAATGACCATGGCCATGCTGGGGAGAACATCACATAGGCTCCTTCTCCATCTCCTTTCTGCTGCAGACAAAATGCTTGTCACAGCTGCAGAGGTGTCACTGGGATAATCAGTAAATGGGAAGGATTTCACATAAATAAAATGAAAAGAGAGAGAGCGAAAAGTGAGATTGGCATTCAAACCAGCTCTGTCCTGAGATTGTAGCAGGTTACTTCTTAAAATTACTTGTCTGTCTGGAGTACTGCTTTGCACTTTCTGCCTCTGAGCAGGTACCAGAGAGGGGTGGGGGGAAACTATGGCCTAAGTGGCAGTAGGAAGTATTGGAAATCTCAGGTGAGAGACTGGTCGTAGATTTCTTGCTGTGTTTCCACTACTAGAGAGTGAGATTAATATGCCAGCATGAATTGTGTCTTTGTGGAGTCCTGCAAAAATCGGAATTTGTGGAGCACTAGGCACATGGAAAAATGAATTTTCCTGAAAACCTGTTGCAGTATTGCCAATGACCAGATGAAAAGAGCTGGAGGAGGCAGCACTGTGGCTGATGGAGCAGGGAAGGGAAGATGTTTTCCACTTTGCAGGTTCTGAAAATCATGTGAACATAATATGAAATCCAAAGTAAGCATAAGTACTGGGCAGTCTGGCAGCAGCTCTTACTCCTTTGTAGGGTCTATCTATGTGCATTTTACCAGGGAAACTTGCGCTAGTTCTGACCAAGCTGTGTGGGGCACTAGGAGTGGTTCCACTCCTTTGGAGCAGGCGATATTAGCCCAGGTGAAGCAGGCACTAATACCCATGTTTGGCCCCCAGTGGGCTGCAAGTGCGGTTATTGCACACCCTGGCTGAGCAAACCTCCCCTTGCAGTTCCCTGAGAGGAGCTACTCTGAAATCACTGCTGTTCACACAGATATATCCAACTTAGCAATAAACTAACGTGTTCAGAGCAGTAGCGAAGTAGCTCTGAGAGGGCAAAATTAAGGAATTAAATAGGGAGCTTGCCTTTGTGCTGAGCTGCGCGATAACACGAGGACATCACTATCAATGCCAGAGCGGTCTGACAGGGAGAGCCAGGAGTGGGTAACTTTTTGCTTCTGTGCCTTAATGATGAAGACACAAATCTCATTATGTTCAGACAGTGCACTTGGCACTGAATCTGTCACCAGGCATGGGTTTGCACTGGGGGCGGTGCCATGCTTGGGATTGTTACTGTTTTTCCCAATTCCTTTTTGAAATAATGGGGCTTGCAGGGGAAAAGCCACTCTTTGGATGCAGCACAAAAATGCTAATCTTTACTCAAGCTGTGATAAATCATCTTCGAACTAAAACATACCTAGCTGGATCATTACCACTTAAGAAGAGAAGATTATGTTTAGGAAAGCGTTGTCCTTTTGTAACATGGCATTGTACATCAGATGTTGTGCACACTGTAGCAGAAACCAAGAAGAATCATAAGAAAAAAACAGAGGGACTTCCCCAGCCATATTTATGTCATGTTTATACCCCAAAACAGCAAATGCAAACAATTTAGACTCTCATACTGAGCACTTACATCAGTATTGGGACATTGACACAGAATTTATTAGTGTGGCACAGCGTGAATACAAGGTGATTAGTAATGGACAAATGACTGATGCTGTCTTTGCCTCTCCCAAAGAAGACAGACATCTTAGCCAACAGTAAATGGCCAACTGGTATTTTGGGAC
Source organism: Dromas ardeola (assembly GCA_013398915.1). NCBI lineage: Eukaryota > Metazoa > Chordata > Aves > Charadriiformes > Dromadidae > Dromas > Dromas ardeola. Next base: position 191,262 of record VYZM01011224.1, on the reverse strand, counting down.
CCGATCTAAATAAAAGTCATGTTCTCACTCACAAATGTTGGTCATCACTGGCCATTGCTGCTGTCCCGTGGCACAGAAGTAGCTGAAATCCCTGAGCCAGGGCTGTCACTGTGTGTCACAGTCCTGAACGGGGTGTTACCTCACACTGATCAGGGAGGAATTAGTAAATTATCATGCCTGTAACTGAATAACAACAACCACAACTCCAGCTCCCCTGGTCACAGCAGTGTATTCCACTATCTACTTGCCATAGGTGGATAAAGGGCCTGGAAGAGGACAAGCAGGAGACAGACGTACATTACAACTCCTTGACAGGAGAGGGCAACTTCAACTGGCGCTTTGTGTTCCCGTTCCACTATCTCCCAGCAGAGAAACAAATGGTAGTTAGTAAAAGAGAAAACATATTCTCCTTGGAAAAGACAGAGCGCAAAGTACCTGCTGAACTGGTGCTTCAGGTGTGGGATTTTGAAAGACTCTCTTCAGACGATTTCTTGGGTAAGTATGCAATGGATCTGCCTGAACTTCAACTCAGGTCTTACCAGGCCTGTATTTTGTAGAGGTATGTACAGAGTGGTATCTGAGACTCAACTTTTGGTTGTCTTTCTCTGAGGCACCACATTGCAAACATACATTTCTTGGAGAGGGAATAATTAGGAACTCTGATGAGATGATGCCAGGACAATACAAATGAATGGCTGACAGTAGAGGGAGATCTCCAGCTAGGAAGCTTGAGCCCAAGCTGCTGCATTGCTCCATGTATCTCACCTGGAAGCTGCTGTTTGAATGCGTTCACATCTGTCTGGTCTCTGAGTGCTGTCACATTACTTCTCCCTCCAGGCACTCTTGAATTGAACCTGAATGGGTTTCCTCGAGCAGCAAAGACAGCCAAGAGCTGTGACCTAGGCATGGTTGTGGCAGCAAGTGAAGAAAACAAGATCTCCATATTTCAGCAGAAACGCGTCAGAGGCTGGTGGCCTTTCATCAAGGCTGGGGAGCTCACGGTAGGCAGCTCACTACAGATGAACAGCTTTTCTCTTGGCTGAGGTCCTGATACAGACAGATGCTGATTTTGGGTATGGTATCTGAAGAATAATCACCACTGTCAATCCATAGGGCTCCTCCAAATATTTCAGTGGTCCCCCATAGATTTGCTTCAGGTAATCCCAGGCAGCCAGAGCTCTTTGTACTTTTTCTTTGCTTTTTTCTACTGTTCATCTCCCAGCACACTGGATGGGTAGAGTGGAAAATCAGGTGTTTCCAGCCAACTTTATGTCAGCTGAGGAAATCCTGGGAGGAATCTTACCCAACTATTTATTTATTTTCTATTTATTTCTCACTTCAACCAGGGTCAAAGAACAGATTGTAGAGTCTACCATTACTCTCCTTGCTAATGACATGTCTCAAGCAGAAAGACCACAGTCCCCTCTTCCTGCTGAAGCGTGCTCATTAAGCTTCTTCCAGACTCTACAAGACTTGTTATATTAAAAGTATCCTCCTAAGAAGGATATAAATGCTGACACAAAATTTTAATTTACCTGAAGCCTCTAGTGTAACAAGGCTTGCCAACAGGGTGTAAATCTCACACAGCGTGTACCTAGCCATTTATCTCAGGGTTTTCTACTGCAGCATCTTTTTATAATGTTGTAGTGCTTTCTGTGTATAAACTGGAGCTACAGTGAAATTCTCAGTGTTTACACAACTTCTTCATTTTCCCCTGTCTTTAAGGCTCCTTCGTGCCATTACAGCAGTATAGGGGTCCTCGGTGTAAATGAAAGACAGCTCTGCTCCTGTTTCCTAGGTGGATTGCATGTATCTAGGCATGAAATACATCCCAATAGTTAACTCTGCACATGGTCTTTGGGGCATATCTACATGAAACAGAGCATGAAGCAGAGCTGTGTAAGCTAGTGAAGGAAAACCCGAGCTGATGTGCTCATATGGCCACAGAGCTCTTTGGGAGCTTGGACCCGAACCTAGGCATCCCTGCAGCTCTGTTCTGGGATTAGTGTGGTTATCAGAGTGGTTAATAGAGTCTTTTTAGTTCCATCTAGATCTCTGTATGGACACAGACCAAAAGTTACAAGCTACCTTCCTGTAGTATAGCCGTCCACAAATTCACCTTCTTTGGCACTTTTTTAGGGCCAAAAAGTCTCTAGACTTTCATTGACTATCCAAGGGTTTTGCTAAACCTCACCTTTCCATCCCCTCCAGCAAGAAGAATGCTTTAACAAAAACTTCTGTCTTCAAGTTCATTGCCTTCCTCAGATTGAAGGTCACTGTGTATTTTCCATGGTTTTAGTGGATGGACTCCAGTTGCAAATTCCTGCTTTACCTCAATTCTCTCAACTCTCATACAGTTGATTCTCTTTCTCCCAGTCCACTTTCATCTCATGATCCCCTTGTCTTCCACATTGATCCCTTTTATCTGCATCGTTCTTTCAATCCAGTTCTGTCCTTAATCCCAGCCACTGGACATAGTTTTTTTTAAACACTTTAGTTTTTGATATCCACAAAGGTATGAGGTAGGAAAATAACAAATACATGAAAAGCCATTTGTCTGTTATTCATCCATTACAGATTTTATGAAGCTGATTTGATTTATCCACTCTTAATTGTTCCTGTAATCTTTAAATGTATGAAATCTTCATAATTTTTTTTTCTTTTGACCTAATTAAATCTATAGTGGAGAAAGTACTGAGGAACGCACCTGGATGAACAGGGAAAAGAGAGAACATCTCTGTAACCTAACACAGACAGAAATATCAACAGATTTGTTGCTGTGAGTGCAAGGGAAAAACAAATGTCTAACCCATATTTAGGAAGATCTAACTTCCATAGCAGAAGTTACAGTTGATACTAAGAGTCTGAATAACTCAAATTATGTATTTCTACTGCAAGGTGTAACAGACATGACCTTTTATAAGTGGTAATATTTTATTGGTCACTCAACAGGCTTTAATGGCTTGTCACAATGAAAACAAGAAGTAACCAGCAGTTATATTCCATTGTGACTTTTCTGAATTCTAGAAATTATCAGTAAGTTGGTGCTGAACAAAATTGTCCTTCTGTTGCAGCTCTGAGTATTATCTTCTGGCCATCCATCAAGAAAATTGACTCTGAATCCACCTGCCAGACTGCTATTCTTTTAGCCTGAGTAGAGCTCTGGGACTGCATGACATTTTCTGCACACAGATCTCGTTTCTAGACATCTTCCTTTCATGAGCTGAGACCCCACAGCTCAACTGCTCCACCACTTGTGACTGGCTGAATTTCCCTTCTTTGGTGGACTACATCTTGTCCACATCAGCCCCACAGCTTCCAGATCGGCCATTCATCTGTTCCAGGACATGTGATAGGTAGAAGACAGGTCTTCTCAGGTGAATTATGTTATAATTTAGGAAGCAGAAGATATATTTATGGGTCTGGAAGAAAACATCCTACCTTTCTTTCCTCATGGTCCTTGAGCGTAAGTCAGGAGTTTGGTGCCTGTTTTTTTTTCTTTGTGCTTGCTCTTTAACTGCAAAGACTTTATCTTTTTTTCTTTAATCAATTTCCTTCACCCTTAGCTGGTTCCATAATTTCTCCACAAGCTAAATCCTGCTGTGATTTAGTGATAATAACCCAGGATTAGATACTTACATATGATCTCTCTGATCCAGGGCAAGGTGGAAGCTGAGTTTCACTTAGTCACAGCAGAAGAAGCTGAGAAGAATCCAGTAGGCAAAGCTCGAAAGGAGCCCGAGCCCTTGGAAAAACCCAAGTGAGTAAGAGCATACCCATTAAACAAGGTGGGGCAGGGGCGTTCAGCAGGAGATGGGGAAGGACAGGCCTCCTTGCTCCTCTCCTGGCTTTTCTCCTCTTTCCTGCTGTAACCTTGAGAAGCCATTAGTCCAAATTGTGCATTGCCTGGCTGCTGGCACTCGCAGCTGGCAGCACCTTCCAGGTTAGCTGAAATGCCTTCCTCTGGAAGCCCAAATAAATTGCATTGCTGCATGGTTTTGGTCAGGTACTTTTCACACGAAAGCTCATTCCATAGCTGACCTGCCATGTGATAACCACTTAAAAACCATCATAACTTATGCATATACCTAACACCTCAGTTTGGTCACCAATAAAGATCAGACGGATTATATTTACTATGTTAAGAGGATAACTATAAGCCATTAGAATCATAGAATCATAGAATCATAGGGTTGGAAGGGACCTCTGGAGATCATCTAGTCCAACCCCCCTGCCAGAGCAGGGCCACCCTAGAGCAGGTTACACAGGAACGCGTCCAGGCGGGTTTTGAATGTCTCCAGAGATGGAGACTCAACCACCTCTCTGGGCAGCTTGTTCCAGTGCTCTGCCATTAATTTTTAAGTGCTTTAAAATGACTGTATGAAATGTTTCTTTTTGTTCAGGTTTTTTTTAATATGATCATTAGGAGACAGAGTCTCCTAATATTACAAAAAATTTCTTCACCAAAAGGGTTATCAAGCCTTGGAACAGGCTGCCTAGGGAAGCGGTTGAGTCACCATCCCTGGAGGTATTTAAAAGACCTGTAGATGTGGTGCTGAGGGACATGGTTTAGTGGTGGACTTGGCAGTGTTGAGTTAATGGTTGGACTTGGTGATCTTAAGGATCTTTTCCAACCTAAATGATTCTATGATTCTAACAATATCTGCACACATTTAAAGGTGTCTTAGGTGCTACATATCAGTGAAAAACTGACCTCTACATACATCTAGTTATTTTTGCATAAATTAATCACTTGCAGATAAAGGCACATAAAACATGAAAATCACATCATACAGGAATAATATGACTTTAACCAATCTATCTCTAATTTTTTTGTACTTCATAATCAGAGAATGAGGATGCTTATTTTTCATCATAAGAATTTTTAATGAGGACATTTTAAGAGGTTTAACAAAGGCAGATGATCTAGAAGGACCATTTAGTCTTTCAGTATTTGTCACATTAAAAAAATATTGGCTGAGATTTTTGCATTCAGAAAAAAAGTACTTCTAATCTATTTTTGCTCAAGTGCTTTGTTCTACTAAAGTAATGAGCTAGGTTTTAAAAAAAAAGAGAGAGAAAAATTGATGTTATATTTCCTGCTACCAAAGCTTCTAAAAATCAATTGCTAATCATAATGGTAATCATTGCACATTCTGTTTAATTTTGTTCGTTTGATACATATGTTGGGATAAACATGAAAAAGGGCAAAACAGCATGAAGGTGGAATTGCCGATACCCCTAAAAAGGGTATAAATTTAGCCTGAAAATTAGAGGTATTAGACTTGTTAAAAATTAGCCTTGGAAAGACTTTAATCAATCATTTGGCCCAACATCTTTATGTAAAGGCAGGATGAGCTATGCCTGACAGATGTCTGTCTGGAAAACTCCCAATAATGGAAACTAAAGCACTGCAGAGAACAGAGGACTGGGATAGCTCTGAAATACATCTGCTGGGAGGCAATCAGCCTAGGCAGTTTTAAGAGGGAGCGTAGTGTTTAACAGAAAGATTACATGTCAAGAAGGTTGTCAACAGGATGGGCAAAGGCACCCTCTCATTTTCCTCTCATTTTTTTTCCATCCCAGCCCATGAATACCAGGCAGCCGGGGGCTCCAGGGCTCCCCGCATTTTCACCTCAAGGGTATTTTATCCACAAGTGTACTGTTGGGTCAAAAGGTTGTCACTAGCCTGGTGACCCCTTCTGACTCATTTTCACCTCAGTATAAAGCGCAGTAATTAGTTAAAAGATATTCAGTTGGCCTTTTAGATTTACAGACTTTCTGTCACGTTGGCATTCACTTCCACATGCAGAATGCTGAATTCTCCAGATGACTCAGACATTGCTTACATTCCTTACACAGCTTTCTAGAGTGAGACATGACCACTGCTTTTTGTGACCCTCGGTCTTAATTTCATTCTCCTTACTGCTGCACCATCTGCACCATTACAGTGATATTGGATAAAAAAGACAACGTGCACCCAGTTTTTCTGGTGTCAATGTTGCTCCACACCACTGTACTCGTCAGGTCATCCCATCATACAGAGCTGACGGATGTTGCCTCAGCTCATCGCAGGGGTAGGGCTGTTGAAGTCAGAGGCAGAGTGACCTCCCAAACTGGGTGGCATGCCACAGGAGAGACTACGCCAATATTTTTCCTAAGGAGAATGTTGTTTTGCCCTCTGTATGCAGCCAGCTTTGTCATACAGTGTGAAGAAACTCTTGATTATGGAGACAATATGATATGGGGCAACATTTGAGAAAAAGTTAGGACTGTGAAATGCAGATAGTCACCACCAGGTGAAGGTGGCTCTTCTTCCATTTATGTACCCAGGCAAACTATCTGGATTCTGGGGTTCACCTCATCTCCTGTTTTCGGGAGGCCTGTTTTCAAATTCCTTCTGAAAATATACCATTTTGGGCCGTATGCCAGGCTCTGCCTGTTATGGTACCGTGACGGTCACCGGGCAATTAGATTTTTTGTAGTGGCTCATTAATCCTTTTGCAATGCTAAATTCCATGCAATGATTAGAAAGATTTTGAACTCCAGTCCAAGATGTCTACATTTCTTCTTTAGGATTTATCACAGTCCTGTCTGTTATTTTGAACTCTATGTCTTGTTTTAAATTGGAGTAGTTATGAAGTGTGAACTGGAATTTCATTCCCAGCGGTGTGAGGAGCCTGGGGTCAGGGACGGATGGAAGAAGGGTGACCCTATAGTACATGAAACTCGTGGAAGTTCCCTCTAAACTCTTTAGTCAGTTCCCTGGAGTTAAAGGTCTTTAGAATGAAATATGTATTTTGCAGTCGGAAATAGCCTGGATCTTCCTTTACAAAATTTTTTTCTCCTTTTCTTTCTTCCCCTTTAGCCGACCAGACACATCCTTCTCTTGGTTTGTAAATCCTTTCAAGTGTTTGTATCACCTGATCTGGAGAAATTACAAGAAGTACATCATCATCGGCATAATTCTACTTATTCTTGTTGTCTTCTTGGTGCTCTTCATCTACACGCTGCCAGGTGCGATCAGTCAAAAGATAGTTGTAGGACCAGGATAGGTTATTGTAACCAATCATACACTCAGTTAAAAATAAAAGTCAGGCAACCAGAACTTATGAACGTCTCATTCCTTTTAAGAAGAAAACACAAATATTCGTATCAGAAGATGGAGCTTTCTTAGAATATTTTAGCAACTTACTACTTTGGCTGCTCATTCAGACCCAGTCTTAATGTACGTTATCATTAACATACTGCTGCAACTTTAGTGACAATGAAAGTTTGATGCTACACCTAAAAGTAAGTTTGAAAGTAAATTCCTTAATACTAGGTAGAAACTGATTTGTCAGTCAAGTATTTATTATTACAGACAGGTGATTAAATATTAAGAGCAAAATCTGTACACGAAGATACATGTATAGTTCAGTCTTTGCATAGTTTTGTAATTAATTATTTGAACTGTTTTCCAATGACCTATAATGGCACAATTATTTTAAGATAAAATGTTTATTAAAAAAATGTCTAAGGTTAAATTGTCTCATTTGGTGTCATGCACTGAATTCACCCTGCGCCTCTCAGTAGGAGCTCTGTGCTCTATAAAGACGTCTCACACACTTATAAATGAGGTAAGTGCCAGCAATGGGGGAGGTAGAAACAGAGATGGAAAGAACTTTTTTCAGCTGCAGTTTGAAAGTGCTGGAGGTCGCTGGAGGAGAGGGATCAGGAAGATGAAGACTCAGCTATAGGCACTGCGGTAGCAAATGATCTTTGTAAAGGAGAAGGAACAGCGAGAATCCTGCTGCTTGACAAGCAGAGGGAAAAAGGAATGGAAAAGAGAAAGGCTGCAGAGTGGAACAAATCTTGGAGGATTAAAGAACACAAGGAATAAATCCTTACACAGTTGTCAATGTGAAAATCTTCATCCTACTTAACAACATAGAAAATGCTGCAGCCTGTGTCATGCACAAAGCAAGGCTTGATAACTTAATGACCCCACTTGGCCTTAAAATGAGTGATTATGAATTTGAAGTAGCAATAGAAATCTCCTCTAGTCTCATCCATGGTTAGACATGTTTTAAAGGTGACCTTTGAGAAAATGATTTCCATCATGCTCTGCTCATAAAAAGTGTGAGCAACCTGTCCAAATTTTAAAAGTATCAAAAGGCAAGAAAAAGAAATTCTAGAAATGCTGATAATTCTGCCAAGATCAGGGTGCAGGGACAGAAATCGGCGTAATTCTCAGAGGTAACTTCTATGGGAAGCTTGTGCAGTACTGCTTGTACCTGGCCTGTTAAGGCTTTACAATGAGCCTCTGTCTTCCCCTCTGGCCTACAACACAGGCAATTGCATTATTCTGAAAAACGGATGTCATTGAATCTTCCACAGAGAAAATATTTTACATTTAAAAAGGTTTGAGGCTTGTTTCAGAGGCTGGTTTTGGATGGGATGAATTGCTCTAACAGTGCCTCTTCCTCATTGCACTGATGATAGAGGCAGATCCTAAAGGCAGACTGAAAGCATTCCATCTCCACCTCATCCAACAGATTGCGACTCAGTATTTCTTCTAAATTTCATGTTCTAAGTATACAATAAATGTAAATAAATTACTTAGGTATGTGAGTAATTACATTACAGCTAGACATGTGGTAAAGGACTCCACCGGGTGAATTTTACTGTTGTGCCATTTTCCTTTATAAGTGTATTTAATATGACCAAGAAATTAGAACACAATTACATGGTGGAATCTGGACTAGTCAAATGCAGCAATGCAGGACAGCAATGTGGAAAGGTGCTGAGCACCCTCGAGTCCCTCTTCGTCTCATATCCCTCTGCACTGGGCCCTCATCTGGTGCAGCCTCTGCTTACAGAGCGTGTAGGGGACATTCCTCTGAAACCACCTCTTTTCCAATTTTGTGCCATTTTGCAATTGAGCCTGTATGAAAGAGAAAAGGAAATGTTATTTCTTCTAATATGTCTCACCATACCATGAATTTTGGAAATGCGATTTAAAAGCTCCAATAAGAGCAAATAAAATTATTTTGGTGCAAAAGGTGGGAGATGAATCGTAACAATCGGAGTATGTTGTGACAGCCATGAAGGCAATGGTTCTGATTTTTTCCCAGTGCGATAGGGCAGTAGGCGTGATCCTGCATGGCAGCTGCTGTGTCCATCTGTCCTTAATCTGCTTGTTTGCCCTTGCTGTCATGGGCTGTGTGAAGCACTGGACTGTGGCTTGAGCACCTTGCCCTTGCCGGAGGGTCCTCCTGTGCGACTCCAGGACCAAGCCTTGGCTCTGGAGCCCAGCAGCAAGCACACTGTGGCAGCAGCACTGTTAGGACAAGATGGCTGAAATGACATTCCCCTCCAAGTCTTGGTCTGAGTCTGGATGAGCAGGGACCATGCAAAGACCCTGTCCCCTTTTGTCCCTTGCATCCCATTGCAAATAGCCATCTCCTTCACCCCTGCTGCCCCGGGGCCTTCAAACCCCTGCAGCACGGCCACCCCTGGGCCCCTTTTATCCCTGAACATCAAGGTCCCCTTACCCCTGCATAGCCCTGTAGTCTGGGCTAAAAAGGGCTTCACACAGCCGAGAAGCAAACAAGCTAACTCTTTCACAACTCTTAAACTGCCTAGCACGTGTAAGCTGAGCTGGATAGCCTTGTCTTATGGGACAAAGCTAAATCAAAAACCTTTTAATGATCTTCCAGATGACTGCAAAGTAGCTGGAGAGGTAGAACTGTCAGTAAGTATTAAAGAGACAAAATATAGCAACACTCAATGCTGCACTACTCATACAGATGCCAGATGTTACGGGTTTGCATCTTAAGTGAATTTATGGTGACGTGGGCTTTGTGGTTAACAAGGAGTGAGGTTTACGCTGAGGATTGTTGTTATTGTCAAGGGCTCCTATGTATTTTATACAAAAAGAAGAGATCCTTATCCTGAGCAGTTTTCTCAACACTGGTCTGCAATTATGCTGGCTCAATTTTGAAGCCAGCTGGTACAACTTGGAGTTTTATCAACTGGTTTCTGACCACAAATAGCTCATTAAATAGCTGAGCGCTACCATTCGCAGATACAAGATCTGTGGATATAAGATTGTGTTCTTGGGACAGGAAGGCTGGCCAGGAATCCCCAAAATGTTTGGAAATAACAGCCTACCACTGCTGATCTAAAAAGGCATGTCCTGCTTTGAGACATTTGGCTTGCCACAATAAACACTGATTTTTGCATCCAAAAATCTTCTCAGGCAGGAGCAGATGTTATCATTCTGGTGAGCAAACTTGAAAGATGAAGAGACCTATGCCTGAACTGTTGAAGACAGACTCAAGTTTGCGGTGTAATAATTTCTGAGTGCCCGATTTCAGGTGCCCTGAGTCAGATTTTTAGACACAAACTCACCTCCTGCTGGCATTTAAAGAGCAGAGTGGGAACAGAGTCCCATGATTTAGTGTTGTGGAGCAAGCTGGGCATTCCTCGTCCTGCTCTAGGCTCCAGTTGTAGCTCATTTGACCTGTGGGCACATCAAGATGGGTGACTGGGGACAACATGGCAGGGGGCTGTGCTGACCAGATTGAAACCAGCTCTAGCCTGGAAATGTGTATTGGTGCCAAAGCCTTGTTGCTTTCAACAGGACACATCAGGACACAGAGCAAATAGTGGCCTGGTGTCACCCGCACATGTGGCCATTGTTGTAGGTGGATGTGCTGCCTTTTCAATCATGAGGCAAAACAGGTTAATAAATGCGACAAGCGGATGTCCAGCAGCACAGTGGTAGAGATGGGGCAACAAGGGAAGATGGACCTCTGCCTTGTTCTGGTGATACAGCTGAAGAACATCCAAGGGAAGAAAGTGGAAAGTCTACTTTTAAGGAGGAAAACCAAAGCAGAACCTAATCAAGATATAACGTGAAGCACTAGAAGAGGAATGGTTCTCTGTGGAAAAAAAAGCTCAGCTCCAGGTATATTCACAGGCACACTAAAATGAAATCTTTATAAAACATTATTACATGAGTCAGAAGGAAGAAGCATTACTGCCATTGAAGAGCAGAGATGTGAAACCATTTGCTCGAACAGAGCAGGAGAAAAGTGATAACAAATCACTACCAGATCTTTGCTGTCAGGGCCTCCTATGAAAGGGAACAATACTGAAAAACCCCACCAACAGATTACTGAGTCCTTGAGAAAAATATCTATTCGCTTATACCTCTGTCATTTCTATTGGCTCAGTTCGGGAACATTCAGTGGCATGGTAATACCACAGGCAAGCAAGAGCATGAAATGCTTAAGAAGCAGCAGCAGTTTTGAGCTCAGCCAGTAAAAGCAGTTACCAGCAACAAGTACCCACCCCAGTGGGGTTTGCCACAGTCTTGCTAGATTTTCTACTGTAAGAACAGAAAAGAGCTGTTATCACTGATTTGGCTACATGATGCTGAGGTACATGACAGTAAAAGGTCTTATGAGTATCGACCTCTTTTGACAATTTTGCATTCCCATACAGCTAACTGGAACAGCAAAAAAAATAATCTTATCTCACACTGCACAGTGTAGCAGCTCCCAAAGAATACACTTGCTGTTCCTGACTCTTGCTACAGGAGTCTGCAACAAAAACCCAACATTTACCTGTGTAAGTAAAAGCTACCCTATCCTGGCTGCTGAAATCCAGCTGTTTATTTGTGATCACCTGGAAAATACCATAGTGTGAAATGATGACCAGACTCACTAGGCGTTAAGGATGGGGCCATGTGCAGCACCATTACCAGCCGTTTCCCATTCATAACATCCCAGTCCATCACAAAACCCTGAGGAAATCTCAAGCATAGTCTTCCTTCCACTGCCACCATAACTCAGGAGGTTAAGCATAAAAAGGGATCTGGGAAAAAAATGTAATTTCTAATTCCCCCGCCTCACCCATTGAGTGATCCAGGGAAAAGTGGTGCTTAATTTCCCTGTTAGCCCAGTTCCCACCAAACCCCCATTGATGCTGAGCCACCCAGCAGAGCCAAGACAACCGCAGCACCCCAAGCAGCCCTGGTCTTGGCAAGGTGCAGTCCTGAGGCTGTGCTGGAGGACAAAGTTTCAGGCCCAGACTCGTGCTGTGCCAGCCAGGACATGCTCACCATCACCTGCAGAGTCATGTCTGCAAAACTCACAGGTTTCTGTGTGTTGTGCAGTTAGTCTGCATTTCATACCACAAGGAAGCATCCTGATAGCATGCAGGGCCAGGCTGGTACATGGGTTGTCCAGATGGGCTGCACTCACATCTGCAGCTTAGCTCTCTCAGGAGACCTGCTCTGGAGACCTGTTTTCCTTTCTTTGCCATGTGGCCCCTCGGCAGCAAGTATGTGTCCCTCTCCTTGCTCAACGTGACCTTGGTCGAGGGCTGATTGCTTCTGCTGTGAATGTGGCAGCACGTCTGACTGCCTACTAAAATAAATGGGCAAATAAATGGGCTTGGGAAGGCTCTTCTGACAACATAGCTGATGGACAAATGTTTCCAGGTCCTGTGCTGGGAGTCATCATGCTCTGAGCATGGTGTATGCTCACCTGTTCCCTCACACCAGCACAAGCCAGGAGACTTGGGAGAGCCTCTGCAGCCACCAGGGCTGGCAGGCTCTGAGGAGCTGCACCAGCCAAACCTGCCATCTTGGCCTTGCATTGCTCAGACTGTGGAAGGGCAGGACACAGAGGGGAGCACGGTGTCAGAAGATCCTTTTCACACATGGGAGCAACTCCAGCAACTTACTCACTGTGCTTATCATTGGAGATTTTCTAACCTCCAGCAGGAAGCTTTGCTTGCTATCATTTAGGCAGCTCCTTCTGTTTTCAAGGGAGCAATGGAAATACATGTTTTTGCTGACTGCCCAACCCTTTAGCCACCCAAGTGCAGCAGTTAGCATCTCATTTGCTGCTGGACCCCCGGCTGCTTGTGCTGAACTGCAGCTCTCTCAAATGCGTTAGTCAGCAGCTGTGGTTGCACAGCCATAGTTGCTGACCTGTGGTTGCAAAGCCCTGATTGCAGAGCCATGGTTACAGAGCAGTGATTTCACAGCCATGGATGCCTCATAGCAGCTGGCACCTCCACACCTGCTCCAAAATGCCGGAGATGTCACAAAATAGACTGTGCAGACAGTCAATCCAGAGGTATCGTCACTGCTTGAAAACAAACAGCTCTGTCTCTGACATGTTTCAGGTGGACTAAAGCTTTCAGGATGAACCAGGCTTCACCTAAGAGGCAGAGCAGTCCTTTCCTACACAGGGACATAATCACGTGTCAGGCCAGGTGCTGGCTTTTGAATTCTCTGTGTAGAAAAGCACCACAAATAGAGCGATCTGACACCATTTTGTGGCTCTGCCATGGACACCTCTTTGTCTTTTCAGAGTCTGGTTTTAACGCAAACCATGAAAAGCACCAAGAACTGATTAAATTTGTAAAAGTTCCCACGTAGAGACACCTAACTATTGACCAAATCGTGATAAAGGTGAAAGGACAGCTTTCAAAAATGTATCCTCCAATTTTCAGTCTGTAAGGAAGGGATACCTTTTTCTGAAAGCCTGGTCTTTTTATTTCTTTAGCTCCTTGCAAACATATTTAAAAGGGAAGAACATTTTTAAAAGGGAAGGTAGGAATGTGACCGGCAGAAATTGTGGATGGCATACTCCATTAGTTATGGTGGGATTACCACAATGAAAGTGGCCATTCATAGCTAGACTGCATTAATGTTTTACTGAATATTGAATTTGTGGATTGGCAAAACAATTTATCCTACAAAGCAAAGGAAGGGGGAAAAGCTAAGCTCCAAAACAGACTGTATACATCTTGATCCTGCAGTTATCTTTCTTCTGAGACAACAAATTCGACATCTCTGTGCCTGTCGGCAGATTTAATTCTTCGTGTTTTTTAAGTTCAATATGAAATAATCTGGATATCCTGAATATGGGGTGGGTATTTTTTGTTTAGATTGGAGGTTGGTTTTATTGTTTGGATTTTTTTTTGCCTGAAATTTCTTGAAAGTTATGATTCTGCACAAACTGAAGAGATTTTACCTGTAAAGAGATTTCTTTTCTACTCAGAAAAGGTTTGAAGGCACTATGGTTGGTGTTCATGTGACCATAGCTCCAGCGGTTAGTTTATCTGAAGGTTCAACACCTGGGGGTGTCCCCTACCATTACACCTACCCCCTGGAGGTCTCCCTTTTTACACTGCATGTAGTACACCGTCTCCAGCCAGTCTTGGTGCCTTCAATAAGTGCAAGGTGTCACAGAATCACAGAATGGCAGGGGTTGGAAGGGACTTCTCGAGATCATCTAGTCCAGCCCCCTGCCAGAGCAGGGTCACCTTAGAGCAGGTTGCACAGGAACGCGTCCAGGCGGGTTTTGAATGTCTCCAGAGATGGAGACTCCACCACCTCTCTGGGCAGCCTGTTCCAGTGCTCTGCCACCCTCAAAGTAACGAAGTTCCTTCTCATGTTTAGGTGGAACTTCCTATGTTCAAGTTTGTGTCTGTTGCCCCTTGTCCTGTCACTGGGCACCACTGAAAAAAGACTGGCCCCATCAATATGTCCTCCACTTCCACTCTGATTTCAACACAAAGAAACATGGTCACCACCACCCAGGTTATATTAAGGACATATTGGAAAAAAGGCAGGCATTACCCAGACGTTTGAATCTTATTCCTCACCTAGAGAGCTTTCATGCTTGACTATCACCATTCCGATGGCTGTATAGATAAGAGACAGCTGTATCCGTCCTACATGGAATATTATAAATCAAATATCCATCTCAGTGCACCGGATTGTTCCACAAAGCACAGAAATATCTTGTAACAGTGCAGTTGCTGCTGCTTCTGAGGTGTTCGTTGGGAAGGTGGTTCGGTCGGGGTCGTGAAGCCAGCGGGGTCTGCAGGGGCTCTATCCTGCCCTGCTTCCTGCAGAATATTCTGTGCCTCTCTCCCAGCCTGCAAACAGCACTGCACCCGGCAGATTGGTCTCGTACTGACTAATGACTACATTAAAATTACTTTTACATTTGGAAGAAACAAATCCCCCGATGAGGTGACATAAGAATTTGTTTCCTCCACACGTTAGTCACAGGAATGGCTTTTGATTGCTGGGAGGAGCTCCTCATTGCGCTGTGTGCCGGCTGTGAGCTCCAAAGGGGATATTTATGAGCTTGGCTGAATAGCCTGTTTGCCTTCAGCTCTGAAGTGCAGAGTGCTGTCTCCTTCCAGACTAAATTACACATTTTCTATCAACTATTTGTGACTGGGGAAAAGCTCGACCCAAGATCTGGTTCCAGGCTCCCAGACATTTGGTATATGACAACAACCACCTCTCCCTTCCACTTTCTAATTAAGTTCCCATCTCAAAAGCAAACAGATAACAACTTTTCACATCTTTCTAATGGAGAAAGGGTGATTTATAAAAATCTTCCAGACTGCATCTCTTTTAGTCACTTCTGCAAGCCGGTATAGAGACCTATCAGAGCTACATTAATTAGCAGAGTCTATGCATTTGCTTCCTGGGTGCCTCTGCCATGGCTCCAGGTCTCCTCAGCAGTAACAGAGGCCACCTTCATTAGCAGCAAGCTGGAAAGATCTCCGGCTGTTCCCTCTCTCCCACTGGGAGAAGAGTGGCCCTGGATGAACTCTCTCTGATGACACTGACAACTAATTAACGGGCCAATTCCAGCACCCTGCTCTTTCTGAGTTACCTGCTCATCACAACACAGAATGTTTTTTGTATTGCAGCTCCTTGAAAAGGCCGTGCTTGACCTGTTGGCACAGGAGGACACTGTTACCAGCAATGCCTCCCCTTTTTGCTGCGCTGGAGGCTGGTATTCTTCCCACACTCTTCCACTGCACACAACCGCTGACTCAGAAGCTGGAGTGGAGGGGAGGCTGGAAAGGAGGAAGGAAACCATCTCCAGTTTCCATGTCCAGCCCCAGCCTGCATTTTCTCTTGCCATTCAGGCGCTGCAAACACGTCAGACTTGTAGGTGGTATCGGCAGGTGCTATAAGACTTCTTCCCCAAACGTCTTTTAAGAAAGACATGTACAGAAATTTGGCATCCATTAATGGGTTAAATCAAGAGTCATTGGAGACTGGGAAATACTGGAATATATATATATAAAAATATATTAAAAATACAGTCCAAGAACTCTTCAGATGTCTACATTGCTAGGTGGGATGGTTAAATAGTATAACTACGCTGCAGTCACCTTCCTCCAGTGGTTTTCTTTTACCACAACTCCTTGTTGTTCTCTGCAATTTGCTTTCAATTAAACCCTCATCTGGAAGGATCTCTGTGTGCCCTCGCTCCCTGAACCTTGGCAGTTGACCACCCTGGGATATCACATCTCAGAGGGATTCCTTCACCCACTTTTGCTACCTGCAGCCTAAGTGGCTACAGCCAGTCCAGCTGCATCGTTTGGAGGCTCTGCCTCTCGAACCTTCGTCCTCGGTCAAAGTACCTTGCACACATGCAGCTGCAAGCCCCTCCTGGACTAAGGGACAGATTTCAGGCACAAGGAAATCCAGGCAGGTTTGTCATGCTCAGAGCATGCTGGTCCATGCTATGTAGCTCTGCACTGCAATTTACATGACAGATTTCAGGAAAATATTAGGAAAAGAGCCAAATGCAAGAGCAGCTCCAAAGGCTGTTGGCACATCATGAGAGACAAGGATTTATTTTTTTGTTTACTTATTTATTAGTGATGTTTCTTTTTCCTGACAGATAAGCGATAGTTAATCCACTCCAGAAACAAGCACACAATTCTAAGATACTGACAAAGCATTGGCCTGTCAATATGACTGTACAGCAAATAAACACTGTCTGTGTTCGGTGCATGTGATGAACTTTTAATTAACCTATGCAATAAAACCTCACCCAAACACTAACCGAAGAACTTCTCAAAAGCCTGTGTTCTTTGACACCATCATTATCTTTTTGGCTCTTGGTGTGTAAATAGTTTCACCCAAGAGAGCAGCTCTGCCTTTGACCGACGGCTCTCCAGCGCTGGTACCCACAGTGCAGATGGATGCACACAGCTTGTGTGAAAGTACTGCACTACAGCAGCTTCAAAGGCTAAAAAGCCTTGGAACACAACTGCAGTGAATATCATACAGTAAAGTCAATATATTAAGCAAACAGCAATAATAAGAGCAACCCGTTAATCAGGGGATTAGCGAGAGTCATCTTGTTCTGCTCAGCTCACGCACTTCTCCTCCTTCAATATCTTTATTTGGAAATGGTTTGTGTGTCCCAGGCTGTGTTTTGACTGATTCCTGACAGGGTACAGCTCATGCAGGTGCCCCATCAGCAGCTATGACCACAAAGATAGTTCGCTCATGGCTCTGGGAGCATGGGTGGATTTTGATGTACCGGGCCAGGTCTTCCTATTCTTGGCACAAGCAGCTGGAGTAGCTATTTGCGAGGAGCACTTATAGGCTGGATGTGTAAAACGTGACAATATGGAGGCTGGGCTTCAAAGCCAGGCACTGTGATTTCCCCTCCCAGGAGCACGGTAAACCCTCAAGGGAGCTAAGTATCTGCCTTCTCCAGCGCTGTCCGTGTCATGCTGGGTCAACATCTCTCACCGGTGATGCTTACTGCCACCAGGACAGACCTTTAGAGGGTAGGACCAACACATGTCCTCAAGAAACAGGAATCTATTAGCTCCTCCAGTGGTTTGAGTTTTGGACCGGAAAGGTTTCTCACCCTAAAAAGTGAAGCTGGGATGCTTTGCCAGCAGTCTGGGGTTTTTTTCTGTAACGTCTTTGATGGGGAGAGGAAAGCTGGAAAGGCCAAACTCTTTTTACTGGCTCCATGGTCTTTGGTCAGGGTCTTTTTGGTTTGTGAAACCAAAGATTGTGCAGGTGGATAAAAAGGGAAAGTTTGGGAACAAGTGTGTTTGTAGTTGAAATCCCATTACAGCCCTGTCAAATTCCAGTGACTCTAGAGCCCCCGCAGCCCCTCAGGTCACGTCTCAAAACATCTTTTTTTCCAAGAACATCACTTTCCCCCTAATCATGTTTAGTTTTGTGACTGAGATTTTATAGATTGGCTTTGGCGTTTCCATTTCCATTTAGTGGTTTGAGAAGTCAGCTGGATTTAGGGACAGGGAAGTACAGACTGACCAGAACTTGGGGCTGATGCATCAGGTTGGACCACAAGCCATCGAAGCTGACTGTCCACCCAGCAGCGGCTGGCAGGTACAGTGGTAGGGCTGCGCACAAAACTGTATGAGGGACATGGTCCAGGCTAAGCTCTTGCATCAATCCTTGGGGGCATCAATCACAAACACGCTCCAGATGGTGAGATCTTGCACAGCTGAACAACCCCTTGTCAAAGCAGTTTCTTACTACATCAGGCAAATTATTTCCCAGCAGGTGTTAGGTTATCCAAGGTGCTCTTCCTATTGGACCCAAAAAGGGAAGTGGCACCTGTAAATCAGTTGCACCTGTAGTCGCTGGGATGCAGGCTGAATCCCCTGTGGCATCCAGGCCTGCGGGGCATCCCCAGACACTCATCCGCTTATGCCAGAGACAAAACCATTTTTAGGAACAGGAAAAAAAATGTCTGACATCTGCCTGAAAGGTTGTTCCACTTGGTTAGTATTCAAATATGATAATTTATTCATGGCAAGAAAATTATCTTGCCGCACACAAAACTAAACGCTGGCTGCTGCCGTCGCTTGCATTTCAGTAGCTTCACAAAAAGCGCTGGGTTTGACTCTGAATATGCTCCCATTCATTGTGGTCCCCTGCGAGGGAGCTCCTCACGGGTCACTGCGAGCATCCCGAGGACCTCCCACACAGGCACCTGGGGAGAGGAATATCAATCCACTGTTTGAGTCTGCTCCTGGGAAAGCTGTAATATTTAACAAGCCCTGCTGATCATGCCTGCCTTTGTTAATTGATCCCATCCGACAGGGCTGAAGGATGAAGAGAGCGTGTGATACGAATCCTACCTGTTAATTAACTTTGGGTGACTCCCTGCTCTCAGGCCTCTCCTCTGTGTGCTTCAAGGACACAAAGCTTTCCCTGCAGTCCCTGATCACAAGGCAAGGTTTCTAAATCAGCTTTCAGTCACTGCTAAAATTAAACATTCGCCATTGCCAAGTGATCCGCTAAAACCCCTGTTTCTCTTCCCCTGTGCCACCCGTTCCCAGTACTGCAAGAGCAGACAAGTAATTCCCTCTTTGGAAGAAAGAAACCTCGAGGGTTCTTCTTTCATTTTAAATACTGATGAGGCCAGCTCATCTTCCACCAGCAATGAAAAGTAGACTCTCACCTGGTTTAACTGGGCTCATTGTTCCCTTGTCTGGTGTGGAGAACCTACAGCGTGTTATTTACTGAGCCTGTATTATTGAATTTCCTCAGTTATTGGCTGTAAATTAAAGGATAAAAGCAGGTGGATCACATCTCTGCAGTCACTGGGACTGGGAAACATGCAGCCTGCTTGGAAATAAGTAAAAATGAGCTACAGAAAGTGCATTTTACAAGGAGGTTTGGCAGCACAAATCAGACCGGGGACCTGGAACCCAGCTCCTGCACATCCTAACCCGCAGCAGGAGCACAGAGGAGGAACCAGCTTCAAATTTTGCAGCTGGTCCTGCTACCGCCAGGTTTCAGAGCAGCTTGAGCACCTCAGGAGCAGAGTTACCAGCTGGACCCAGGTGCCCGTGGGATGTGTGACAGAGGACAGGCTCTGATGCTGCCGAGGCTCCTCAGCGCTGAGCAGGATCAGCCTGTGTCATCACTAGCCCACCCCTACACCATCTGGTCTCACCTCAGCTCTGTGGGTCCGATGGCATTTCAGTACCTTTTGCAGGTCTTTATGCAAATTTCTCCTAAACTACAGTTGATTCAAAACCACTGGCAGTTTCTCTTGGAACTGAGTAAATAAATGATGATCCCTGTCTCAGAAAAAAATAAAAGCGGTATTGTTTTGTCAGTGCTTTTGAGGGGGCAAGGTAAATTTTTCACTGAAAAATGTTATTTTAACCTGGGGCAGCTTGCAAGTACTTCATACCTGAGAGCTCTTTGATTGCACTGCTTATAATTACATTAGCTCAGAGCTTTCACCAGGGAAAGATCCTTGACTTATGAATATGCATGACTGCGATCTCTCTTTTTCACCCATCAAAATACCTTTCATCCCAGGTTTGTAGGGTCTTTTATGCAGGAATCCTCGTGGGTTGGTTTTACTTGTTACCACATACCTCACGGAAAGGGAAGCAGAAGGCGTGCGGCTCCGAATGCCGTGTGTGCAGCTGCAAGTCATCTGCTGGGCTGCCTGCAGCTGGTGAGGCCCACCATCAGAGCAGAGCTCCTGAAACATTGCGATGTCAGAGCATTCAGGCCCAATTAATTACCAAACAGACAATATGGTTTGTGTGGTCCATCACCCCCGGCACAGCTTAAACATTAATCTGAAATGACTCTCTGCCAGTGTCCAGCCCCTGGCGTAGCACAGCACCACACGAGGAAGCAATTCTGCTCTCGCTGAACACGGTGGGGGTTTTGTTTCTGACGCGTGGGAGGCCTGAGATTTCTAGACTTCAAACAGTCAACAGATCGAGAGTAAGTAACTTTGCTGCCGAAAGCTTTGGAAAAAACCTCTGTTGCCTCTCGTCAAATATATGTGCTTCTGATAGTTTTGTATGCGAGAGGAAACTGAACACACAGCAAAGGAAGAGCCACTGTGATCAAATGCTGCATTATAAAAACAGCTGCTGGTAGTTTTAAGATTTCGCATTGTCAGACTTTTGTTGTGCAGGACTCAAGATGAGGAGTGGGGAAAAAAACCCAACAAACCTCTCTCTCAAAAAAAAGCCTGTCTAAACTCCTGCAGTTTGATTGCAGCCCTGGAGATCTATTTCCCTTATTCAGGATCACCAGGTGCAGCTCTGAAGCAGTGGGTGGCACGCAGGAACATCACCCAGGAGGACACTAAGAGAGGACCGACACCAGATGCCCCATTTGTGGTGGTGCAGATGCTGTGAGGCACAGCAGCAGCGCGACAGCCAGCTGCTTGCGCTCACCCCACCACCCCCCACTGCAGCACCTGACGTGAGGACCTCACCAGCCCACCCTCACCAGAAGATCTGCAGATGCTTCTCGAATCCTGGATATGAACTATTGCTGGAAATAACACCTTGCAGAACATATTGAGATGGGGCAGGTGATGCCACGAAGCACTTTTAGGTCAGTGGCTGCAGAATTGAACCCTCCTAGTAAAGGGCATTTAAATGCTGGAAAAAGGAGCGTACAGCATACGTTAGGGTGATTCAAAGTGATGGAAGAGAAAGGTCTCCTGAGTTCAGATTGCTTTGCAGCAGGGACCCAGAGCAAGCTGTTTCAATAGGCCTAGCAATCAAACCATCACGGTTATGAGACAGTGCTGGGTTAACAACCAGAGAGTTCAGAAGAGCAAGACTGGGCCAATGGACAAACCCACTGCCTTCCTATTTTGCTGATTTCAGTCCTTTTATTGAAAAAGCTGGTGAAATGTCTAATTAAATCATTTCTCAGCTGTGGCAAAAGAAAGAGTAACTCTTCAGTTTGAAAATGTGTAAAAATGGAGCCAAATGAACACGGTGGAGAAGATTCTACTATGTCACTTGTAATTTTCATCCACCTCATTTTCACTACATTTTTATTGGGATGTCAATTTTTATCCATAATCAGTGCTGTGCTTTCACTGATCACCTCTAATTGTTGACTGAAATGGAGCAGACTCATCCCAGAAGTCTCTCATCTCACCATAACTCCCTGGAAGTTTATATATTGGCGTGCCATAACCCAACTGGTAAAGCGTAAAGTGACCAGTTTCATCAGAGGGCAAAAATTGCGTCACCTACCCAGAGTATTACCATCTGTTCCTTTTTCCGCATTTCCTGTTTGTAGAATAAGTAATTCATAGTTATATGCAGTTATATTTTTTGAGTAAGTCCTTTAGCAGAGAAGCTGTTATGCCGGCGCAGTTACCATGCTGCAGGGACTCTAAATCCACCCGGCCTAATGAGGATGTTGGTGATGCAAATGCCTCATTCCCTATGCTGCAGACAAACTGCAGCACTGCCCTCTGTCGTTCTGGCACCCTAAAGCAAATCCCTACGTAAACATTTCTTTAAAAAATAAAGAATATAAAGATTATTAAGTCAAGACAAGGTATGTAAGTTAAGATGCCATCTCTTTTTAGACCAACCAGCACAACAGGGAAAATTAGGCAAGTTTTTGGGCAACCAAGAACTTCTCAGATCTGCAATAGAAGCAGGAAGCTTCACAGGCGTCTAACAGCAGAGAAAAGTTGTCACAGTTTGATGAGCTGTGTATCAGACCATCTCTGAAGGAAATGTGGTCGGTACCTCTCAAGTGCAGAGACATTAATAGGATGGAGAGAAAGGTGCTGAGGTAGATACTGCCTGAGGAAAGAGAAGGCAAGATAGTGTAGAAAATGTGGAGCACAGAGAGGTTATCAAGGAGAAGGGAAATTAAGTGCCATAAAAGCAATATTTCTACAGAGCCACTGATTTTTGGTATGCAATGAAAATAAGAATTTTAATTCCCAGGCAGAATATTTTGGCAGAAGTTTTGTAAGCTTCCTTAGGTTTTTTTTGGAGAGAACAACTAGACAGAGTTTGGATTTTAGGAAGATTTTTAAAAGTCTCTACATAGCAGTATACCTTAGCAGGAATGTGTGTGTGTGAATGCAGTATACTTTGCTGCTGCTTGATAATCATGTATATTTAAAGAACATCTTCCCATAGCCCATCACATTGTCTTCAGGGAAGACTGGCATACACTCTGTAGAGCTGAAGAAGATGTAGCCAGGACGGTGAGTTGTGCTCAATGGCGCTGTGTGCCTACTGGGAAAGGAAGTGGCTGCTTTAACCTTGGTGGAACCAGACTAAAAAGTAAATCAAGTCTGTGCAGTTACATTCTCCTTGCAAGACCATTTCAGTTGCTGGTGCTACTGAAAAGATCCTCGCTCTGTCTTTTTTATTCCTCCCCTGTCAGGTATTTATACACATGGATAAGATTCCCAAAACCTTGTCTTCTCCAAGCTGGACAGTCCCAGGTCCAGGAAGATGCTCCAGTCCCTTAAACATCTTCATGGTCCTTTGCTAGACTTGGTCCAGTATGTCCATGTCTCTCTAGTACTGGGAGCCTGACCCTGGGTACAGCACCCAGACAGGTCTCACCCATGCTGAGCAGAGCTCAGATCACCTCTCTCTACCTGTTGGCAACACTCCTCCAATGCAGCTCAGGATGCTGTTGGCCTCTTTATTACTTATGCTTACAACTTCTGTTTTCATCTGTAAAATCTGATATTCTATCAGGGAGGTGGTAAAATTCTCTAGAGTTTGAGGCACTCAGAAAGTGTGCCAACAGAGACCTTCATAGTTATTTAAATCAAGGAAAATATTTTGTTGTCAGGTAGTGACCAAAGTAATGAAAACCCCTTCAGCTGCTTCCCCCGTACCTCTCTGCACAACCAATAAATAAATACCGACTTCCCAGTGAGCCCTCTGTGAGAGGTGTGCGGGCAGGCGTGGGAGCGAACAGTTTGGACAACTCCGTCCTCTGCATTAGTGATGTAGATCTCGGTCCCTATGGAGAGATAAAGCTCAGCAGGACCGTGGGTTGCCTACATTCTGTGTACATTAAAAGCATCTTACAATGTGTGATTCATTGCAGCAAGAGGAAGGTCCCAGCCAAAAGAGATTCTAGAACTGAGGGGCCACCTGGGAGGACAAGGGAGGTCCCGTTACATTTGGATGTTATACCTCCAAGCCTGTCTCCAAAAGACATGGCAGGGGGAAGGCGTTGGAACAGGTGGTCCCTTATAACAAGTCTGAGCCACCGAGGCTGTCTTCCTATCACAGGGAAGAACCAGGGAGAGAAATTCAAATACAGCTGGGAAAGGAGGTCCTTTACAGATAAAAGGAGCAAAAGAGAGTTCAGCCACAGCTACGGTGGGAGGGATGGGAGAGGTGTTTGGTCAGGGCTAAGACCTCAGGGGTCGAAGCCCTTTAGGGCTTCAACACTGAATAGCAGCACGCAGGGAGGTGAGTGGCAGTGCCTGAACTCCTTTCTTCTCTCCAGCAGCTGAGAAAAGCCTTAGGGCATCTCAGCAACTCCCAGGGAGGAATGTTTCTGCTCAGGTAGGATAAGAGGTTGGGGATAAGAGGTTGGGTTCTTTTATTCTGCATTTCTCTTCTGAAATCTTTCTCCTACTTGAAGTGCAGCTACCTATCCTTTGGCTTGACTGAAATAAGCCTGTCACGTTGCCATCCCTGCCTTGCCTGGTCTTGGGGAAGCAGGGATCCTCGTCAGCAGTGATAAGACAAATTGGAGAAGTGCGTAGGCAGCACCACTGGGACCTGCCACCCAGGACGAGTGATGGCATGTCTCCTGCAGAGCTTTAAAGGTGGTTCATAAGGTGGTTTTCCCTGATGCTACCTCCCAGACAGAAGTCCCACTCCAACAGCTGAAGGACAGTTTCCAGCTCCAGGCGCCCCTCCCTCTTCACCTGCTCTTGTTACATACTTCACTTGTTTAAGAGAATAGAAAATTTTATGCAAGGCAGTCTCCAAAAACACTTGGGTCTTTCCTGCCTCGGAGTTTATTTTCTCTATTTTGATCCTGCTGAGATCACAGCCCAGGCTCAGCATGACTGCTCCAGCAGGTATCTTCGTCTCTCATCTCAGTCAATGTGGGGGCATGACCCTATCTGAGATAACCATCAAGAAAGGAGGAATTATCTCACCTCCATATTTGACCAAGTGAAAATACCATTATCCTTCTTTCATCACAGCATTTATCCATCAATCTCTTTTGGAGAATGTGAGATACCTGTTTATTTTTCTTCAAATGGTGATATCATTGCTGCATTTTTATGACTCTTCTAATACGGAAGTTTCTTGCAGTCTTGCCTGGGGTTCAGGGTACTGCTGTTCTTCAAGTAATCAGCAGGAAAATCATTGCAGAGACTTCAGAAATCAAGAATGCTCTTCCAATCTGCTAATTACTATTATTAAAGCTAACTAGCTGAGGAATTAAACTGTGCTGAAAATAGGCGTTTGATTGAAAAAAAAGCCCATTTCATCATTAAACTAGCCCAGAAGCTGGATGCTGGTTCCATGAATGGCAGCAGGGAGCAGATCCTGTTCAGAAACGCTAACAGGATCGGAATGGCCCACTCCCCCTGAAAGTATCAGCAGGATGCAGACAAAGATGCGGGAGGTTTGTACAGCACTACAGCAACAAAAGCAGGTGATGTAGTGACCCTGGCAGACTGACATCAAAGAGATGGCAAAGGCTCGTGCTTCATCTTAGTTTCCAAATTTAAGGAGAGTGTTTAAACTTATCAGAGATAAGGGACTGAGATAGGTCCTATACCAATTCTTGGAGAGGTAGCCACACTTGCATCACTTTTTCATTTAGTTTACAGTGGGGAAAAAGCTGCATGTGAGACATTAAAGGCGTCTTGTGAGACTTCCACATACTGTGAAAAGTAGCAATACAAGGAAATTCTCCAACATATGATCAAACATCATTTATTTCAGAGCCACTAGGGACTGAGCTTGATTCCCTAAACTCAGAGCCTTTCTGTTTGATAACCACAAAATATGAATGTTTCTTTTGGGTATGTACAGACAGAGTCTTTATGTTTTTTAAAGTAGCTCCTGCAGTTTGGATTGCATGATTCATAACAGCAAAGACTGCAGTTTTCCCAAACTCAGTCCTGCCAGTCCAAGTCAGCAATGGAGCCAAGAGAAGTGATGGAAACCAAAACTTTGTCACTGCTTGAGCTGAAAGTTTTTCTAAACCTCAAGTCCAAGGAGATTTCCCAGACTGGGAAATTTCAGTTCAAACAGTTGCAACTCAGCAAAATTACACGTGATGGGAGACATGCTTATAAGGCAAATTGTAGAGTTGGAAGGATCCTGCCTTCAGAGCAGGCAAGTAGGTCATTTCTCATCCATTGATCTCACAGAAAGTGTTTTCTGCTTTCCAATCTGTACCTTCTTCCATCTTTCTTTGATTACTTCTTATCCTGCCCATCATGGGATGGAAATGTGGATTACTCCTTTCTCCCTCGCAGGAACCTGATGTGTATTTCAAGACCTTTTTAATGTTTCTGCATCACTTCCTCTGAATGGACTCAAGTGCTCCAGCTGAGACCTCATCCGTGCTGAAGAAGGCAGCAGGGAAACCTCAGAGCCCTTGAAGACTAATTGCTAAAAGTCACCTTAATAATTATCCCGTTGTGACCAGCTGAGCTGTAGTGCCTGGGGAAAGGTGGGGGAGTCAGGCAATCCAGTCACTTACTCAGATGTCTGTGTTTCGTAGGTCAGGCCAGGAGAAGGAAGAAAATGGTCAAAGAAAACTGTTTATTTTCCCCATGATTAATCTCAGTGGATCTATAAAGCTGTTCTTAAAACTTTTCAGTTGAAAGGTGCTTGGGGAGCATAAAAGCATACGGACAGATGTGCACAACACACTGAATTGTGGAAGATGCCTTGTTGTATCAGGGCACTTCTGAATCTTCCTTATTCCAACGTACCATTATATGCAGAGTGACCTTATGAACTATTATATGCAGAATCTGAGCAGAAGAGATAGCAAGAAAAAAGCTCCTGTAAGGGTTCAGAGAAAACATGGACACTTCAAAAACCAAGTAAAGGGCAGACGTGCCTTATTTGCACATCATCTAAATTCTGTGTCTTAGCCTGACCTCAGATCAGATTGCAATTATTAAGTGAACTTTGTAGATCAGACACAAAATGTACCACATAACAGTATTCCCCAAAGACTGTCTCCAATGCAAACTCAGCCTCCCGCTTCTGTTAATACTGGATTACTTGTGACAGGCTAGGCAGAAGATTGATTATTGTTATAAATTATTTCATGATCCCTCTTCTGGTGCAATGAAAGGCAGTGATTCAGCTATCCAAAGAGCCGCAAATGAAAAGAAATGAAGGACTTAGTTAAGAGTAATTCTAGATCAGAGAATGGTCGATGGAAGATTGTTAAATTCATTTAAAATTCCACTCAGTTATTTTTATTTCTGTAATGTAACTCCATCCAAAGTAAATCAGCTATAAAGCCAGTAAAAACTACACCAATATTCCACAGTGTAAGGTTGTACCTCAGCTAACCATAGCCAGTGAAGATTTTTTGAACAATCTATTTCTGTTTTAATGTATTCTTTTTTTTTAATAATATTAATATTTTCCCATGTTTTCTACAGACTACTGCAGTTTCTTTATCTATGTGAATGCAGCATGAAAATATTCCAGAGGCTGGAAGAGAGAAAATGTGTAAGAGAAACTGGTTTCTAGTAGTGGAAGAAATTAATGTGATGGTTGTAAAGTGGGTGCTATGTTTTCTAGAAGGAGATTTTAAGTGGATATTAAAAGGATACAGCTACATATCAATTCAATTTTAAAGGGTTAGACACGCTCTGGCAGGAGGGTTGGACTAATTGATTTCCAAAGGTCCCTTCCAACCCCTACCATTCTGTGATTCTGTGATTTTTAAGTGAAAAAAATGAGATATTGCATCAAGCAAGCCCTGGCTGTGACCCGCCGTGGAAGACACTTAAAGATGAGTGAGCAAGGTCCATGAAGGGAACTGTCGGCACGCAGCATCCCAGCACCAGGACTCAAGCCACTTGCCCCATCTCTGAAGCCCTAGGCCTGAGCTCAACACCTAAACTCTCAGTGTGATGCATGAATCATACGGCACAAATGCCACAGGGGGGAAATAAGAGTGCTGCAGTCCCTAAGCCACAGCAGGGCATGTGACGGGGAGGAGGAGACAGGTCAAATGCACCTTTCTCTATAAGACTTTCCCTGGAGTTGGTGCTTCAGTCAGGACTATCCTTTGTCACGGAAAATGGTGGAAGAAGTTGTTCATGTCCCATCACTCACTAAATGGAGCATTAACCCTGTGATGGCAAAACTTCAGCTTGAGAAGGCTGAGGTATAAATCCTGTTCCTTTCTTTTCTGTAGATGAAAATAAAGTTTGAGTTTTTCCTTTTGCCCAATTTCTCAGTCATAAAGCAATCTCTTGTTTGGTTCATAAGAAAAAAACACCTCTGTGGGCTTGAATATAGCTAAAATACTGCCATTTTGTGTATACAGACTACATGCTGCTTAAATGAGCTTAAATAAGACATATTACCTTGTCTCACTGTTGTTTTTGCTTTCCCCATGCCAATAGAAAATGATGTAAATTCAATCAGACCCCTGATTGCTGTTGCTGGGATACTGTAAGCAGGTAAGTGCGGGACAAGGCAAAATAAAGAATGTGATACTGCAACTAACATGTGACAATGCATCTCAGATGCAAAATTTCACAGTAAAGGACCTAAACAGTAGACAGAAATCACTTTATTTAAGATTCATCCTTATCAAGGCATTTAAAGATAACCAACTGGATGGTAACAATATGAAAGGAAAACACAGCAAAAAGAGAGGCTGGGATCTGAAGACTGAAGGCCAATCAAGCGTGTTATAGGAATTACCCTCATCCTGTGGCTGGAGGCTTGGCCAGTGAGGTCCTGAGCAAGAATCTACATACATTTTTTTGTTTTTCTGCTTTACCTAGTCTGGCAATAAATTAGTGTAACCTGTATGACAAGGTTCTAGGATTTTCTTTGTTATCTTTGCCTGTCCAAATAAGACAATGGTGTAACAGGTTAAGTGATTATTTACATATGTAAAAGATAAACCCTTTCAACTGAGAACTGAGCAATGACATATATAGTATCCAGGAATAAGAACATTTCCCTGGGAATCAGGGTACTTTTGTCAGATATAAAGGGTATTTGAGTAATGATTGTCGCATTTACAGGAACGATGGTCTTAAATAAGGCTTCAAGTAGATTTGTAATGTCACTTGATATTATGGAACCTGATATTATTGAGTTTGCTTTTATTGAATATCAAAGCCATAACTTGAAAGCATTTCCATGAAGTGTTCTTCTTCAGCCAGGCGGTAAGTACATCTCCATACAGCCATATCTCAGGTACCGGGTTCCAGATCTCAAGTATCACCAGCTGTCATAAATCCAGTGGGAAGACCATTGCCTCTGGCTCTCTCTGCCAACGACTGTGATGGTGGCAGCCACTTTAAGCTGCTTCTGTCAAGCTGGCCAAGAATTGGATGTTATATAAAAATAGGAGAGGGATCATAATTAATTGGATTTAGGGTATTACACCTGTCTGAGGGTGACTCCAAAAATTACAATGTGGAATTGAATGCAATTACTACAGATTCAGTAATGAGAACTATTTTAATAATTAGAGAAGCCAGTTCGTCCTGTAGCCTGGGTAGGTTTGCACCTGCACACTGTTCCTCTGAAAGGCATGGTAAGGAGATATGACTGGGGTTTTTCCTAGGTCTTTCTTTCAGAACAGGGTGAAAAACATGACCTCCAGGAAAGGATGCAACTTTCCAGCCCTGGAAATTGCTCTCTTTCGCATATTGGTCAAGGATCATTCCAGGGTTAATCGTGCAGTTGTGATTTCCACCTACCCATCCATCACTGGACTGCAATGATGACTTTGAAGGCTCATTACTAGGGTGAAGAAGCCACCACTTCACTCATTGGGCTGTTCACTTCACAGAGCAGTGTTGTGAAGCCTTGTAAACTAGGAAAAGGACTAGAGCTGCTCTTGGTGTTAACTGCTTGAGAAGCATCAGACCCCACTCCTGGGGGGTCTCATGTGCCCAGGGAACATGACACTGGATATATCCTTAGATGCAGAGGACTAAGACTATACATTAAGAAACAGAATCTAGCCAAGAGTCTCTCAGACCCCAGTATTTTCTCACCAATTACTTCTGGCATCATGAATCTCCTGCAAAGCTGTAAAACCAGCCTTAGAAATAATTTCTTCAACGGCATGAAATATGCCAAGGAATCTCTGCAACTTCCCCAAGTCATACCAGCACAGCACTTTTTCACATCTTATTTAGATTCCATTTTTGAGCATGTAAAGATGATTTCTCTCTCAGTAACACCCTGCTGAATACCCACAATCTGCTTATACCCATTTTTCATCCTTGGTTGCAGTGCATCGCTGGAGCAAACCCAATGACCAAAGCAGACTTCCCCTAAATCACAGGCTCTGAGAACAAGCACATCAGGATTCCCATTGCAACATGTTCCCATGCACCTAAGAGAAGAGTCCCCAGTGTAAATCTTCCTCACTTGCAAATGCTTCGGGTACTTCAGGGAGTCTTCTCCTGACACCACTTGTATTTCCTTGGGGGCTTGCCACCTCTGAACCTTTCACTTCACTTTAATTCCCCCCTCTCCCCCCAGCTTCCCCCTACTTAATTAATGCCTGAAGTTCTGTTAAAGCATCTAAGTGATCTGACATCTTCAACCCACAGGGAAAAAGGCTCCCTCCATTAACAGGCACCTGAAAAATTGCAAGCGTCAGTGAATATGAAAAAACATCTTGTTTGTTCCTTCAAGTTTTTTTGTTTGTTTTTCAAGCCCACCAACTTTGTGGGTTGAAAGTCCTTGCCCCTCAGGGCCTGCTCTGGGGTCCCTGATCATGGCTCCAGGGCAGACTCTGCTCTTTGAGCCCTTAAGCAGGCAAGGAAGGATCACCCACTGCTCCAGACGGGATCCAGGCTCAGGCCACTTCCTCTGGTTCCCAGTGAGAGGCTTCTTTCACTTGGTCCTCCAAGAGAAATCCCTCCTCCAGACTGGCCAAGAAAATCAAGTAAGCACTGCTAGCTCCTTCCATGTCAAACATTTCTCTGTGCTGGGAGCATCCTGTAAGGCACAGGCAATCTTGACACCAAAAATTCTGCTCTTGAGGTGAGGGCAGCATCGCAGCTTGCATATCTTGACATTAGGCACTTGGACACCAAACCTACAAAACCAGTATCACTACTACTCAGTGATACTGTGTTGGATCTCACTATATTTCTCTTTTCTAGAGCACTCTATAGAGACATCCCCAGAGACTGCCCACTTAAGCTGCTAGGTCCCCTAAGATAAAGGAGGGTTCAGGTGACTGAATGTAAATGCCCAGAGACACAGATTTCTATCTCTGAGATAGTCAAGTCTGATTTCTCTTAGAGCTGATATAACCCACAATTTTATGAGTGCAATTTAATCTGATCCTATGGCGGCTGTCTGAAATAGCTCACATTAATTGTACCTAGCTTTTCATCTTTTTATAAAAAAATATTCTCTAAGATATATATTCACGTGCCTGGAAATGGTGTTCAGGATTAGGTGCTCCATCACCTTTCCAGGGATCAAGGTGAGGCTGACCAACGTGTAGTTCCCTAGGTCCTCCTTCTTGCCCTTCTTGCAGAGAGGACTGACGTTTGCATTCCTCCAGTCTTCCAGCACTTCTCCAGATCACATGATTGATCAAAGGATGCCAAGAGTGGCCTTGCAATGACACTTGACAGCTCCCCCAGCACTTGTGGGTGCATCCCATCAGGCCCATGGAGTTATGTATGTCCAATTTGCTTGATTATTCCCTGACCTTATCCTCTTCCACCAAGGGTATATCTTCCTTTCTTCACATTTTCCCCCTGGTCTCTGGGACCTGGGATTCCTGAAGGTCAGAAAAGCACCAGGCACTAAAAAACATGGAAAATGGGGTTGATGAAACTATAAACTGGGTAGATACATCTAGCATTGAAGAAAAAATATGCTCAAATTTCCCCCCTAAACAAGAAATCATATCATTTTCTTGTGCTCTGTTTTACATATTCTACTAATACAACTCATCAAATGGGCCTTGACTGGGATTAGTCATTCTTAAATAGGATCTTTCTGGATGTATATTTGAAGTGATTATTTCTGAGAAAATGATAGAAAAGAACCTGGTTTATTCTTTCTCACAGGAAGACATGATGCTTGATGTTCTCAGAATCACTGCATGTCTCCCCGTGACTGTTGTGCTGAGAAAGCCTTGGAGGAAGCAGTAATGCACAGCTGAGCACTGTCCCTGCTGCAAAGACTGATCATCATCTCGTGTTCCCAGTGTGAGACAAGTCCAAGCTTTCATCCATGTGGTCTGGATAGGTTAGGAGCAACTACTCAGTTGGCGTTGGCAAGGGAAATTAATTAAAACATACATTATTATGCCACTATTTTTAAACATCAATAACCACCATTTCAATGTGTTATTCTACTTAAAAAAACCAAAACAGATGAAATGAATCCAGGTACTACCTCTTCTAATTCATCCATCAATAAACTGGAGGAGGGTGATTGATAAATTGAGCAGGAGCCAGGATGATACATAACATCACGTGTGATCAATGTGTTGCTGCCATTGCAGAAAAAACATATGGGCCTATGTGTTTGTGGTACATAACAGAGATGGTAAAAATGACTCAGTGCCTCAGCACAACATCTGTAGCTGATGGCTGCTCTTGTCAGGAAACAAAAACATGAGGTCTAGAAGGTCCTCAGCCAGAAGACCTTAAATGGCGCTCCGAAGAATATTTATGGTTTTTAATCCAGTGATGGTTTGATGTAAAGATATGAAGACTCAGGGATCATACATGTGCACACCAAACCTACCTGTTTTGCTGTTACACGCAAATAGAGAGCACAATCAGCTTGACACATGGGATGGCTGGGGAAAAAATCCTTTCCCTTCTCCCTGGATGTGGGTGGGCTGAGGAGAGGTGCCAGGTGTCCGTTCACATGAGGCCATTTGTATACTGAGTGTTAAGGGGGCTCAATGGGTTCATGGCAGACTCCAGTGTGGCCAGTACTCCAGATTATGGCATAGCACTCTTTAAGAATGCACAATATGGAGGGCACAAAGTTAAAATCTATCTTTCAGCTCCTTGAAAATGGTCTTGAAAACTGGGCCACAATTTAAAGTAACAATGGGTTTTTTAGGGACGGATTTCATCCTCTAAGCATGGGTTTCCATAGCCAGGGAGCACAACTCCCTGGCATGCATGTGACAATGGCATGCAGAGGGAAGCTTGTCTTCATGATGTCCCAAGGACATCTGTGTGACTGGTACCTGACCGACCAATATGTCTGCACCAACGTCTCTCTCCATTCCAGTCCCCTTGAGACCTTGACTTGCACCTTCCACAGGACCATCATACCTATCTCCATTGCTCAAGGTGCATTTGTGTTTTCTCAGGCACTAATTGCCGCAGGCTTGGAAAACTGGTCAACTCTAGAGCTATCTCTTTTTCCTCCTTCATTTTCCTCCTTGCTCCCCTGTTACAGCCCATTTGATATATTTTATGATGCCGATATCCTTGTGCTTTTGGCACATGAGCTTGTGGAAAAAGGAGAAGGCTGTGGTCCTTCCCTGCAAATGCACATTGCACTGGCCATGCCTCTGAGATGGGTAATTACATGAATCTCAGAGTCCGTATCTCAAAAAAGCTGTGTATTTCAGTTTGTGGCGTGTAACATCCACTGTACATGACATTATAAAATAACAAGAAAGACCAAATTAATCCCTCATGTATCACCATGGACCCAAGAGCTCACAATTTTCCAGCACTGAGAATTCATTGAGGACAGAATGCCAATAAAACCTCCTTCACATCACCGCATTTCTTACATATTAATTTCTTTCAGTCAGCAGTATGTGGCATTCATTGAAATGCTGATATTGGTGAAATTTACCTTTTCCTCTGATTTTGCAGACTTGTGTTCTTCAGTAAGAAAATTCAGCTATTAAAAATGTCCACCTCCTTTTTTATTTTTTTGCTCGCTTTTGAAGGTAGAAGGAAGAAAATCGTTGAAAGTTTAGGTGAAAGGCAATGAAATGCTCAAGAAAGGAGCAGAGAGAAAGAGACGGGTCATCCTAGGAAAAACAGAAAAGGTGCATATCTGGAAATGTGGATTGTGAAAGCAAGACTGAACAAGCAGCTCTCCTTCCTGGTACAGAGCCTTAAAACACATATTTTCTCATTTATAGCTCACCCATAATCCTGAACAAGTGATATGGCAGGTGAAAAGTGCTCTAGGAACTAATAAATACATATAGTGGTTTTGATCCAGGGAGGAGAACTGCTGAATGAGAGCTGCAAGGGAGGGAGAATAGGTGAGATGTGGATGTGGGAGGCCCACTGCCCAGTCCCAGCTGTGTCACTGGTCTTCTGGTGACTTGGGTCAGCTGCCTCCCTCTACGCCAGCAAAAGTTGGTTCCACTTGGACTTTTCTGACTTGCTCTTCCTTGTTTCTAACTTTCCTCCATGGAAAATAAAATGAAATAATAATTTTTTGGATTTGAAAATCCGAAGCGATTCATAATTTTTTCTTTCCTGGAAGACAGGTGTTCAGCTACTCCTCACTAGGACTTCTCTAGCCAGGTTTGCACTCTTTTGTGTGTTGGATTTGAGTAGGAAATGTGTGTTAGTAGGGCTTCCATCTCTTTCCATCTCCTGCATACAGAAGTCTTGGAATTTGATGGAGATGCCCTGATTCATCCTCCCACCTGAATTTGTTTTTCTTTTTTTTTCCCACCATGTTGGCTGCAATAATGTCTTCATTCTCACAGCCATGACATTAAAATATATCTACATATATATCAATAAAAAATTTAAGTGTGAAAAGAAACCTACTTTTCTGTTTTCTGGAGGTGTTTTCGTAGTGCCTTATAGACGGTGCTGTACAGAAGGACCCATTTGCAAGGCACGAACTTCTCCCCAGCCTCGGCCGCCCATGGGACTGCTCTGTGTATTCCCGAGTGCCATCTGCTGGCACCGTGGAGCTCCCTACGTGGAGATCAGACAATGCTCCTCAATCTGCAGCCCACGGTGACCTGATCGCTCCATCGCTAGGTCAGAGGCAGTCCAGCTGAAGGGTACATAAAAGTCACAGGAGACCAACTCTTCAAAGGTATTTAAATGTGATGATGCTCAACTTTGCCCTCCTGTTCATCTACTAGAAAGTTTTAGCCTTGAACATAAATCTTTCCTTATAGAGAGGGGGATTTATGAATATAGCTGGCTGATGAGTCCCAGCCAGTTCCCCGTCAGGACTTTTTCCTCTATTTCCCTCCAGATCACATACTTAGGTATCCCATCTCCTTTCTGTGACACTCTCAGTGTCCCCCTCCCGCCCCTCCTTTCTGTTCATCTTCCTACATCCCACTACATTTATAAAACCAAGTGCCTGGTACTTTTTGGAGAGAGAGTTTTGTTGCCTGGTGGTTCAATAACAACCAGAAGGTGACAGCAGGATTTTCTGGAGCTCTCTGTTCAAGACAAACAAACGGTGTGAGGCTCTTACCTGCACCTTCGTGGGCCTTTAACCCTAGGTAGGTTGCTGCAGGGCACTGCCTGTAGATTTGTAAAAGCTCAGAGGTGGAGAAATATAACGTCTGAGGTGGCAGGCTGAACTGTGGAAGAGCTGGTGACACCTACATGGTAGCCTGCCTTGCCTAAAGGGGCAGATGGGCACCAAATACCCTTGGTAATTTGGGTCTGGGTACACAGGAAAATGTCATCCCGTGGAAGTGTTGCACTAAGGATTCAAATCCATGAAACTCAGTGACTGGAGAGTGTGGTAACAGATGCAACTTCTTGCCATGTGTTTTCTTTCGTAGTGAACAGATACTACAAAAATCTTGAACAGTGGGACAGAAATCAGGAGGAAAAAAATAAAACTGTAAAACTGCAAAAGGAAAACTTGTTCTCTACTGTAGCAGTAGGACACAGGACAAAAAGAAAAGATGACTGACTTCAGTTATTATTATGGGCCTAGCTACCATGGCAATTAAGTAATTTAAAAAAAAGATGGTAAGTTTGTAGGGCTGTTTGTTGTTGTGTTTGGTTTTTTTTTTTTAATTTTCCTCTCTATTTTTCTTCTCAGACCACCAGGTAGCAGGTTTCTTCTATTCTTACTGCAATTTCTAACATCTCAACAGCTTTATCTAGTCTCTTGGTTTGGGTACTTTTAGGTTGGAAGGGACCTCTGGAGGTCATCTAGTCCAGCTTCTCGCACAAAGCACAGCTAACTCCAAACACAGATCAGGATGCTCAGGGCCTTGTGCAGCTGAGTTTTGGAAATCCCCAAGGACAGAGATGCTTCCATCTCTGTGGGCATCTGCTCCTGTGCTGAACAGACCAACGTGACCCCCACACTGCCTTGTCTAGGCAGTCTCTCCTCTGCACAGGGACACAGGGACTGAATGTACCAGCACAGGAGATTGTTGGTTTTGTTCATATTCTCATCATGTTCATTTTTAAATGGTTACAGACCCGAATTAAGAAATACAGTTGCATGTGTAAGTAAATGAGCATTGTGAAAAAATCTTGTCGTGCCTCTTTTTGTTCTCAGCACTGGATATTTCTAGATATTTTGGAAGCAGGTACAGCATAATGCTTGATATCTAAGGATGTTCAAGCAGTATTTCAAAGGCAATGTCAAACAGGCAGATTGAGGAAAACATGCAGTTTCCACTTATAGATTGCACTGGTAAATTGTTTAATGCATTAGAGAACCTTACCTAGGAATATTTTACATTGCTAATGGACTATGCCTGTGTGCAGAAACCCAGCATTTACGATGCAGATGGCAGACAGTATATATAAAATCCATCAGTAGTCAGTTCGCATCCTCCCTTCTAGTTCTGTGGAGAAATGAGGCACAATTCAGCTGCTACTGAAGTCAATACGTGTCTCCCCAAGGACTCCTCAGTGGGATTGGACTGAGCACCAGGAACTTGAAGGCATGCCCGTCTTTTCAGAAACCTGTTTCAGAAAACAGTCAATACAGGTATTTCAGCTACTTCCAGACTCACGGTCTCCAACTTTCCTTCCACTTGTGGTCAGCGGGTAAGGTCTAGAGCAGTCGCCTCTCTGGATAACAAAGGAATCCATTCAGTCAACCAGCTAGCTGATATTTAGACAACATGCATGGCTTGAAGTCCGAAATTGCCTGTTTTGCTCATGCTTTTACGTAGAGCAAACATGATGCTGTACTAAGATGGCTATGTCAGTTAAGGAGCGCTGTGAGATGAGAAGGGCAGGCAGTGAGTCAGTTCTGAGCTACTCCTGCTGAACAAGGTATATGTGACTTGTAAGAAAACGCCAGTCCACTGGAACACTTAACGCGTGACTTTCAGACTTGGCTGAACAGAAGATTTAAAGATCCTTTTCTTACGGACTTTTTACTTCGTCTCACCATTTTTTGGTTGTTTTTTTTGTTGGCTTGTTTTCTTGTTCAGCTATTAATTCAACAAGCTCAGCTTAAGAGAAGAAGACAACATTGGAATAACCAGAAAATATGCTTATTCAAATATTCTCCTGGAAATGGATATGATTTCAAGCCCAACATGGCTCAGGTAGAGCTGATTCTGCCCTGCACAGGCAGTCACAAGAATGCTGTAAAACCCAAACATTTTCCTTCTTTACATTTCAGTTTACTGTTTTATTCTTGCTGACCTGGCCTGCAACACTGTCATCTGCGCAAGACTTAATCCAGAAGAAATGGAGTCCTTATTGTTTGAAAGAAGCAGACAAAAAATTACGATTATCAAGAAACTGTCTGCCCTTTATCTTTCTTTTGTGCGTGTACGCAAATGAATGTCTTGATTTCTGAATGTAGTATTTGCTTTTCAATATGATTTCATCTTTCCTTGTTGATTATATCCGAACTTTTTATCTCAATAGTTAATTCAGCCAAATATGTATCGTTCTTTAAACACACCCATCCTCCTACTCCATTAAAATTGTGTCTGAGATGCCTTTTTCTTTCACTTGGGAAGAAACGATAATATTTTATCTCCCTGTTTCCTCTAGTTAAGTCAAAATGGCCCTTTGAGGCATGGCTAAATGGTTCCTGTGATACTAAGACTATCAGAAGGGACTCAAATGAAATTCAAGAGTAACTACCTCAAGAAGATGTGTGTCCCAGTGGCTGTACAGGCAAAGATGGAATGATTGTAATTCATCCCAGCCAAAGGCAGCTGGCTGTGCCCAGACGAGGTGTCTCACAGAGTTATAAGACACTTTCCACACTGCTTACTCAGGAGATATGGCTTGAGTCTTCCTTACTGGAACATATAATGAGTGAAAAGTACTTCATTTTAAGTTTATCATACAAGATCATAAAACTGAAAATAAAGAGAAAAGGAGTGGAACATGCTCACACTATCTGCAGATCTTGACTCTGCATAGCGCCAATCCTACAAATGCTGTTTTCCAAAACAGCCAGCAGGATCAAAGACAGGTTCTGGAAAAGCTGCTGACACTGAGTAAACTTGGTAATCTGTGATAATTTAGAACAGGACATTTCTTACTTGGGACTGGCAACAGGCCATGCTTGCAAAAACATGAGTCTCTTCAGAGACGTACACCTGAATGTGATGGGTGGGAAAGACAGGGCTTTCAGTAATCACAACAGTCTACAAAGCAGTTCCTTCTCCAGTTGTTTTTTCCTGTTGTTTTTCCTCCTTAATAAAGGCTAGCTCGTTCTAAAACTCTTTATAATGCTGAATAATGTCAGGACCACAAAAATGGTCCTTTCACCTTGCTTTCTGACCCTCTTACACAAGTTCTGGCTGACAAATGGCCTTTGTAGTCAACTATTTTGTAGAACTTTTTTGTTACAAAGTTTGATGAAACCATGAGATAAGAACTACAAGTTACACCAAAGACCAAGCAACATCAAACGGTCTCATTTGTACCTTGGAGATGAGTCTGAACATGATGTACATCACACAGCAGCAAGCAGTCTTGATGGCGCATCAAAACTAATCGCAGCGAACAGTGACATTTATCACAATGGATGAAATTCGACTCACCGAACATCAGCTGTTAAAATACAGACATCAGTTGCCAAGGTAGTCATCATTAAAATAGGTGCAGTTCATCTCATCCTGTCATAGACATGATGAATCATACTCTACTTCTCTCCGCTGACGGGAAAGGAAAACTGGGGTGACTAGTTCGAATGGTGATGTCTAAAGCTTGGTGAAATGATTAACGTCCCAGTCTTCCATAAGAATTATTCTCTTGGATGACCCATACATCTAGCGGAGGCACGTGCAACCAGTTGAGACTAAACACATGAACTTTTAGATGTCTAAAGGCTGGTACAGATACTCCCCTATCCTGCAGGACTGCAGAAAGGTCCGTATTTCCCCCTTCTGCCTCAGTCACCTGGGCCTCAGAAGTTGAGATGCCAACTTAAAGACATTGTTGAAGTGTTTTGAGAAACATGAAAGATATGAGCTATAAAGGTATTGCAATTATTCTTTTCACTTACAGATGACACAGTGACAATTTTCTCCCCTGAGGACTGGAGGTACAGGGAGCAGACTGGGGAAGAACGGAAGGGAGGAGGACGAGAGGTTGAAGATGTTTTGCCAGTGAGATCCCTCTGCAGGGTGGTGTGGGAGGAGGGTGCCGGTCGAGCCTTGGACCGAGCAGAGCTTATGCTGACCTGCAGCTGTTGCTCATGGAGGAAATGTTAGAAGGCCAGGACAGAGGTGAGGTGAGGTGATGGCTGGACAGTCCCCATGGGACTGGTTTGCTTGGCAGTGCTCTGCTGGTTTTAGGTAGGACCCAGAAGGTACTGAAGAAGTTCATGTTCAAGTGCCCACAATATAAAATCCACTCCCTTTGGTATCCTGAGCATGCAAATATATGCACTTGTATTGCTTTCTCTAACATATGTACAGAGCAAAATCCCTTTGTATCCCATTGTGCTCTTTCCGATGCTTCATATCCGTATTTTCTATCATCTGGAGAAAAGCTCTTCAAATTCACTTTATCAAATGTGTCCCTTTATTAGGTTCACACCAGAGACGTGTGTAGCATTTCCTACCTTTGCCACAGAAAAGACATTAACAAGAACAAAGACACTTCATTAGCATAAGAAGAAATACAGGGAAAATGCGCATAACCTGAATATGCACGTAACATCATTACTGGCATTACAACAGGACTTTTTAAGACTGATCATTTCCTTTTAATTGCAGAAACTCAGAAGGTGATTCCGTCTTTTACATCATAGTTAATGACCAGAAGCCGTTTGCCAAACAGACACCACAGTAGCAAATTTCAACTTGCTTTGAAATTGGAAAGGTAGTTACAATATATATGCTTCTATTTATACCAGCTGCCCATGGACTATCTGGGGAAAAGCTATTCAAGGAAAATCAGCAAATGCTACAGAACAACATGCTGGCAAAATAATCTCTCTTAAGCCAGTATCCTGTCAGGTAAATTTAGTGAAGAAAGTCAGACTGAATAAGGAGACAGACTTCATCAAGTTGTGGCTGAAAATATCCTAATTAATAACTTCCTTTTGAAAAATATTTGTTTAGTGGAATTCAAACTTTCCTCCTTAATTCCTCAGCACACAGCTACAGCTGAAAAAGTCTGTATTGGTATAAAATTTCACATTTCCTTTTTTTTTTTTCCAGTTTGGAATGAAAGGTCAGAAACGTCAGAGTTTCCCAGTGGTGGAAACTGCCATTCCTCAGGAGCTCAAAGGATGGAAATGAATCAGGGACCTCCTCCCCTGACTCTGATTTCAGGCCTACTGCATACCTTTCATACCACCCTTGAACAGATATAAACTTGCAAAGTGGCAAGAAACTTCAGGAGAATGACAAGGAGAGCAGGACAGATCTACAGCAGAAGCCAAGCGGAAATTAGTCACCTAAATACCAGAGTATACCAGAGTGTGCTACTGAAGACCAAAGGGTTTGGGAGGACCTTATCTATGCCTCAGGTCTTTACAGGCTGATAGACCACTGTCCACACCTTTTTCAGCAGAGTGAGAAAAGACTATACTGCCTGTCCTCCTAGCAATACGCTTTAATGTACTCTGCAAAGAACAGCTCTGGCAGTCCTTATCACAGTCAGGAAGTGAAATGGGTAGCACTTAGGCATCCCTGAAGATACAAAGATACTAAAACAAAGCCCAGAAAAGATGGTGCTGCCCCAAAGGCATGAGTCTGTTGTTTGACATAATCCTCCTTCTAGGTGTTGCTCTGCCTGGGACTACCCAAAGGTCAGGCACTACCAGATCTACCAAATCAGTGAGATTGTCAAACACCGTAGGTTAAGATAAACCAGCATCCGCACATGGGGCAGAAGATTACAGTTACTGGGCAGTACTGGGAGTCTACACAGGCCAAGCTCTCTTAGGATGAACTGCTCCTTTTATGGGATTCATGTGATCAAGAGAGTGTTCAGAGGTGTCAGAGGTGTTCATCTGATGCCGTTTAATAGTGGTTACAGCTAGGCATATCAGTGTCCATTATCTCACTCTAAAGTCTATATCTAAAATACACTATATAAATCAAACTTAAAATTGCCTACTTTTTCTTTCCATTGACAGTGTCAGGAGCTTACGATGAGAAGCTCAGATGGAGACACATGCACTACAGCCATGTAGTATGCTGAAACTTAGGTATGATGTATCTTTCCCTATCTAACCACAGCAGAGCTATTTTTGACACAAGTCTATGCCCAGTCTATTTAAAATGAATTATCTGCAAAAGCATGTACTTTGATGACTTGTTTATTGGTTTGCATGTAGCATATAATCGAAAAAGCTTTGTTCTTCTTGCAATGCATTGAGCTTTATTTGGTTGCACTGCCAGTAAATTCCTGTACTGAGAGTGCATCAAGGCTGTTTGCTAAGAGCCCCTTGGGAGCGACTGATAGATTGCTCTGGCCGTTGTTTGTCTCCTTCTGCCTGTTCCCATTTCTGACATAATCTGGTTAGTTTAGGAATAGATCCCTTCCTTCCTTGCCAGAGGCAACTGCCTGCAAGCATTAGCAGAGATGCAGATGAGTGTTTCAGAGCCCTGGAGAAACTGAGGAAAAAAAAGACCTGCTTTGACGTAGGCAGTAAATTACATTTGTAAGAGTATCTGGCCTCTCAGTAACCTCTCAAACTGTGGGAGCAAAGAGAATGCCAATATGCTAATTGGAGGACAGGCAATAGTTCATATTGCGCATTATCTTCGTTTTCCCATGAAAGGGGATGCTCAGTGGGAAGACAAGAGTTTTCCTTTCCTGGCTTCTTCTGAATCTGAAGAAACAGAAAGGCTGGATGAAGATGGTAATTTTCTTCCACCTTAGTGTTTCAAACAAAAATCTGCCACAACCACCTGCTTGTCTCCAGGACTTTCTGTTTTGCCTGACAACTTCTATTTTTAAACTGCCTGAATTCCTCTCTGTAAGGAATTACCACAGCTACCATCACCCCCCAAGTCCTACCCTGCTCTGGATTACATTTCCTCGTACGTTGCGGTCTTGTTGC
Organism: Dromas ardeola; assembly: GCA_013398915.1. Lineage (NCBI taxonomy): Eukaryota > Metazoa > Chordata > Aves > Charadriiformes > Dromadidae > Dromas > Dromas ardeola. The sequence continues at coordinate 148,995 of VYZM01011224.1, read as the reverse complement.
TATTTTATGACTTCTGATGGGGTGTTTCTCCGATTCCTTCACAACACATGCTGCGTGGAAGTGACTGGCATAAGGGAATGAAAGGCAGAAATGTGTCACAATCCTTTCTGCATGTCTCCAGGCTGCAGAGCATACTGAATTTTGCTGCTTGCTATTTTTACATTTTTTTCTTCACTTCTTACCTCTTTCCTTATTTTAAATATGATTTGCATATTTGATTACTGTGGTTTATAATTGCTCTTGACTTAATAGTGGAAAAACCACAGCTGTTCAGTGTGTTAGATTGCAAATTTTGATAGCTTTTGCAGTGATTTATACCTCAAGCAATACTCCCCTAGTACACTGGGAAAAGGTCATTTGAGTATCATTGCTCATTCATTTACACGACACATGCACGAACCAGGATTTCATGGTTTCCTATGTGTTAATCATGAATAAATGCAAGTATTTTTAGCACAACTCAACAATTTTATTTGTTTCTCATCTGAAATTTTTTAGTAATTTCCTTTTTCTCTAATTACTATGCATGAATATATATATTTTTCCTCTGAATGACTGAAGGCAGCATGCAGCCAGGACTGGTCACAGCACAGGACCATGCTCTGTTGCAGATCTCCTCAGTAATGTTCTGCATCACGCAGCACACACAACGGCTCACAGAGCTTAATGAGATTTGGAAGTGCTGTATATAATTACCCACTACAAGTGTACGTATTCCCCATGAAACACTACCTCCTTTGTTTGTTCAAGGTATTTAAAACCTGGGTTTAATGTAATTCTTTTCTAATGCATCCCCCACAAGCACGCTTTTGTGGCCCAGTTTTCAGAATCAGGCCCCCCTGCCACTGAACGATCCCATAGTTCTATAAATACAGTGAGAGACAATAGTTTTGGAAATCCAGGTCAAAACCTGAGTGTAGATAGGTCAGGACCAAAACTTCAGCTCTGAAGACAAGCATGAGAGCATCTGTATGTGGCTTGTGCTCAGCTTCACTTATCTCCAGGTGGTAAATTTATACAGGCATGGATTTTATTTAGGTTTTTTTTTTTGAGTGCTTAGCACAGCTTAATCCTGGTGTTTAAGACAAGCAATAAATGTTGCAAGGAAGTTTTTCACATGGGTTCAGGTCAAGCCAAGCCCTAATCCTTCATTTCCCCAAACTCTGTGGTTTCTTTATCCTTATCCTTATGTCTGATTACATGCCTACCTATATTCCGTAACAAAGAACAGAAGAAGGAAATGTTCACAACAGCATTCAAATCCCTTTCAGTCCCTCATTATTGCTCAGTCCCTGTTTAAACGAAAACTTCCTCCGACGTCCTGATAGCTTAGTCTTTTAAACAGGTATTAATGAAGGAAAAAGACCTTTTATTACAAAACCTGTGCCGCATAATTCCATACCATTAGACATAGAAGCCCACCACCCTGTGAAAAAGCAAGAATACACCTACAGATAGGAATTTAATTGGTAATAGTACTTTCTGTCCCGATCCAACACTGAGATCATAGAATCATAGAATAATTTAGGTCGGAAAAGACCCTTAAGATCATCAAGGCCAACAACTAACCGAACACTGCCCAGGCCACCACGAAAGCATGTCCCTAAGCACCGCATCTACACGTCTTTTAAATACCTACAGGGATGGTGGCGCCACCATTTCCCTGGGCAGCCTGTTCCAGTGTTTGACAACCCTTTCAGTGAAGAAATTTTTCCTTCTATCAAATCTAAACCTCCTCTGGTACAACTTGAGGCCGTTTCCTCTTGTCTTGTCACTTGTTACTTGGGAGAAGAGGCCGACCTCCACCTGGCTACACCCTCCTTTCAGGTAGTTGTAGAGAGCAATAAGGTCTCCCCTCAGCCTCCTCTTCTCCAGGCTGAACAACCCCAGTTCCCTCAGCCACTCGTCATAAGACTTGTTCTCCAGACCCCTCACCAGCTTCATTGCCATTTTCTGGGCATGCCCCAGCACTTCAATGTATTTTTTGTGGTGAGGGGCCCGAAACTGGACACAGCACTCGAGGTGGAGCCTCACCAGTGCCGAGTACAGGGGGACAATCACTTCCCTAGTCCTGGTGGCCACGCTATTCCTGATACAGGCCAGGATGTTGCTAGCCTTCTTGGCCACCTGGGCACACTGCTGGCTCATATTCAACCAGCTGTCAACCAATGCTCCCAGCATTCACATTGCCTGGTCCCATCCTCCTGCAGGGTCCAGTTGCTAGTGTAGGTCCACAACCGTCTTGAGACACCAGTAATTTCAGCACCAAACCACCCAGAACTTGCAAAAGTAAAATGAGGCACCAAGTCCCCTGTTTTCATCACATGGGCATTGCTCGGTGTCCAGGACCACAGCCCAGAGAGCCAACAAATGTAGGAGAATCAGGCAGTAACTGAGCAGGAGATGGTAAAGAGCCTCTTGATCTCATACAGGCTTTTTTGGCTCCAGCCATGGCCTTTACTCAATGACCTTTATGCCATTTAAGTGCTACTGCTTTAATAGTCCTTGAGAGGGGGCTTCCTTGCCAGCTGTTCAACCCATCCCATCATCTGAGACATGGTTTATGCTTTGCATATTAGACTTAATGCATTTTGGAGAAAGATATAATGCAGCCAATATATATACAAATGTCTTGGCTTCACAAAGGCATTGGGCATCCTTGTCTTCACAGCAGGCCAAACCCAGCCTCAAAGCCAATACAGCTCCAACTGGGGCAGCCCAGAGTAATCACATGCGTTTACTGCGTAATCATTTGATTTGGGTTTTCTTAGCCCAGAGAGGTTAATGAATGAGAGAAACAGCCCAGCCTCTGCAACTGGATTTTCCCTCCTCAGAGGCTTTTCTGGAGGCTGCCACATGTCAGCTGTGTGATTCTCTTGGGTCTGCACCAAGGTGGGTGCAGAAGGACACCCGCCCTGTCACTCCACCTCACTGCACTGCTCCCAGGCAGGGGAGCACCTCAAAGTGCTCTTTGGCTGCAAGACGGCAGCGCTCACTGTGCCAGCAAGGGCATGTGGGCAGTGTCAAATGTTTTCCCAAGATGTGTATAGGTCACGTCCCTCCTGGCTCACAGTAACGCAAGGATTGTGCAATGTGTTGGGAGATGGTTCAAGGACACCCGGACATACGCTGCTTTCTGCTTGCACAGCACAGACAGGAATTGACAGGCCAAATCCCATGAGAGGGACACAAATACAGTCGGGAAAGGTCTGTGGTACTCTGCCCTGCACGGATGTGGGGTGCTTAGACACTTTTCTCCCCCGGCAGGTGGCACCTTCTCAAGCCTGCAAACGCTGGGAACCCCTCTGAATCACACTGCACGGGTGAGGAAGGGGCTGGCATTTGCCAGCTCTCACAGTCCCGGTGCCACGTGGAGCAGCGTGAGGGCAAGGAGGATGGGGCAATCCTCTCCATCCAATTATTTGATAACAGTTTCTTCAAATCTTTTCAATGAGTGTCGCTTCTGTACAGAGGTTGAGAACTGAAGGCAATGATAATTTACCCCTACGTGTCCAGACTGCGTGAATTCTCATGAGATAATTTAAAAACCTAAAACCCCAGTGTTTAGTCTGGTTGCTTGCCACTTTATTCCTTTCATGAATGCTGGGGTTACATGAAGCCGTTGTTTAAAATAATACAGGTGAAATGGTTCTACCTTTTACAGGAAGAGGAGGACATAACATACAGCAAGAAAGACCGCAAAGAGTATTTCATCCACATGTTGGTGAAGGCTTTTTTTTTTTTAAAACATAGCATCTTTCATACTTCATAAAGCTCTGGAGATTCAAAAACAAGACGAAAGGAAGAAGATGGTCTTGGGCTGACCTAGAGAGAGAAGCTGTTGATTCAGGAGCTGGAGAGAGTGGGGCAGCACAATACTGATCATGTTTGGCAGTGATTTATATCAAATACGTGGGGGTTAGCAATACATAGGAGGACAGGCACAAAGGACAGCTGGCCTGAACCATAAGGTGAGACTTGACGCTAATTGACTGCAAATCTTACGACAGAAAAAAAAATGTGGAGATATATCCTGCAGGTCTTAGGAGCTTGGTGGTAGTGGTAGGGCAAAATGCAGAAATGGCAAGCCGCATTCATGGGTACCCATGAGGATGACCGTGCACCACCAGGGATAATAGGTCTTTTATTCACATTCAGTGATTGCAAGATCAGGCTTCACTTGCACAAGAAAATAGGTGGCCTGTGCCTGTGGCTGCATTGGTTGTGCAGTTAAACCAGGGCTATGTTGTGCACATGTTTTCCAAAGTAAAATTAATGTGCATAATCTGCAAGAAGAGTCCAACTTTAAAAAAGCTCTTAAAGTCCTTGAGTAATTTAATTTGGTTTCAGAGCATGATTACTACTAAATTATTTTTATCTTCTAGGTACTTTTCGACCTAATAAACAGTGCTGCTTAAAATCAGCATGAACTTGTGGTAATAGTTTTACAGACTTAACTCTAGCATTTTGAAGGGTGTGGGAGTTCCGGTGTGCACCTCTGTTCAACTCTCCAGTCTTTGAGATAGGTCTTCAAAAATCACCCAATCTTTTGTTGGTTTTGCAGATGAGCTGGTCCAAAATGAAGTAGATGCTCCTAAGCAACTGAAGATTCAGATATGTAGTGTGTTAAGAAGCCTTAACTGGATGGTACAGTCAAGATTCATCTGAGTAAATATTGACTTCTGTGTTCCCTGTGTCTCCATCTGAACTGCATCATCTAGACACCCACTGGAGTCAGCAGAGTGGACTAGGTAGATTTAATATGCAGTTTTACAATGGTGTTAAAATAGGCAGGTTGGCTCACTCTCTACAAGTCCTTATCTTCATTGACTATCAAGAGAGATTGAGATGTGAGGATGTCCTGTGGGCATACAAAGTTCAATGATTTTGACAAACATTAGTAAACTTGGGTATTAATAACCGCCTATGAGCAAGCTACTAGCTCTTACCAGTTGGAAAGTAATGTGACAAGCTTTTTTGTCTGGTGCTTAAAGTATTGCCTTTCACTGAATTTTGACCTGCTACCTCCTCTTTGGGGCATTACCTCTTGTTGTAGTAACTTGCACGGGTACTACAGTTCAGCAGATCAGAGGTGACTTGTTCCATCTCCATTGTTTGGGTATTGTCTGAGCCAGACAGCAATTCAAATGCAACAGCCATTTGCACCTGTGGTGGTTTTTTTCCATATCCATGGACAGAAATTATTTATTCTGCATTCAGAAAATTAGGTAAAATCTGCAAGGAACAGAGATTTCTAAAGAGGCTTATACTCATTTCTCCTTTTTTTCCCACCTCATCATAACAAGCCTATTATCAATTATACAACTTAACATAAAAGATCCAGTTAATCTACTTCTAGCACAGGTTTTGATTGATTGCACTGCCATGCGGATGTTCCAAATACACAAATTTGGAAAAAAACATGCCATTCGTGACCTTGCAAGATGTGGAGGAGGCATAGGATTGAGCTTGAAAATCTACTTGAATAATGAGATTAGAATTCATTTCCTGATGAGAATATGCCTTCAACTTGTTCTTACACGCTGTAGATCAGCAGAAGGAGGTTAGGGAGAGATTTTGTGGCATTGGTTAACCAAAGATCAATCAGCAGCAAGAGTCGTGTGGCATAACACACATTGTAATCTGTGTGTGGTCTAAGTCAAACCACTAAATACGAAGATAATGAGTAAATGTGGTTTCAGCACTGGCTGAAGTGAGTTCCTCACATGTTTGCAGTCTGCAGCACCGACCCACCAAGAGCAAAATAAGACAGTATTTACAATGCACTCTCTATATAGTACTGTCTTTTCATTCTGTTTGCATGGGACCTAATATCTGTCACGTACCACATTGGTCCATGCCCGAAATTAGGCATCACAGTCATGCGGTCAGCCAGTCAAGAGAGGGAAAATGTGCGGGTACTTCTTGCCTTCTCCATTCTCAAGCGCTGGAGCAGGGCCAACCATGCAATAGCTCAAGAAGATATCCCGCTCACACAGCTATGTTCAACATTCCAAAAAACAGACCAGAGTTGAGAATTAGGAACAGGAGGCTTGACTTTACCTCCAAATCAGAAGACCTCTGATTTGGCAGGAGTATTTCTGTGGCAAAGCACTTGTTTGCATGCTAGATGGTCCCACTGTCCTTACACTGTGGCTGTACCAGAGGAGGGAATGAGGCAGAAGGGTCATGAATGGCCCATTATCTTCTCCATCTGCACCAGCACGGTGCAGGGAAAGTTAGAAAATTTACAGATACACTTTTCATTTCTGTTAGGGTATAGTGCTAATTTGTGTTTCCAAAACTGTTTTATACTCATCTCTTATACACAAATGACGTTAAGGGCAGGGGTTATTTTCATAAAACAGGGAAAAAATAAAACCAACCTGCTTTTAAACAGGGCTAGAAAATGGTGAGGGATGAGTTCTTGGTGTTGCTCCAAGCTTGCTGTCTCGCAGGTCTGTGTCTGGGTTGTATGCTCCCTGTCAGAGACAGCATGCATGTGAAAAGTCAGGAACAAATCTGGAAGCCTTTATGAAACTAGAGGTGCACACATCTGCTTAATGGTTCACAAGCAACCTAGAAGTGAGCATCAATCATTTAAAATTCCTGTAGCTGCCAACTCCTGTGGCTTTACAGTGTATTTTTCTGAAAGCCCCTGATGCTGAGGTAGGTAATATTTGGCAATGAAAACATCTCCATTTTTATTTAAGCTATTTCCATTCTAACCCTTAGTGTGGAGCTGAGACTCTTCTGCCTCTCTGGAAATCTTAACAGAACCAGACGTGTTTCAGGAAGGTTTGTTTTACTCAAACACACACTGTTAGGCTTCATCCAACAGTCCCAAAGTGGAAGTCTAAGCTCCCTCCGTTCAGAATGTCACAACAAATTATTTAACAGTCTTTGCTGGCTTTAATATTTATGCATTTAAATAATAAAAACCAGGTGGCAAATGAAAATAATTCCATTGGCTTTTGTTGTTGTTTTTAAATAATCTTGTGGGGTTTCATCACTCCTCGTTATGGAAGAGTTGGCAAAATTGATACTGATTTTGCTCTTCAGCCTGAAAATATTTTTCCATTTATTTTATATCTAACATGTACAATGCAAAGAGATCTAATAAAAAAGTCAGTGGGATAGGTCCAGTGATGAGTATGAGCATAGCATCATCAAAGGCGGAGGCCCTAAACTGTGTCTTTTGATGAGAGCCAGTCCTCAGAAGTTCATTTAGCCTCACAGCATATGCGGTTAGATTTAGCATTGCTATTTTGGGTACACAGATGGGACAAGAAGGTACTAAGAGGTCATACAACATCACTGTGGTCATTTAGTCTTTCATACAGCTGGGAATTGATGTGGTTTTAAAAATAAAAGACATTTGCAGCCAATTCATGGCCCATATTAGCAATGCCTGCACTTGCAAGAAATTTGGTAGATCAGATTAGTTGGTGCCGGGTCTTTTCCTTTGTCCTATATGAGGCTGGGGCCAGCAAAATTTTGATGAGTTTCCATCTGACCTCCTGGACCGCACGTCTCTATCGGTTGTGTTGCCCCAAGCTGCACAAGGAAAGCTCTCCCACAAACATTTGCCACTCCACAGGCTTCCCCAAGAAGGGTTGCAGAGCTCATGTGTACCATGTCAGTGTGGGGAGCAAATCACCTTCCTCCTGTCACCAGCCATGTAGGGCCTTGTACGTGGAAGCAACCCCTGTTATTGCTGGTGCTTCTGCCTTATTTCGCTAAGTTACTATTTACACAAAAATATCCCATACAGCCTTTGCACAAACAGCTGGTTTCATCACTTTGGAGGGGGTTAGATTTCACTGTGGAAACAAGCCAGGCTGTAAGCTGACACAAAGCTTTTCCTTTGCCAAAAATTTAGTTAAAAAAAATAGAGCAAGTGTCTCCCCAGGTCTCGATGCATCTCGTTATCTCCCTGTTTATGAGTCGTCCTCAAGTGGCATGCAGCAGGACACAGGAGAACGGACAGGACCACACAGCAGCTTCAGTAACTCAGTCTCACCCAAGGATCTACCTGAGTCTGGGAACGCAACCCCTCTTGTGAGGAGGGGGTCGAGCATTACCAGCAGAGCTGTGCAACCACGCTCTGCAGCTCTGCTATTCTCACAGTAATTCTGGTATTCTAGGCAGCAAGACAAATTCTCCCTGGAATGATACATTTGTCAGAACTGATAAGCACTGGATACACTGGTCTCCGGGTAAAGAGCTCTCAGCTGAACCGTTTCCATATTAACTCTTCTGCAGCATCTTTCTGAATGTTAACTCCAAAAGTTCAAAAAACAGGAATCAGATGCAGAAATTATGTCTTTAAAGCTATCAGATCTAGACAAAAAAAAATGAATAAATCATTTTCATTTGCTTTCTGTCTGGTATTTGAGTGATGCTATTTATTTTTCAAGTTTTTCTGCAATCACAAGTGTCATGGTTTGGGCCAGACTGGCCACTGAAATGACAGACAGATGCACTCCCCCACCTCTCTCTCCAAGGAGAGGAGGGAGAGAGAGAAACTTATGAGTTTAGAAAGCAGAATAAACTACTTTAATGAAATATTAATAAAATAATAAAAAGGAAATAATGAAATATATACAATATATACAAAATCGTTTCAGGGTCCAAGAATGATGATCATGTCACTGGCAGGCACTGGGAAAGTCCCAGATTGGACTCAGCGATGGATGGGGACTGGATTCTGGATCTGGATTCAGGAATGCACGATCAGGAGCTCAGATTGTGTCAAATATGACCATCCCAGTCAGAACTATGTGAAAATAGCCAGCACACGTTGGGAGGCAGAAATAGTCAATCTTTTCTGACATCTTTCTGAATAATAACTGAAACCAAGCAGAAAATTTTGTAGTTAGTATAGATACACAGTTCCCCTTTGACTTATTCTAATGTCTTCAGCCTCTTTGTTGCTATTTATCTCTTCAGGATTCAAATCAACAGGGTGAGAGTGTTCTTTTGAGCTATTAGATACCATTCATCAGAAATAAAAATAATATGAGTGGAAACAAAAAGTAAAGGTAAATATGCTAATATTAGGTTCCCTTCTTCCTGCATTTTACCTATATTACGTACATCATGGCAACACCCATCGTAGACTATCGGCAAATGAAAGGTTTTATAGCAACACACAACTCACCAAGGACAAAGATTAGAATTTTATCATCGTGGGAGGTGATGATTTACATTTCCCAAGAAATGTGAAACTCTACAAGTCCTAAATTATTAGATCTTTAAACTTTAGCCTATGCTTTATAGCTGCCATAAAACAGCATATGGACTGATGCTTTTAATGATGTTATTGCTTTATTCAAACAAAATTTATTGATTTCTGTTCAGGAGTAATTTATGAAACTTAATGACCTATGATGGTTACACTAAGTTCCAAGCTGTCCTGTGCTAGCAAGAGTGAGAGACTTATAGGCATTAAGGTGCCTAAAAACCTTTATTGAGAGACATAAAACTGCCCCAGGAACTTTCATAGTTAATCCATGTAGTGTTTCTAGAAGCTACGTTTCAGAATCAGACACACAGCAATGTTTCTCAGAGGTCAAAAGCATGCCTGTGCTTCAGATTAGAGGAGTAGGGTTGGAGAAGGAGGTTTCATTGGCAGAGGCACTAAGCATGGTGTTACGTGGATGAATTACACACACTAGGTGCGGATTTTGAGTATTGGATGGGGTTGCATCCTTTTTGTTGGTTTTTACAGTCAAAAAGTTAATTCCATTTCATGTAGTTTTACTGTGGATCTTCAAAAAACTTTGACTTAGCCAATAACCATTCTTTCTTTCTTTACAGTCTGCCTGGCAAGTTAGAGCGCTGCTACAGTAACCGTGGGAGTGGATGCTCAATAACATCTCAGAATCCTTTAACCATAGCAAAAATGAGTTTCCTCAGCTCCTTCTTAGAAGTGTTGAATATCAAGCAGCAGATGTATTTATTCAGACAATGAATTACAATACCATGCCAGCAGGTTGGAAAAAGACCCTTTCTCCTACATGAAGCCAAAATGGTAGAAAGACAGCGTCACACTGTTTCCTCTCTTTGTCCCAGCCTTGTGCATTTGTAGGGCTGAATCTGGTCACACAATTGACAAAAGAATAAAATTGTCAAGAGCTGGAGCAATCCCACTGATGAGACATGAAATGGAAAGACTGAAATTTCTGACTAGTCTTAATAGAAAAGCCATTCACATCTTCCTTTCAAACATACCTGCCAGCTGAGGTCATGCTGCTCCTCTTATCATTTTCTTATAGCTGTCTGTCTTGTGAGGGCTTCAATTATCAAGTTGGTTGATGCTTTAGGAATTAGTAGTTTAAAGTTCTTTAAATATCTCAGCAGACATTATGACTCAGAAAGAAATCCACTCTTCTGAATGGATCGTTTAGACGAAGCAGTTCCATCAAACATTCGATAAGCCTTTGTAACGTATCCTGGTTTTCCTAACCATTCTTCTCATTCAAACTTCTGAGCATGATTACATGATGAGAAGGGAGCTTGGATGAGCAGCTGAGGGGCAGCACGGAGGCCAGATGGGTCAGGTTTGATTCATCTCTCCATCCCTCCAGTGGTGGAATCACTCTGCTTGGCATACACATAGGACTTCACAACCCAAAAAGGCATTAGAAGATGAGTTTGTGTCTTTGTGCTAATAGGGAAGCAGACACAGAAAGGACAGGATACAGTTAGATGTGGTTTTTAATTGAATTAATCTGAAACTATAGATTATTGCTGTTGAAAAAAGTCAGGACTCACTTTTTCAAGTATCTGAGGCATACAGCTTTCAATGATGGCTAGAAGGCCTCCAAGAACAGTGAAACTCCTTCAAAGCTGAGCTGTCATCCCTGGGCTTTCACATCCAGTGGTACTACTGAAAGGTGCAGAAAAGTGCATGCAAAAAAACTTGGTGGTGTTCCACCGATCACCTACCAGGCAGAACAAACAAGAGCATTACTGCCATGGGCAGTATGCCCTGACACCCCGCATAGAAACTGGGGCTGGTTCTTAGCCACTGGTAACTTGGTGCACTGGAAGTACCATTGTCATCTCCAGTTTTACCCAGTTGTTTTGCATAAGTCTGTTGTGAATTTAACTTAAGAATTTTCTCGGCACTATTTGATTGCTGAATTATTTTGCCTTAGTTTCTTTATCTCTAATGATATATCTTTGCAAGATAGTTATTCTGGTGAAACAGTTCAAATCAGGTTAGCATCTGAGTTAGGATCAAACAAAATCAAACTGCATCATATGCCATAGGCTCCAAAGTATGAAAAAGGACCATGGGTCTGCTGAAACAGCATTTGATTGTGTGGCTGTCCTTCACCTGCCTATGCCATAGCTATCCACCTGCAAAATGGCAAAAATAATAGTTCTTTCCCTGGTAGGGGCTTGTAAAAACAAATTCATAAGAACCTCGAGAAGTACCTGATGCTTTGAAGGAGTTATTACAGAATTCAATCAGGATACATGCTGAGCTTAGTATCTGTCTGTCTCTGGGAAAGGGCTGGAAAAACTAAATAGTCATTGCTGATTCCCAGAGACTGAAGTGAACTGGCATGACCTGTGGATCTGACCATCTCTGTCCCAGTGAAATTAATGCTGATGCTCTCCTTCCTTCTTGACTACAATAAGATTCGTGATTAGTTTTGACAAAAGCACAAACTGAAATAATCATTTTTGCAAACCAGCCACTCTTCTGAATACTGCACCTCATCAACAAACTTTAATATTTTTTTTTTTGACTGATGGCTTACTGAGAAGCAGATCAGACTCTTGCAAGGCTGCCTTGTGGTCTGTTTCTCATTTATTTTTATTTATTTTTTATTACCCCAAACCAGGTGCTAAAATTATAATTCTGAAGCTTAAGAGGTTGTTTTCATTTTTTAAAATCTGTTGTCCATACATTGTACTCACCTCCTGACATTTCTCTAGGAACACGTTCAACATAATGTAAAACTGATCTTTAAGGTCCCTTCCAACTCAAACCATTCTGTGATTCTGTGAATAATATTAGCATGCTATTAGGATATGATTTTCATGTTAAGTGATCTAAATGATCAGCAAATTAAGAGTGAATTAAATGAGATTCCTGTAAGAATTCATGTTTCTCAGAAATGCATGATGCCAAAAGCATTCCCAGGTGAGGTGGAACTGAACAGTAACATTTAAAAAACCTTTGTTCAGGCCACAAAATTCAGCCACTGATGTAATCCTTTCAAGACTTTAAATAAATATTTTACATCTTCCAGTGTTTTTTTCTTTGCTTTCTGCTGCTTGAGCCTGTACATTCTGTTCTGGCTGTGTTTTCAATTTGTCATGCAATCATGGAAGAGAGAGACTTTAAAAACAGAAAGGAAGGTGAAATTATTACAAATATAAAAGACATAAAATTTCCTAAATAACACCACCCGGAAAGCAGGATCAACGCCATGAGAATCAACAGATTCTTGAAATCTCAAACGATGAGATTTATCCTTTCCAGACAAGAGGGTCGTAGCCAAAGAGAAATAAATGTTCATCAACTATCACATGTCACTGCAGCCCTCAGCTGAAAAGGAGAACTCACAAGGCAGGAAAAATGTCTAGCTTTTGTCCCACACTGTCACTGTGGCATTTGGAGACAGAGAAGGAAAACATTTTTTCCTACATATATCCTGATTTTTTTCATATGCTCCTAGGACATGAAGGGTAAAACAACTGTGAACAAGACCAGTATATCTTCGCATCAAAAAAAAAAAAGATTTCAGAATTTCTGCATTGCTCTGTTTTCTTTTTCTTTTTCTGGTGTGTCAAAACAAGGCAGCTTTTATGTACTGCCTTACATTGAAAGAAGGGAAATTCAAAGCCTGAATCCAATCCTCAGTGAAGTGTGAACTGGTGAATACTCGTATATAATCCTTAAGATTTCTGCTGTTGGGTCAGGAGGAGAGGACATATACCATGAAAAGAGGTCCCTGAAGGAATAAAAATTTCAAACCTTTGTGGTAGCCATGAAAGCCAAATTCTTTTTCCACCCGTGAGAGCCAAATCCATTTTCCACTCACCATGAGCACGTCTATCGGTGCTTCACGGTGTCACGATATGTTTAGGCCATTTCCTATATTTAGATGCACTAAATGCCATTCATGCCTCTATACCATCTGCATACTAATGGGAAGAGATAATCTATCTCCCACCCTCTTCTTCCAAACAAAAACTGAATCCAAGGTGCTCATTTCTCCATAACTGTATGTTGATAAGTCTTCATGGTTGCTGTGGTTCACATCAAGAGTGCACTTCAGAAACAAATCTCTAGATCATCTTGACATCTTGTGTCCAGCTCTGGATCCCTCAGCACAAGAAGGACATGGACCTGTTTTAATGTGTCCAGAGGAGGCCACAAAGATGATGAGAGGGCTGGAGCACCTCTCCTATGAAGACAGGCTGAGAGAGCTGGGGTTGTTCAGCCTGGAGAAGAGAAGGCTCCGGAGAGACCTTATAGCCCCTTCCAGTCCCTGAAGGGAGCCAACAAGAAAGCCGGGGAGGGGCTGTTTGCAAGGGCATGTAGCGATAGGACGAGGGGCAATGGTTTTAAACTAGAGCAGGGCAGGTTTAGATTAGACATTAGGAAGAAGTTCTTTACAATGAGGGTGGTGAGGCACTGGAACAGGTTGCCCAGAGAGGTGGTGGAGGCCCCATCCCTGGAGACATTCAAGGCCAGGCTTGATGAGGCTCTGAGCAACCTGATCTAGTTGAAGATGTCCCTGCTTACTGCAGGGGGGTTGGACTAGATGACCTTTAAAGGTCCCTTCCAAACTAACACATTCTATAATTCTATGATTCTATGACTTACTGTGCTTCTGTCTGCACCCCAGAGTGTTGTTGGACAGGACCTGGGCATCTTTCAGCTGAAATAAAATCTGAGTTTTGCTCCAAGAGCACCTCAAGCTCTCCCACTGCTGATGGGTGTTCAGTCCTCAGAGCCAGATTGGACCTAGTCCAAAGTAACCATCCTGAAATAATTATCATGTGGTTTAATTGCCTTTTTAATGACCTCTTAGACAGAAGTTTCACTCAGTTATCTGTGTCTGATACCTACTGGTAGCCCATTACTGTGTGAATTTATCTATTCCCTTTTGGAGTCCGTTTGTACTTTTGACTTCCTTTAAGAAGCCCAACTGTGAAGTTGCCCTTCCTATTAACCACTATGTGTTTTCCTTTGTTTCAAACCTATTACCTAGTAATTTGGGTTCTACCTGTGGCGGGTATTATGAAGTTATGAACACCTTTCCACCTTCTCCGCAATGGTCATAATTTTACATTTATGTCGCATCCCCTCTCTGTTATTTTCATTCCAGACTGAGGTCCCTTTTCTAGTCTTTCCTCAGCAATGAGATCATCCTTGTTGCCCTTCTCGGTTTGTTTTCAAGTTGTACTGGATCCTTTTGGAGACACGGTGACATGACCCACATACGCTATTCCACATACTGATGTGCTAAAGAAAGATAAGCATGATTAACCAGTCAATCCTTCTGGAGAATATCTCACTCAGTATTTATTTGCTGCATTGATAACTCTGGCAGCACCACCACACTTTGAAATTGGATTTCAAGAAAATACTGGGGAAAACAAGGACTCAAAATCTGATATGAGAAAGAGATAGAGCACAAAAAGGGTTGTCTGTATCATCTGATGTTAAGTTAAATAAGCTAGGGAAAGCAACAAAAGAGTTGAAAGGCAAAGTGTTGAATTTGCAGTCTTTGAGGAATCATCTCAATTTGAGTGACAACTGAATGCCAAAGTTACGAGTGACAACTGAATGCCAATGTTAAAAGTGACTGAATTTGTTTATGTATTAGAAAAAAAATTAATCTGCATAACAAGGTTTCTATGTCAAAAAACTTTTAGTTAGGGCAAGACTCAGCTCTGAAACGCTGAATTCTGTGTTGGAGAAAGCGGCAAAGAGTAAATCTGCCATTCAGCCTTACTGAAGTGCTTTACACCAAGATGCTGCAGCAGCAAAAACATACAGACCAGACCAGAGAAATTACCCCTTCCAAATTAGTGTATTATCATAAAGTGCAAGATTCTGTCCCTATATAGTAAACACGATCTTTGTCATTACCTTCAAGTCATGCAAGGAAAAAATAGTTTCTTGGGAACATTTTCCAATCCTAATTTCTTACGGAGTAGAAGTTTATAGTTCAGCCATATGAAATGGTGAAAAAGTATTTCTGTGCTTTCTCTTGCTCTGTCACAAGTAACTCACCCTTCTTGCTTTGCAATGGAGACAAGTGTATTTTCAAGCAGCAGCACCCTGAAGCTGCTTCAGAAGTTGCTATATGAGGCTGACTATAAACAAATGTCTACATGCATCTTTTAATATCACACATTAAGATTAAAATTACAGACATTACAGCTCTAATTCTGAAGTGTCATTTCAAGCTAAGAATAATAATTGTTCATTAAAACTTTCTGAGGGATTTTGTACTGCTTGCTGAACATTTCCCAGATTCTGCAAACTTTCCAAGCTCCTTCAAATGAATCTCTTTTCAAATTCTCACCTGCATTTGCAGTTCTTGTGTAGTCTGTGTAAGAAAAGCTGGATATGGATGATAATGTCAGAGGGGGATAACAATAAAAGCAAGGACAATAGTTAAAGATGAATCCAAGCTTGGAGATCATCTACTGTGTCCAGTTCTGATCCCCACAATTCAAAAAAGACATGGACAGACTGGATAGGGTCCAAAGGAGGGCCACAAAGATGATCAAAGGGCTGGAGAACCTGCCCTGTGAGGGAAGACTGAGGGAGTTAGGTCTTTTCACCCTGGAGAAAAGAAGGCTCGGGGGGGACCTCATCACATTATTCCAGTACTTAAAGGGAAGCTACAAAGAGGACAGAAGCTCTCTCCTCACCAAGGAGACACATTGGAGAGGAAAAGGGTCAATGGGCACAAGTTGCACCAGGAGAGGTTTCATCTCAATGTAAGAAAGACATCTTTTACAGTGAGAATAATTTGTCACTGGAACAATCTCCACAGGAACATGGTGGAGTCCCCATCACTGTAGGTTTTCAGGATGTGATTAAGGCAGGGTGCTAGATAATCTCGTCTAAGGTCCCTTTTCCATGAAAGCTTGCACCAAATGACCTTTAGAGGTCCCTTCCAACTTGGGCTGTTCTATGGTTCTGCCAGGGTTTGCTGTGTAACCAGAGCAAGACCAGGAATTTGTGTGTCCCCACTTGTGTTTAATATGGTCATCAGACCACAGGAGAGGTCAGAGCTCCAAAATGGGGCCACTCGAGGCCAACCAGGGCTCCTTGTACTGGGATGTGCAATCGTTACAAATGCCTATTGTTTTCACTGTGGGCTCTCTGGGAGGACAGAGGAATCCTGGGCTGCATAGGGAAGAGTGTGGCCAGTAGGTCGAAGGAGGTCACTCTCCCCCTCTACTCTGCACTGGTGAGGCCACAACTGGAATACTGTGTCCAGGTCTGGGCTCCCCAGTTCAAGAGGGACAGGGAACTGCTGGAGCGAGTCCAGCATAGGGCAGCTAAGATGATTGAGGGATTGGAGAATCTCCCTTATGAGGAAAGGCTGAAAGAGCTGGGACTCTTTAGCCTGGAGAAGAGAAGGCTGAGGGGAGACCTTATTAATGTTTACAAGTATCTAAAGGGTGGGTTTAAGGAGGATGGAGCCAGGCTCTTTTCAGTGGTTCCCAGTAACAGGACGAGGGGCAATGGGCACAAGTTAGAACATAGGAAGTTCCAATCACATATGAGGAAAAACTTCTTTACGGTGAGGGTGCCAGAGCACTGGAACAGGCTGCCCAGGGAGGTTGCGGAGTCCCCTTCTCTGGAGATTTTCAAGACCCACCTGGATGCAGTCCTGAGTAATGTGCTCTAGGCAATCCTGCTTTAGCAGGAGAGTTGGACTAGATGATCTCTAGAGGTCCCTTCCAACTCTGAAGATTCTGTGATTCCATGATTCCGTGATTCCAAGTAGATGGTAGGACTATTAAGATGCATTTTCTCTTTAAGACTCCTTGAAATGTTTCTGTTAATTGTTTTTCCAAGTGGAAACTGAGTTTTTGAGAGAACTCATCAAACCTGCTTTCTCCAGCCGTGTGCAGGGATATTGGCTCAGCGCTAACTCAACTCTTTAATTTCCATGCTGCAGCCCCAGGAGAAGCCTGCTCTCCATGCCATATCAAGCTGAGACTAACGTCAACATGCTGTGATTGTGCGTAGCCGACCGAAATCTGTCATGTCACAGCTCAGTCCCAAAAGCCCTCAGGCTTCTCTCACCTCTCCAGCTGCTTTCTTGTGTAAGTGGCAGGATAACCAAACACCAGCTGAAAACCCAAAACTTTCGTGTAGCTTCAAGCATGGAAATACTACAGCACTGGGGGAGGGTGTCACAAATTGGAAGGGTCACAGTAGGAAGCAAACCTACAGAGACATAGAAATCTGATCACCTCCACTGCAGAGAAAGGGAACTGGAGCTGCCCTTCTGCAGCTCAGCTCTTGACAATTTTAGACACATTAAAATGCAATTAAAGTGATCTGTTTTTGTATAACTGTCTTATGGAGGATAGATCTAAGTCTAACTTGCAAGCTGGCCAGTAAGAGGAGTGGTGATGCACCAGAACGTTATTGTTATAGTTGATGTCGGATGTTATCCAACAGCACCAAATTTATTATTATTAGCGGCACACTTTGGGTTGTCATCTTGTTTTTCCTGCTTTGAAAATAATTTAATGTAATGTACTGTTATGTATTCCTTCTGCAAGAGTTTGTTTGAAAGGAATGCTACGGTGCAAGAAACACAATCTACTTTCACATTCCACTGGGATCTGACAAGGAATGCCAGAAAATGTTCTTTCCTCACTGGTCCATCTAGCTGGTAGGATTATAGACTTCTACTACAGCTTAAATGAATAAAAGTCCTTTTAAGATAACAAATGAAGCAGAAATGTGAATTGAAGAAATGTATTTGCATTTGCCATGTTATCAACCTGAAAACACGTCAGCTGTTTCCCTGTAAGGTTTTTCTTATTTTCTACTATTTTTGCATGTTAGAAATCTGAACACAAGTGTGGGTGCACGCACACACACATAGGCACACATGCATGCACACTTCTTAAAACTACGTCCCTGTTAATCTCACCCTTGCATTTTGCAAGCCCAGGCGCTCAAAAGCACTGTGACTGTCAGTAACAGATCTATTCTGATGCACTACCATTTTTTCTGCTTGTAACACTTTTTTGAAGACCAAGACTAGTGTTTTAGACTGCTTTCGAGGTGTCATTTTTCATCATTTGCCTATAATGAGCAGTTTCAACCTGACCAGGATTACAAGGCAGGGGGAGGGGACATCCCTGTGCCCACGGGAGTGGATATTGGGTTGTACGGGTGTGTTGCTGATGCTTCAGTGACCCACACCCCAGCACACCCTGGAGCCCTTGTGTGCACGTACATTGAGTTGGAGGCAGCGGCCACACAGCTTCCCGTCAGGTCTGAGCTGGATAAAGCCCTCACAGGCTGTTGCCCACCAACACATCAAAGCATGTCTGTTGGTCACTGCAACTTGCAGCATTGACAGATGTGGACCTGTAGATGCAGAGACTGAAGAAGCCATAAGGGGCTCCCAGATGGCCTCCTGTGAGGCCAAGAGAGACCTTTTCCCATGTCTATGGTACTTTATAATGCTCTGGAAACTCTTGTATTACATAGACCAACACACTTGCACATACCTGTATCTTTGTAGACACAGGACTTCCAGCAAACTCTTTGGTTCTTCCTGTTTTAGAAGACTGGAATTAACTTTTCCACAAGGATAAGTTTCCCATTTCTGTCATGGGCAGTTTGCAGAAAATCATATCCTAGGCATGGAGAAGGACTGAACACTCTCTTATCCACTGCATCTCAGCTGAATAGAATCTGTTTTGGAAATCTAGAGAAAGGAGATATTTATGTAGGCATATTGCTATTCCTGCAGCTGTAACTACTCTTGGAGGATGCTCAGAGCTCCTGGTTAGGGCAGATGTATCTCCTGATGGGTGGGGAAAGTGTAGGAAATCGACAGCTCTGAGGATCACCGTACTTCTCAATCTGTTTCTTAAGGGTTCCTGCATAACTACCTGCTTGTGTCCAAGTGCCTTGTGGGTGGAGGGAGTGGGTAGCCTGGGTTCACTAAACTCTCTCCTCCTTGCCTTCCAGCCTGAGTAACCACAAGGTCACAGGGAGCCACTGAACTGAGTAGCCAAAAGGAATAAGCTGTTGTGCTTCTGCACTAAATATTGTCTCAGCACAGCATCCAAATGCTTCCTTGTTAGTGTCTGGCTGCCATGAAGCCCCCAGGGATGGCCCCCAACTGGCAGCTTTGTGGCATGGCAAAATCTCAAGAGAAACCAATATCTCAAGAGAAATCCTGTTCCGTTGGAGCCTGAACTGTTTATCGTATTATTGTCAATATTACTATTATATAATACTATAACATAATAGAGTGAAATGAGCTGCCCCCTGGGTTTGTGGCATGGATTAGTATGGATAATATTCAGAGTGATAAGAACAGATATCCGGTATATTCTCCTAATGCTGAAACATTAGATGATTTAAATGAGGGTGATCAACCCCTTACCATCAATAAAGGTTTTAAATGGTAACTTTTGACATTAATTGAATATCTCTGCTTCTGAAAGAATGGAAAATAGGAGGTATTATCAGCTCTTTTTTTTCCCTTGCAGCATAGTCTCAAACCAGCAGCTCTCTCAGAAGGCTGCTCAGAAGGTGGAAAAAATGGGAGCAAGAACTACTGAAGCCACAGTGCAAAGGCAACCTCACCCCCAGCTGAGAAGACCTTGCCTTTGATGCTGGTGCTGATGCCTTCAGCAATTTCTGATCATTTCACCTCTCCTTTGTTTCATCTTTCACCACTTAAGCGTAAGAGGTCAGGAGCTGTATGTATCTTGTCTTTACATTTTTCCTTGCCTAAGCAAGTCAAGACCAGACATACCTGGAAGAAAAAAATCTGGGGACAGATTTATTTCAAAAGTATCCTCCCCCCCAGTAACTCAGTGATGATGGTTTCCTATATGAAGACTTGAGCAGATTCATTTTTAGAAAATACGGAGCCTGGGGAATTGTGTGAAAAACATAATTTATTCTTCTTGTCTTTTAAAGTTCAGTGCAGTCCCAAGACACTCCCTCCTCTACTAGCGGTGATATATTGCCAATATCCTCATTAGTGAGCTTTGGGAGAAAGTAAAAAAAACCTTCAGGAGATATAAGGGGGAGAAGACGGGAGAGTACAGAAGAAGCCCCAGCCAAGCAGCTAAGAATAGCAACAATTCAGCTCAGGCTAAAAATATCTTCATTTCTAGTGATGGGATCCAGACATGGAACAAATGCCAGTTCATGTCACTCAGCTCTGACCCAAGCACATGCGGTGACAGTGTAAGCAAAGAAATGACGATTAAACAGAGTTATAAAACCGTGACTCATGGGATCAGAAATCAGCAGCGCTCCAGTTCCCATGACGAAGAAACCCAGCTAGCTGGGCTCACTCGTAAAAGAATAAAACAGGCCAGTGCTTTTTATATCCGATAGATTTAATGGCACGGGAATGTCAAACACGCCTTTGCCAGAGATTCATCTCTGCTTTCTGAGCTCCTTTGAGCTCTCCATGTCAGCTGTGAGCTCCTGAACTCACTGCAGGTTTCCTGCTTTGCTTTCAGTGGAGCAGAGCTGGAGAGCTGACAACATTCCTGGACGGCTGCCCCGGTGCTTGGCCACTCCGGCCAGCTCGAAGGAGTGCTGGGGAGGACGGATTGGGAGGGCAGAAGAGCAAGGGGAAATTTCTTTTCCTGGAAATATCTTTGCTGACTTGCAGCTTCCCTGTGCTGATGTGATTATTTCCAGCACAGCCGCGGGCCTGATGAATACAGGCCAGAAGTAATTATGGTGGGTCCTAATTGCAGGGTGCACATCGCGTTAGATAATGCTGAAAGAGAAGGGCAGGGAGGGAATATAGCCTTGTTAAACTTGCCCTTGGAAAGATGCGTAAGTGAAATCAAAACGCTTCAGCTGCGTAACACGCCTGGGTACGCTCATGGGCACCCCCGGCCTGGGCAGTGTGCCCTGGCAAGACCTAACACCACAATTTTAATAGAGCTTTTCTTTAGCAACTGTGCAGGGTGATGGTGGGACAGAAAAATTAGAAGAGCAGCTGACTTGGACTGCAGCAGAGCAGAGAGAGAGCCCAGCAGCACAGAAGAGCTCTGCTCTGCTTGCTCCTTCTTCCCTGCTCTCCAAGGGAAAAAGGATGAGCAGCTCCCACTTCTGCACTCTGTCTCGGAACCCATAAGGCTGAGAATAAACAGGGAGAGAATAAAAAGGCTGCCCTACCGATGCAGATCTGGGGAAGGAGAGAGGACCTGCTTGTCACTCCCCTTAGTCCTTCGAGAAAAACTTCTGGGGCTGGAAGACGACCAAAGGGGCAAGGGAACACAGAGCTCCTTTGATGCAACGAGCCACATGGGGAGGTGACTCCTGGTAACTGGACCCAGCTGAATTTCTTGGTGAGAACTCCTTTGGGTGGACATATCCTGGAGACCTGGCAGCACTGCAAATGTCTCAGCCTGCAAACATTAGGAACTAAAAGATTGACAAAAGAGATACTTAAGTACCATTTTGGTACTTAAACACCACTTCATGGTCTTTTGGGCATCTTTTTTGGTTTTTTTGGGAGCTTTGAGGGGCTTACAGAACGCTGGGGCAAAGGGAGATCCTTGTGCTTACAGAAGGAAGACCTGGAAAGGTGAGTAGGGAGCAGGCAGGGTGCTCAGTGTAGTCCAGAATCTCACAGACTAAGGACGATCACCCCAAAGGGAGGCAGAGCTGTCACAGATGTGGCCATGAGCCCAGGTCAATCATGTTGCTGTTCAAGTCATACTGAATTGTCAGTCTGTGAGCAGAATGATGCCAATAAAAGCTTACGGTAGCCAATAAAAGCAACCTGTGTTGCAGGTAACAGGGAATTAATCTGGCACATAGTTTCTTGCTTGTGGAACAAGTTACCTCTTCATTGGGTACAGTAAAAGCTTGATGGATCCTACTTTCACGGCACCTTAAACACTCAAGGAACTCCTTCTCTGTACCTGGTCATGCTCTTCCAGAACACAAGATATAAATATCTTTTTTTTTGTTTGCTCAAGGTGTAAATGAAACCAGGACTACTAGAACATATGAAGTCCCAGGCGGTACACTCTTGCTGCCCAGTGTCCTCACTCTTGCAGGGAAGTTGGTGGGTCAAACCAAGCAGGTAACCAGGGAGCTCACACTGACATCTTTATTGCAATGGTAAGACTGGCTGATTTCTCTCTTGTCTGCCTTTCTGAAAGATAATGACACTTTCTTAAGCTCCTCATCTTTGTCAAGACTGGTCAAAAAGCTGGATTTGAGAAGTACTGGTAGGCAATGACGACAGACAGACAGACAGAAATGCAGTTGCACAAGCTTTGTCCTATTGGAAAAAAGGCTTAAAAAATCCTCTTTACTAACTTTCTTTTTATTACCAAGATCACTTCAAAACAATATAAAAAATAAAGATAAATCAAAAGTGGCTGCTGCTTAGAAGAAGTTATGTTGAGTGTTTCTGCCTGTATTTCAAGTGACCAAAAGTCTATGCAGCTCGTAAGAAAACTTACTTGTTAGGACATTTATGCTGCACAAGAGCAGGAATAAGTTCTTGATAAATCTTTTGACCTCATGGTAAATCTTCCCATTTACAGACATTTGAGTGGTTATATATGGAGTTAATTGTGTGCCAGAACATTCCTGAATGATGTGCTTCAACCTACTTTCAATGTATCTGAAAAATGACCCTGGTCATAGGAGTAGGAGTGCTGGAAAACACCTTCTTCCTCATAAAATTAAACGTGATTGTCTTTCTGTATCACAAGGACTGCATTTAACTGTTCAGTCCTTTAAAATACACAAACAGCAAGTGTAAATCCCTTCCAAAGTGAATGACCCAACAAACAAGTAATTTTACCTCCTACTAAAACCTCCAGTACTTTCCAAATTCCTCTCTTCAGCTTCTCCCCAGCCACTATTGAAAACTTAATGGTCCCTGCAGGCTCTCCAGAAGGAAAATAAAGGTCAGAGTCAAGAAAACATGGAAATTCATCCCATGTCTTCCTCATTTTTGAACTGCAGTATGTGAAAAGGTGAATTATTGTGAAGATCAGCACTGAGTAAGCTGACCTCTTCTCTAAGTGGCATATGTGTCATTTGGCCACTTTTTTCCTACAGTGTATTTGCAGTTACAGCAGCTATGAAAATGGAAATTTAATAGTAGCTGTGTGGTTATTTTGAAAATCTGGTTCCATCCCAGGAAATCCTCGGTTCCATCCCATGTCCCCTCTGGGAAGAAATCCATGTACCTGTCTGTAATGCTGGTACGGCAGATGCCCGAGCACTGGGCCACTCTGACAACTGCTATAGCAAATAAAGCAGATCAGCCCTCCTTTCTCTGCTTGGCAAGAACAGTGCTGGAAAACAGCACTGGAAGGAAAGGAGAGAGAGGATCTCACTGATCATGTCTGTGCTCAGCACCGTCATTTCCAGCTCGCCCCAGGCCAACAGGCTTAAAGCTATGTCAGTCCACAAGACTGTAAATGTATAGGGTGGTAAAGCTGCTGTCCAGATTTTCATGCCCAGATCACTCTGCCTGCCTTTTAGAAGCTTGGGGTGGGTGGGGGATGCTTTGGTGCCTATCAGGCTGGAAAGGTGCAGAGGAGACAGGCGGCAATCTCTGTGTTCAGCCCAGGCGCCTGCGCTCTCTGTTTGAAGTGTGACGGCTCAGCCTGTGATCCAGCTGCCTCCCTGTAAATGGAAAGCATCAGAAAGAACCTTTCATCAGCCTGAAACTGAAGAAGACAGTTTTACAGAATATATATATATATACATACGAGTAAGCAGGAATGTAGGCCAAGAGTATTAATAATTACTGACTAGTTAGGGGGGGGGGGAAGAGGTAAAGGCTCAGTGCAGTTCATTATTCCACCCAAGCAGAGTACCCATGGTCGCAATATTGAATTAGCCTTTTCTGTGACCCAGATAAACTGGGTAAGGAAAATTGCTGTTAGGATTTTGCACTGCCAGATAATCCAACAATTTTCATCTTAATAAGAAAATTGTGCATTGCTCCCCATTTGGCACTTTTCACTTTTGGTTTCAAAGCATTTTGCAAAGTCAGCAACTGCTGGGATTATTTTGGCTCAGGAAACACTTCACTCACCACTGAAGTCAGGTGGTGTGCTGTATAGAGGCGTAAAAACAAGATCCCATAATCGATGCTCTCTCTCTTCCCATCCAGAAGCACGGAGTGATGCTACATAGGTGCGATGGAGCCACTCAAGCTAGATGCCAACCACAACACTGCCTCATGATGAGCACACCACAATTTTTAATGTTTTTTTCCATCAGGACCATTTTTTAGGTAAGACATACAGCAAGCAAGGGACTACCAGGTCAGCTTGACCCCATACAGCACTTGAAGCCCTGTCCTCCCTCTCTGAGAAAGGCCATCTTTGGAGGATCCAGAAGGTTGAAGAACTGTCCCCCAGGGCAGACGTGCAATGATTTTCCCCAAAAGATGGCTTCCTTCAATCCCCTTTCATGTATATCAACACAGCTGGTGACCCAGAACTACAAGCCAGAAATCCATTCCACAAATGCACAAATGTTTTTACGCTGATCTATTCTGATTGCACGTACTGCTGTTATCGAGACAGTTGCCTTTTCCTAGCTACTCTTCAGTTTTCCCAGAAAAACAGTTCTTTAAAAAACCCGAGCCCTGTTCCTCCAGGATAGCTGGTCCATTCCTCTGCAGGAAACTTCACTGCAGGGACAAGAATAATTCAGATTTCTACACACTCCCTCAGCATAGTTGTCAATATTTCTTTCTCATGATGGGAATGAAAAAGCCAATCTATACAAATCTTGATAAAGCATTTCTATTCATAGGATTAAGGATTTCAGTCTTCAGGCTGTATACTTTATGTCTGTTCCTACATGTTCAAATATCCCTTGAGCCTGGTTGCTTTGGCACCTGTAATGCATTGCAGAATGTGCTGGGTTTCCTACAGTTGTGCAGTAATTTGTTGTTCATTTCATGTCAACCATCTGCTCAGACCTTACTTTTCTCCCCTGTGCAGCCTGGTTGAAATCAGAATTGAGAGAATCAATATATATGGGAATACCAGAGAAGTTAATAAAAGAGTTAAAAGTGCAGGGATTTTGAAGGCAGCACAGAGTTGCTCTGTTTTCCTACCAGTTACCTTAAGTTTCCACAGCATTTGAGTTATACTCTTCAAAAATGTATCTACAAAAACATCCAAGCACATTTTGTACCTGACTTTTTTGGCTGTGCAAGGAGAAGTGACCAACTGGTTTTAAAATAATAGCTCTATAGATCTCTTCTGGGGTATTTGCGTGGCTTAAGCAGACAGCAAATCTCAGAGTATTGACTGAAAGGTGATTAAACTGCAGCTGCTCTAGAAATAATGTTAAAACTGCAACTCACACAACTGGAGGCCGCCTGAAGCCTCTCTGTGCTCCATCACTCCCAGGACAGATTCCTGCTCTCGTTCAAGCTGGGAGGTGTGTCTTAGGTAAAGACTTGGCTGCTGACAGCGGTGGGCGCTACTCCTGAGGTGCTCCCCCCCGGCTTCTCATGCCACCCATGGCAAACACCTCTTCCAAGGTATGGGGAGAGCCAAATGCATCAGGACTTCACCATACAGATGGTGGATTCCCAAGCCAGCAGGCAAGCCTGTGCTGGGGGAGCATTTTAAGAAATGAAAATGACTTTGCTATAATTATGAAGTCAGAACCTAAGTTGTAGGGCAGTGCACTGGGACTGTCTCGTGCTGGTTTCTAACCATTGTGTCTCATCACTTGTTCCCTCTATCAAGGGGCTATCAGGATTTTTCTTTACAGGTAATGGGTTCAACCAGCCTGTACAAACAGGAATGCTGTGGTTGGGTTTGTTCGTTTCCATATGAAAAGCACAGACATTTCAGAGCTGAATCAAGAGTTTTTATCCCCTCTCTATGAAAGGGAGAAGGTTGTATCTGCCCATACCTCTGTCATCCAGCACCATGAAGATATGCCATAGGGTTAGACGGGAAGAGTGAACTATTGAATGGGCACCTCTTCTCATGAATGATATATTTCTGGAGATGCCACCTCGTACAAATATTAAAGATTCCTAGTAATCTTGAACGTTTTCCTGGAGGTTTAAACAGTTCATGTCATCCATTAGCCCTATGGTTAGTGCTGCATGCCCGGCTGCCATGGGCTAGATGTGGTGTTTGCAATGATCTTGTGCACAATTTTTCTCCCAGAAATGTTACAAACACAAAACACGCAGGAATGACATCAAGTGCAAAGGCAGCACAAATCATTTCAGTGAGTATGGTTTTCATTATCAGCAAGGATGAGGCACATCTTACCAAAAAATGGGTAGTAAAGTGTGCGCCCCAAGGTAGCTGCCTGTACACACATAAAACAGGCAAATGCTGAATACTGGTGGGAGCATATTTGTTTTGTCAAGTAGCAAAAGAAGAAAAATGTTCCCAGCTGAACATAAAGCAGAAAATAAAATAGCAGGCATCAGCCTCCAGGTTTTTTAAGCTGTCTACTTGTACTGTTGAATCCCGAGACAGAAGGGACTTTTCATTTTTTTGAAACTCATTCCTTGATCTTTCTGCTGTGCAGAAGGGAAGGCAGAAGGGCAGCATGATTAGACCAAGCCAGAACGACATATCAAACTTGGCTACAAAAAGTCCTCGGCTAGGAAGAAACCTCAAGGGCGTTTACAGGTGCAAGGGCCATGGTTTGCATACAGCAAATACCAAATCAAAGTATATCCTTGCCTATCACGTGTATGGGGATTGTATCTATTAATTTTATACCAAACCCATTACCAGAAATCATTAGTAGTTATTTCTAATTTAGACAGAAATTGAATGCTTGATGGGATATCACTAGTTTATTTTGTGATGAATCCAGCATATATTGAGCTGTAATTATTTGGATCTGGGTAAACTCTTGAAGGATGCCATGTGATTACCAAAGGCACTTTAAATCTCTTTTCCAACAGAGTTTCATGCTCCCTCCTAATTTACCAACAAATACTCACAAAAGTATGATTCTGTGACCTTATTCATATTTTCAGTTGTTGAAGTTCAATGCCACTGGGATGGGATATTTATAGTAACTTGAGAAATACTAAAGCCTTACTTCCAGTGAGACTAGAAATGTAAACTTTCCTCAAACCTTATTCATGACAATTTTGCTCTTTGCAACGTAGTTAGTGTCACATCCCATTCAGAATCTGGTTTCATTCTTTTCTATGGAAGAATTTACCTTTATTACCTCTCTGCTCAAGCTGTTTTATAGCAATTCATATTTCTTTAGAATACCTAAATACCTAAATTCATAAAGAAAATACTGAGCAAGACTTGCTTGTTCAATAAATACTTTTTTCCGAATTTTTGCTAGCTCTCCTCATTTTACCATAAAACTCTTAATACTTGGCGTTTTACTTAAAACCAGAGCTTCTGAAATCACATGGTGATGTGAACACTTTTGCTTACAAAAAAAGCTTCTCCCACAGGGTTGTAAAATAAAACATTGAAAACATTCATATCACAGGTTTTGGAACTTGATTTACATTTGAAATTTTAAGAAGGGCATCCTTTCTCCAGCTAGGTAAATAAATATTTGTATTAATAGAAATAAAGCAAAAATCTTGTTTTCCTCAAAGGCATTTTGAAAAGAAACTACTGCTGTTATCTTTGTAGATGACAACAATTTTTACTTTGACCTTAATATTTGACTGCCCATCCTGTTCTTAATATTTCAGACCCTGTTAATACTGACCGTAGGGAGGTCTACAATAGAAACTTATTAGCATGCTCAAGACTATTTTCAGCTCAGCATGAAGTAGGATGTCTCATTACAGTAACACCCTGCTGGTTTTGAGTCTTAATTAGTGGCTGATAAAGCACTTTTAAATCTTGAGGTGAAAGATGATATACACTTCCTTAATATTATTACTGATTTACTTACTTTGCCATTCCTGGATGATCATCTTTTACATCATCATTTTCTATTTTAAAAAGAAAAAGCACGAAAAGGCTGTTTAATGACCAAGCTGAGCTCACACTTTTCAGATACTGGTTGGTTCACGCTTCATAGCATTTTATGATAACACCAGGTGCACACATCTCTGTAACAGCTATGTTGAAATACTTACCATTCACCTACTGATTTGAAGAACCGGCTAATAAAATTAAATGTAGAGGCAAAAAAGTAAAAAAAGCAGTCAGATGGCTGCATAATTCTCATGTCAAATGATCAATGAATGAGCCAAAGGAAATCAATCTACCGAGAAAATGTTTGACAGGGTCAAAATAACAACTGCAGCTACAGTGCTAAATAAAGTCTAAGTCAGTTTTGATTCATTTCCCTGTACCTTAAATACACTCAGGTTGTAAATAGAACAAGGGAGGGAAGAAAGGTCTACGGTACTTTCTGTATCTATGAACTCATGCCCATATCCTGGCACAAACAAAAGGTCACATTACCCGATGTCCTTCCATGTGCTACTGCTTGTGTCCTACTGCTGCTAGGAGCCTGAATGCACGCTAATAATAACCGCACAATCTAACCTTTCTTAGTGAGGCATGGAGTAAAACTGTTACGTACCATACAGTAAGGCCAAACACACTCAGAAAAATAAATGGGCTTAGCCAGCCGAATTCAGGCATCAGCACTCCAGTTGATATTGACAGCAGTGGGCGCCATCAAACCAAAGAGTTCATCTGGAGTAAACTGCTGAAATGATCCCAATAGATAGTTTTCAGCACCCTTTTTCTAATGGAGTGCTTCACATTTGTTTCCCTGTAGCATGGGCAGCCCATCCTCCTGGGACATGGCTGCAGTGGGAACGCCAGGGTCTCCTGGGATGCTGGAGAAAATGTGTGATTCCTCAGGACCTCAGGACGGGGAAGCCGTGTTGCTCCAGCAGTGTGCCTAGCTCACCCCACTAGACTCCAGCTGAAGAAATGGCTGGTATTTCTGCTCCAGAAGGTAGCCACCGCGCTTTGCTGTTGGAGGGCATTTGGCTTCGTGTTGGACAACTCTCCAATGAGTGCAGCAATCAACAGACATGCAGGGCCCTGTGGTGTGTCTGGCTGCACTGCGTCAGGATTTTGGGCAGCACACAGGAGACAACAAACCTGGTCCATGAAGTGGGTTTCTCTTTCCATTGGAGAGTGATAGATGAAACATCTCCTGGCCCTGCCTCCCTCCCTCCCTCTCCTCCATCTCGGGCTCTCAGTGCACATCCCCACGGCAGCGCAGCACTAACAGGTGAGAATGGGCACAGTGTGTGAAGCTAAAGCCAAAGAAAACTCATTATTCTATCACTGGTAACGTTCAACAGCAGATGCTTTAGGAAGGAGGAGGACAGGGAACCAGAACTTAACACTCAATAATTAATTTTTCTCCCATCTTCAAGGAAAAAATTGTCCAGTTCCATGTAAAGACTTAGTATTCATAATATTCTGCAGTGAGGGTCCCACCATTTAGCTGTATGTTGCAGGAAGAAGTCTCTCATGTTTCTTTTGAAGCTGCTATGTAGTGCTTCTCATTCATGCTGTGAAGACACACTCACCTTTTGTTCTTTTTTAGTTCCTCTGTTCGACCCACAATTTTACAGACTTCTGTTGGACAACCCAGCAGATGTACAGATAATCAGGGATGCACCACTGACACCAGTGATCACAGGGACACAAAATGTTTTCAAAAGCTTCAGGCCAGGACATTTTCCTCCAAACTGACATACTCATACTAGCAGTGTTGCTGTTTTGATTGTGTTTCCGAAGGTCCTACCATACTCTCACTTCCTTGGGAAATGAAGAAATGTATCAAAAATAACAATCTGTCCTACAGCAAGAATATGTTATTAAAGGAGCAGATGCTGGATGATCATGGTGTGAGCCTCTGGCAATTTAAGTGACCAACAGAAAGGTTGTACGAACAGGCTGGAAGCTACCCAGCAAACATTTCTGTTATCAATGCACATTGTGTTTTGCACACTGTTTGAGAGGCCAAGAGAGACATGCAGTTGCTGGGGACGTGGGGATGAGCCATCTGCTGATGGCCAGCAGCCAGCTGCGGGGCAGGCGCAAGAACCAGCTGAGGCGCTGGGAGAGCCTGAGCCGCAGTGTCCAACATAGCTCCTTGTGGCAAATATCACAGTGTGATATTTCATGCCTGTGGAGTTGGGAGCTGTTTTTTCTTTCCTTGGAGAGCCCTCCAGAACAGAAGGAAGGAATTATACTGGGTACCTGCAGCAGAAGAGTGGAGAACTTGGCTTTCCACACAACAGGGATCCACGCAATGTCAGTACAAACTGCTCAGAAAGCAAAGTGCCTTCTGGGACCCTGTGAAAATCTAGATGCATTCAGTAGTCCTACTCTCCAATGGAGAAAAGGTCTTCCCAAGAGCTTGCTCTCTGTCTCTTTGAAGTGCTCCAGTTTGCTCTTGCAGGAATCTGTTGAACAACTTTGCATAACTCTTAGTGCATTTCTCTCTCTTTCAGACCTACTTTCAGACTCTGAAGCTTCATGCCTTTCTGTTAATGTCTCTTGTTATACATTTTCTCACTTTATTGTGGAAGGTTTCAGCGGGTGTAGCAAGAACAGCTCTTCAAGTTACTATGAGCTCCAGGGTAAGGCAAACAGCTTGTGTGTTGTTGCTAAATTCAAAGAGGTTAACATCAAAATATGAATATAACTCCCCAAAACATAGACAAACAAATTCATATCAGTATAAATATTTCCATATTCATGGCTGTTGAACAGCAGCAGAGCTCAGCGAGACCACGGGCACGCTTGTGGATCTTCTAATGGTGTGGGTGTGGATGTGCCGTATGGCTTGAGGGAAAACACAGTGCAAGCTATGAATTTTCTGATGTGCAATGGAGAGCATGATGGATATGTGCTTTGGGAGGATACTATATGGCAGACAATGTGTGAGACATCCTGTGGCTGCCCACCAACACCATATTGTAATTACTGTCCCTCAGTGACCCATCCTCACCAAGATCTCTAGAGATTTGCACAGGAAAGGTCCCTGAAGTGGTGAGAGGAACAGGGCAGCTCTGCCTACAAAAATCCAGGCTGCGAGCAAACACAAGCTGGGTGAAAAGTTCAGCAGAGTTTTTCCAAAGGAGCTGAAAATTGTGCAAGCAGAGATAAACCCCAGCCTTTACAAATGGCAAAAAGCTGTGATCCTGGCCAAGTTACGCCCCTTCAGGAAACCAGGCATGCACTGGTTTGGCTGTTTTCTGAATCTAACTGCAACCTCCAAATAGTGGATTATAAAAACTTGTGTTCAAGAACTTTGCAACCCTTTTTTTCTACAAGCTCTTGTGGTCTGGATGCACAATTATTTGTTGTTCACAAATCCTTTTCTAATTCCAGCATATTTCTTTGTTAGCAGGAAGGTACTGTCACCATAGCTACCCTGAATGCTTCAGTACCACTCTGCACATAGCTTACCATCAGGGAAAGCTGATTTATTCATATGAAATGTGTTTTGTTGGATTACATTCCCACAAAAGCCCATTTTTTTTATGCAACAAAGCTGATAACAAAATATTGATGTGGCAAGACATTTTGCCTGCTCTCTCCTGATTTTACTTTGTTGGTCCTCAATTATATTGCCAGGTCATGCTCTTAAAATTAGTGAGTTATTTCAACAGCAGAATTCCTTTTGTCCCTGCCAATGCACTGTCATCTGCCATCCAAGTGGGGAAAGAAAGTGACTTTTTGCAGGCTCTGAAAAACACAGGAAAATTAATGGTTTCAGTGAACCCTGACCCTGCCTCAGAACATAATTTATCATTCTGTTCATCTAAATATCGTGAGGTCTTGGCTCTCTGATGGTTTGCATCGCCTCCTTCCAGCCAATTCTGATGGCTCTCTCTGGTCTTTCTGGAAAGTGATGGTGTCACTGAAACAGCATTTTGTTCCTGAGAGCATGCAAAGGTGAGCTAGCCACCGCCTGCAAAGAGCAGGAGGCACCGTGTGGGATCAGAACGCTTTCAGGCACCGCAGCTTCTGGGCAGGAGGGTTCGAGTATGAAGAAAACTGTGGGGCAGAGGGACTGCGGGATTCTTGCTGGAGGAAGGCAAGCATGGGTGCTTCTGCAAACAGCCACGCTTGGGGCTAGTAGGAGGCACGCTTCACTCAGCAAATGGGTTTAACATCCCTTGGCTGCCTCCAGTGTGCTGTCAGCATGATTGAAGCTGTGTCTGCCAGCCCACAAGGACACTAGTGAGGCTGGTGCAAGTTGGTCGAGCAGGGCAAACCCGGGTAGGTTGTTACCGAGAGTCCTGCAAAGAACATGCTGCCTGGTACCTCTGGTACATCGATATCAATCACCTCGTAATAGAGCGATAGGAGGCCCGATCCTGCAACCTTTATGCACAAGAGTAAAGCAATCAGGAATATCCATCTGCTTAAGCTATGTTCCCAGACTGAACCGTGGCAGATATTCAATAAAACATGGGCCAGCAGCAGAGCTGGTGCGAGTCCACGTACATTAGCATCGCTGATATCAGTGTTCTTGACCTATTGACTGTACAGATACTGCTGCTGGTATGATGAAGAGTCTAACAGGGACAGAGTGGAAAAGAAAGACATCTACAAAAAATCTTTCTACATAAAAGCCAGGCTTCCAAGAAACCATGAAAAGGAAGATGAGTAAAATTATACCCTGCAGTTAGGTTTCCTCAGTCTGCAGATGGGATCCATTTTTCCTAAAAATCCATGTATCAGGAGATAATTCGTGCTATCCTAAAAGTAGTGCTGGGATGATGCTCCTTCCAGATGTGCTTTTCTGCCTCCCTTAGCTATCTCTAAAATTTTAGAAGGCTGAAGGCAGCTGAGATGATTCCTATGCTATGAGGGAAAGTTTATGCAGCACCTTACTGCAGACAGGCAGAGGGTGAGCACGGAGCTTGTCATCTTGGGTCATTGTGGGGTTGTTTGTAGCTGAGAACATTCGGAAGCTGTCTCCCCTGCCCATTGCTATAAGCTTGCCCTCAGATAGCCCTAGCTATGCCAAACCCAAGTACCAGGCACCACAGCAAGCATGGGCGGCCAGCAACCAGTAGAGGTGCCTCATTCATGCACGAGGGTCCAACAGCTTTTGGTTGCTTCAGTCACAGAGGAGGCAGGGAGGCTCAGTTTCCATTCTCCCAGCGCTTCTTGGAGGAAATTCATTCTGGACCAGACTGGCACCCTGGCCAGAGGGACATGGTCACTCTGGAGGGCCTCTCTGACTTGGTCCCTCCAGCTCTGCTGGACAGATCTG
Source organism: Dromas ardeola (assembly GCA_013398915.1). NCBI lineage: Eukaryota > Metazoa > Chordata > Aves > Charadriiformes > Dromadidae > Dromas > Dromas ardeola. The sequence continues at coordinate 115,532 of VYZM01011224.1, read as the reverse complement.
TAACAGCACAAATGACATGAAAGTGACATGAAGATTATGAAGATTTGTCAGCATCAGCCTGAAGTCACCCAAAAAATCTGTTAATGCCACAACACCCTTCCACAAATCATTAATATAACCAGAATCTGCGTCTGCCTTGCTGCGATCACAGCTCCACCTGATGCTCCAGCCAGTTTCCTTTACTGTGAATTTTAAAACTAATTACAATGGCTAAATCTGCAGGCAGAAGCAATGGACAAATCAATCCTATTTATGCTTATAGGATTTTATCACCTTGGCTCTTGGCTAAGGGAATTAGCCTATACAAAGATGTGAACAGCATTTGGGGGTCTCTGAACAACTCATGAGCTAAAAATTAATTCATTGGCGCTCCCCTTGGAGGCAATTACCTTCCGCTGACTATTAAGACAACACCTGACAAGATTATTTACCACCTCATTACACTGTTTTGTGTAATTCATCTGCTTTGTTTTCCACATTAAGCACTATTGGAAAACATCTACTTTGTGGCATCGGCAGGCTAGATGATATCCACAGGCTTTCAGTAAGAGTGAGGAAGGATGATAAAATACTGAACAACCCCAAATCATACACAGCTATTGAGGTACATGAGGCCACATTTTGGCCAAGCACCACAGCCGCTGCTGGACCTCTGAAGATATTCATATCAGATTTAACTGTCCCCAAAAGAGATTAGCCTTGCAAGCTGGAAGGGAGATGAACTCCCCAAGCCACTGCTTCTGTGATCGATGAAAATCTTACCCAGTTGCTTTCCTGCCTTGGGGATAAAAAAGTGATTTTTTTAGATCAAGACAAGAAGTCAAAATCTTGGAAGCTTGAAACTACATGTGAAAAAGCTTGACATCAGTAGAAAATATTTTGGTTTGATGTCATATTGCATTTGACAAAAATATTAGCTTAAATAATTAAAACCCATTTTTGAGCCATAAATATCACCTTTTTGTGTTAAAAATATCACCAGGTCTTCTAAAATTGAAAAACCTGTCAAGGCCAATGTTCTCCTGGGAAGAACTTCAGTTTTGACAAGTATTAATTTTTTTATCTATTTAGTCATTCAATAGACACAAATTCTAAATGTATACATCTTCTGCAAATCAATGATGACCTTCACCAAAGAATTACTCTCAGATCCTTCATACATAGGAACAAAGCACATACAAAACCTATCTGGGGAACATTTCTGAACAAAATCTGGTTTTCCCTATTTTCACTATGTGCTTGGAGATATTTAATGTGCACAAACAGCACAGGCATTTTTCTTCATAATATGATTGTACATTTTGATCAATCACAATTTCTTCAAAGCTTATAAAAAAATGAATTATATGCATTTCCTGAAAAAACCAGCAGCCAATATTTATATTTCTGTCCAATCCACATTCACTTTACATTGACTAATTGGTCTCCACTCAAGGAATTGGGGGGAAATAGTCTGGTTAGTTTATAACCATAATATACTGTATAATATAGTGTATATATAACACATAGCACCATGTTGATCCCTGGTTTTGATCAGTAGCTTTGAGCAAAACCAGTCTTAAATAAATGCCAGGATGACATTTTTATTTTTTTTTAGCATAAGACAACTGATATTTGTGTAGTCAGAGGTGCTAAGTTTCATTCTGGCTCAGGAGGTATTCTGAAGGAATATGTATTTCTTTCCAGATCTTGGTTGAGTTCCACATATATTTTGGGACTGCAAGGCAAGTACATAATACTGCAGATGACATATTGTTATTTCATGGCTAGAGCAGAAAAGTTGTTTGGCATCTTAAGTTATGTAATTGTATTAAGGCAGAGCTTCATTGGCATTTAAACCACTTTTTTTATGCTTTGGGTATTTATTGCAGACCTACAGTAACTGAAATATCAACAGTATTCTGCTTCCACCAAACTCCCTGCCAAAACCCTGCGTCCAGTACTGGGAACGATGTAGCTCTGAGTGCCACAGAGTTTTACATTTGTTCCAGGAAATTGCTTCTGGCCAGATATTTGATAAAAAAAAAAGCAAAATTGTTCAGAAGGCCGGAAAAATTAACAAATTCCTCTTGTAGCTTAATAGTGGCCTCAGGGGTTAAGCATGGGAAATCAAGGCTGTGTTTGGGCTTTGAAACTTATGTATAAAATGAGGTAAATTGGCACATCCCAATTTTCCCCTTGTCTCAAACTTGCAAGTAGTCACTCACCTTCTCAGATGTGCTGTGAAGATGAATTACTCAAGATTATTTTTTTTAGTCCTAAGAAGCCCTAAGTGTTGTTAATGATTATTCCCATAGTACTGTCGATCATCATAAATCTCTTCTAAACCAAAGGCAGCCCAAGGCAGGATTCCAGGTATTCCTGAATTCAGAACCCAGTTATTAGAGTAACTCGTCATATATCCTTCACCAAACCAGTTACATCTAGATTGCAAGGGGTATTTAGGCAACTGCAGGATGTAAATGACTGAAGCCAATACTGAAAATGAGACCGTGAAGTTACTGTGCTCATTGCAAGCCTAACTGAAGAGACATCAAGGCATCTCAATTCTGTACTTTGCCAAGCAGGACAAATGCAATCTACCCACTGCAGGAAAAAATGAGAAAAAATGCATGTAAAGTGCTTTGAGAGTTTAAAGCAGCTATAAAATGTATCTTACCTTATTGTCATCACAGTGTTAAGGTGCAATACTTAAATAGAATAGGCACTTCTTTGGCTGAGGGCACTTCTCTGGGATAACTGAGGCAACGCCTGAGAGAATTCAGGGCATAGACAGACATACAGAGAAAAACGCAAGGGTTTTTTCTATTGGTGAACTTATGAAGGATACTTATTCTGCATCAGATAGGGTGATGAAAGCAGCTGGAAACTTCCATAGTGACCCTGAGTCCACAACTTGTGCCTTTTGACACTTTCAGATGTCACATTTGAAGGGTGAAAGTGAATCTTCAACAGCCTGAGGAGCCCCAACCTCAAATGCAAAGACATCAATGGACAGACCAGGATTGACACTTTCAGATGTCACCTTTGAAGGGTGAAGGTGAATCTTCAACAGCCTGAGGAGCCCCAACCTCAAATGCAAAGACATCAATGGACAGACCAGGACAGACTGAAACAGCATTCCCAAGTCACCCTATATGAAACCAGTTTTACTTCTTTTTGAAAACTTCTACGGGGTATAGTTACTGCCGAGTCAATACCCAAGTTACACTGCTTAATAAAGAAAATAACTTTCTTTATTCTAACACCGATGAGAGCTAGAGATGACTTTTCATGTTCCTTGGCCCATGGAAATGCCATATGTATTGCAAAACATATCCTGACTTGATTAAGAAGGAGATCGTAAGTTACTCTGTTTGCCTGAGGCAAGGTTAGATTGTTTAATGAAGTAAGAGACTATTTTGTGAATTAGAGCCTCTCTAATAGAGCTTGCACTGTGCATAACGTAATGTATAGACTTCATGCAAAGGGATGGTAAGCATCATCCCAGATATTTGAAATGAGACAAATCAATGGAAATGAGAAAACCAATTGCCCATATTGGTGTCAGTAAATTACTTGGTTTCCTTGGCTTTGTTTTAATGAGATTATCTAATGAACAACCTCTTTCTTTAATTGCCTACTAAAGAGCCAATGATTATGAACTGATTTTTTTTTTTTTTTAATTTTAACTGGTTATTTCAAATTAAACGGTCCATTTCCTTGCTTTAAAAACATTGTGCTGTTTTGCACCGATGTCTGCGCTCTTGGTGATGGGACCAGCTTTGGGCCATAGTGGCACGTCTTTACCAGCCAGCCCACTGTTTGAACTGGTCTCATAACAGCATGAAATGCAATAGCAGATGTTATAAAATTTCAATATAATTTCAGGGAAAATACTGCCGATGATTGCTCATGGCATTATTCCTGTCTGTTTTAACTCAGTTCATTTCACAGGTATAAAAATAACCTCTATCGTTTCCCTGCTGCCCTTTAAATCAGTTATACGCAGGGCCACATATATATGGCTGCATTATCTTACTTCCCAAATAGCAAAAGGCATGGCAGACAGGTCTTCTCCTCCCTGTACCTGGGATCGATCCTCGCTGCAGCAGCGCTGCAGAAGCCCATGAGCTGTGGGCACACTCGGTTACAAGGCACTGCATTATTCCCCATGGGATGCAGCACAAGTCTTCATGCTTCTTGAAGACCTGCCAGCTGGAAGCGTCCCAGCGCAGAGCGTGCAAGCAAGAGACTGGAGTGTGCAGCGTTCGGGCAAACACCCCCTCTGCTAGTGCAGACACTGGGGGTTGTGAGGGGAGGGACAGTGGGGTGCTGGGGCCAGCCCCCCTGGCTCTGCAGCGGGGCAGTGCCTTCTTCCCCTCCCAGCAACGGGCGCTCCCTGGGGCAAGCCCTGCTGCTTTCTGTCCCTTTGCTTTGCAGCAGATCAAAACTCAAAATTAGCCGATTTATCGTAAAACCTTTGGCATTCTGAAGGGACTGCAGATGCTCCACGAAAGGCAGCGCTTGGTAGCTGAATCTGTCACCACTTCTAATGGAAGCTTTTGGCCCCTTGAGAACTAATCTGATGACCTGAGATCTGTAATTGCTGCTCCCTGAAGCTCCAGTAGATAACCCTATGCATAAATCACCATAGCAATCCAAATACCAGAAATGCATTGCTTTTTTTTTCCCGCCCTCTATCAGCTCTCCCAGCTTCTAAGCATGACATTCAAAGAGGAAGAGGAGGAAGGTCAGGGCAGGCTAGCAGAAAGAGAGTGTTTTTGCAGGGATTTTGACCAGAAACGTTCTCTTTACTAGTCTGTACAACACAAAGAAAGTTGCACGTGTATATTTGAAGTGTTAAATATTACAGCTGGTGTCTCACTGAGAGACGTAAGGACTCCTATGGTTTCCCTACTGTCGTTTAAAATAATGCATTCCTTCACAAAAAGCCCGTAAGTTCATTTGACTGATAGAGAGAAGAGAGTTCGGGTCTTCTCTCCTGTGATTCAGAGGCAGGAATTGCTCTGGTGCTGCAGTGGGGGTTGTGCCAACGTGGCGGCAGCTGCAAAGAGAGTAAAAACAGCAGCAGCAGGTCTGGCTGATCGCTGCACAGATTTAAGTTTCTTGTTAGGAAAATCCCTCCTCAGTCATTCCTAAAAGCATCAGAGAGCCCTTTCACCAGGTCCTTGTGGTGCTCGGTTGCTGCCCCAGCCTCCGGGAAGCGACAGTGTTGGCATCTGTTACCATCACGCTCTCTTCTACTGTGTCTGTTCGTGGAGTTCAAGGAGTCCAAATGCACATTGATTCACAGCTCCAAAATCCCTCCCGTCAGGCACATAAATGCTGAATGCTCTGAAGTTTCAATCTGCTGCAGATTATATTTGACTCAAGCTGTCACGGGCTCATAAGAACCTCGACAGTAAAACAAGAGTTCATGCAAAACAACTAATTCTGTTTTAAGCGATCATTTACAGAACAATTCTGCAATTTCTGAGTGGCTAATAACATTAGAAGATTCCAATGTTTTAAAGCTTGTTTAAGACAAATTGCCAGTTTTTTAAGTGTAAACCACCTGGATTAATCTTTAACCACATTCATTCCAAGAGCTAATTGGTTGCTAAATCACATTTTACAAGTGCAATGCATAAATAAGTGGTAACAAGTGTTTCCAGCTGCTTTGACAAGGATGGTGCAGAAAGATAGAGGCAAAACTGCCATTTTTAAAATTTTTGCCCTAAGGGCTTGTGTTTTGCATTGGACGCACATATTTACCCTATTTGCAAAGATAGTTTGTTCAGTGTCCCAGACATCACATAGTCCAAGTAATCTCTGTTGTTAGCCTGAACAGACACATTCAATCTAATTCAATGCATGGAGAAAACCCAAAAAATTGAATCAAAACAGTAACAGGAATACAGACGACCTTTCCACATCCACTGGGCTGCAAGGCAGTTTGTGTGGTCAAGACAAGCATGAAGCAGGATCCATACCAACAAAATGGCTGTCCAGCACTGTCCTTGGAAAGCCACCCTGACTTCATCCCATGAGCTTTTCTCCTCGACTGTTGGGCTGCGTACCTCATGTCTTCAAGCCAAACTAATGCAACGCCCAACTGTAGTGGATCCTACTGCTTTCCTTGTAGGGTGATCACACTTACTTCTGGGTGAACCAAGAAGGCAGGGAAACTAAGCACGTAGCCCACTGGAGAAAAAAACCCAACCTTGCTCTGTGCTCCTCCAAGCTCTGGTACTGTTCATGTTCCCCCATTGCAGAGCTCTTTGGTTAGACACAGCCTGAGGCTTGGGATACCTTGTTCAATTCCCTGCTCTTCCGCAGACTCTATGCCTGATCCTTGACAAATCCCTTCAAAAGACATTTAGGCACCAAAATTCCATTTATAGCAACTACAGGCAAACTTCAAAATAATTTGTGGTCATTACTGGGCTTCGGTCCCCATTATAAACACAATTATACATCCTATCACTTCAGAGTGTCCACAGTAACATGAGGGGCATGGCAGAGCCAACCGATGACCTTTGGAGGTCCCTCCCAACCAACATTTTGAAACCTATGGTACTGCGAACTTGTCAGTCCACTCCAGATTCAGACTCCAGAGTGAAATAACATTTTGGCAGCTTGGACAGTCATGTGAACCAAGACCTTCATCCCAACTCAGTAACACTTTGAAGACTTCATCAAGTCTGATACCTTCTCCCATACGGCTGTTTCTGTCTCATACAGCTTGGAAGGCTTTTTGGTCAGAGCTGACCCTCTCTTTCCTCAGAGAAAACTGCAGCACACTTTCAGTATGGACAGGGAAACACGCTCACCCCGTCCTGCAGGGACAGTACCACAGGCTGTCACCCAAAGCCACCTCTCCCAGACAGTCCACATCACAACCTGCCCCCATCTTTGTCCAGACTGTCAGCAAAGTTCCCAAACACCATCTGAAGTGAAATGCTCAGGAGCAAGGAAACCCTTCCCTGACCATTGCAGGAATGCTGGGAAAACCAGCATAAGTCAAGACAACTCGGTATCAGCCCCTCATTCTGAAATATTCCTCTAGCACAGAAGAAGAGGAGGCAGGTTTTACACTACCTTCTCCTGACAACTGATAGTCTCACAGAGAAGGGAGCTCTGCCCACCCCACCTTTTCATTGCAGCCCAACATAACGCACAGAAGATTGGGGTTTCCAGTCATCAATCTCCGCTCCTGAGCTTGCCTGCTCTGACCTTCAAGATCCAGCATGTCCTAGCAGACCCCATCTGCCCTTCTCCTTGAAGGGATTTCAGCAGACTCTGAACAGGATTTAAAAGAAGGAAGTTAGTACAGCCACACTTTTGATTTGTATCAAGTTCTCTTTAGCTTCATATTTCTTCAGAGCTTTACTTTATATCCTTCTACTTGTTGCAGTGACCACATCCCATTTTATGTGCAATGCATGTACAACTGCCCTCATGTTTTCATTCAAGCTTTTCCATTACCTTTTACACTTAACCTCTGTACGCGTTCCATCACTTCACTGTAAATAAATCTAGCCCTGAGCCTCAGCTCAGCTATTCCTCCGCTCTCAGTTTCTAGCCTATTAGACATGCAATACTGAGAGACAACCTGGGGTGAAACGTTGGGGTTTTTTGGACACTGGAGTATGAGGAGCCATAAACTCGCAAATGAAATATTTGATCTAAGCATAGAGGTAGCTGCAGTTGTGCTGGTCATCCATAACTCCCTTTCTCGTCAATGCTGGTATTTTAGGGATCCTGTGTAGGAATCACTGTTTCTCTTGGTTGACCAGAGGGGAAGGTGGCTAGCTCCTTGATCCCATACCAGAGTCGGTCAGATGAATCCTGCTCAACATGTCTGCCAGCACTCCCCAACTCTGTTGGACATAAAATTTATAGCCTTCATCTTGCAATCTGCTGCTGCAAAAAAACGCTCCTTTCTCTCCCTGTTGTTACAGCTCATTCATTTGCTCTGCAGCTCCCAGACACACGGCACGCACGGCCTGGACTACTTACATTTCTCTGAGTTAAAAAAAGAAAAGAGACAGTCAGGATACTATTTCTCCCAATCAAGTCAGGAAAACATTCTCTATGTCTTGTCAGGCAGTGTTTGACAATATACACACGAAAGTCTACAGCTCTGCTCTGGATGTCTGAATTTACTGCATTTCCCAGGTGTGCTCAGTGGGACTGCAATTCAGATGACCAAAAGAGTAGATCATAATTCTCTTCTTCCATCCCAGACTGACAGCCCAGACTGTGCCTTTGCTCCATGCAGACTACGTCTTTATTCATTTTTAGTATGGTTAGATATTTAATCTGCAGAAGAAATACCAGGTCAGAAAATGCAGAGGCTGTCCTGAATTATGATGGTGCTGTTACCACTAACAGCTCTTCGGTAACAGAAAACAACACAGTGTGCTGGGTACCAGGCAGGTATGAAACAAAAAAATAGGTATGAATCCCAAGACCTTAGAGAAATAGTTGTCACACCCTGTAAACAATCACCCGCCACTAATTAACTTTCACTACATAGCACATATAGTCCTGAGCAAACCAAAGGGCAGGATTTCGCCCTCTGCTAAGCTGTATCAAGTTGTGCTAATTAGGAAGCCCCAGTTCTGTTTCTGCTTCTTCTACTTAATGACCAAGTCATCTGCGAATTACCAGCTCGTGCTTATCCACCACGTGGAAACACTCTGAGATCTCACGCTGGGAGCCATTATAAAGTTAGGTATTACTAATTCAATACAAGACTTCAGAAAATATGAGAAGAGCACGGTATTTGAGCAAGACTAATGGCAACATGGAAGACAGCTTTGTAAGTCTAACACCTGGCAGAGGGGGGTCCTGCTCTGCTCATTGCTTTCTGTCCTGAGCTCCTCCAGGCAGCTCTCGCCACAAATGAGGGTGAATCCCTCCTAGCTGGAAGCCATGTCAGGAGGGACTCAGCATAATGAGGCTGCTGCCAAAATGACAAGCAGGGGATGGAGTTTTGACCTTTGACAGCAGACAGGATGACTGGCTTGGTGACTAAAGGTCTGTGCAGCAAGGGCAGGCAAAGGGAGATTCACTCCAAGAAGGTGTCTGGGCAGTTTTCTAGCTTTCAGGACAAGGGGCCTAGAGACTTTTGCAGCGGCAGAGAACACTGAGTGGATATTTAGAGACAAGATTCCTGGCATACCCTCCTCACAGCACTTCGGAAATCGCCAAGATGAGCATCCAGCACTGTATGGCTGCTCTGCTGCTCCTGTTCCTGGAAAACAAGGGAGTGTGAAATGAGAAAATCTTGCTGGGAAAATAGAAAGATAATCAAATTACTCTCAAATTCATATGAAAAAGACCTCAAATTTGTGTCAGTGAATCACCATTCCTGGCAACTAGTTTCAAATAAGTCACTGTATGCTTTGGTTCCAGTGACTCAGTAGCTAACCTTTGGTACCTAGCTGAGCTGCTGCCATCAGCAGAAGGGAGGGGGTACATAAGGCACAAGGGATTTTGCAGGTCAGGGGGTGGCCTTTTTCAAAAATACCAATCTGGATAGCAGTGATGACCTCACATCATCCTCCATAAAGAATACATACACACATGGGAAATACCACTCACATCCCTATTATTACTAGGGTTTGAGGTCCCAAAAATACTGCACAGTGAAGCTTGCGCTTTTGTAGCAGCTATAAAATGTACATAAATATAACACACATTTTTCCTTGCTCCTTTCTGCCTGAGTGTACTTTGGCCCAGTTATTTCTCTGTGATGTCAGATGGCAATTTATTGTCAGCAATAAGAAAAAGGCACAAAAGTACATGAGGTCAATCAGTCATGAGTGCCCAGGGAGCCAAACCCAAAGCTTCCAGTGGGAGCTATAGGAGTTGACTTTATATCGTACAGGCTTTGTTGTGTGGGCCTGCATACCTTTGCCGTACGTAGCTCTGTGTGCCAGTGCTTGCTGGTTTATTCTGCAATGTGAGCCACACAGTTGCTGGAACAAACACAACATATGTCCCTAATTTTGTTTCTGTGCCCTGCTCTATAAACAGAGAAAGTGGTGAGACACACTTGGCTTTTTATGAAAACAGAAAGAAGCCAAAATATGTTGGATGTGAAATTTTATTAGTTCCCTGGCACCGTTACCCTTCCTGTACAGCAGGAGTAGATGAGGAATAGCATCCTTGATCTGCAGAGCAGGGAGCTCCATCTGGGGTGGATCTGCCAGATGTCCCTGCAGGGATGCTGCATGCCATGAGGTGCCCACACCGTCCCCAGTCCAGGATTTGGCCACAGGACCAGCTCAGGGTGAGGGAAGGACAGAGGACAAGAGGGCTAAAGAGGCCCATGCCCTTGAGAGCCAGCTCCACACTAAGCAGTGGAGCCCAGGGCAAGTCGTGTCCAGGTCTCCTTCTTCCCCAGCTCTGAGGTCCACGGGACATCTCTTGAGGCTCTTGCTGATGAGAAGACTTGTGTAAGTTGATGCTCCACGGGCGGTAGGTAGTAATGTCAAGTTTGAGTATCTCTTTCCTGATGTCAGAACATTAGCTCCCCTGTGGTCTGCCAACTTGACTCACAGCAGGACAGAAGATACTCCCTGACTCCCTGCTATGTAATGAGCCCACGTGAACTCCTGGAGCCCCCGTGGAGGGTAGAACAAAACGTCAGCACTGCAGATGAGACTGAAACCTCTGCTACACAAAGAGGTAATTCCGTTTTGTCTGAGTTTATAGATTAACCTCTCATGTCTCACCATGCATTTTTCTCATTTCACCATGCATTTCACCAAGCCTCCTTCTGCATGGGAAATTTTCTGAGCAGTATCTTGCAAATGTTGCATGTCAGCATCTCACCAGCAATTTGATTTTGGGGGTTTTTTGTTCACTTCAACCTCTGTTTTAAAATATCTTTGATCATTGAAGGTGAATAAGCTGATCTGGGAATGCTGATGATACATGGCTATCTTGAGTCAGATGTAGGTGGTTTATGCCTATCTCTCACTGAAATTTCCTGCCCATTAAGAGAGGCATCAAAGAAATGAAAAGTTTTAAACCATGTAATTTGTGCAGTATAATAACAGGCCAGACTGAATAGTCAAGTTAAATCAAAGCACTGCTTTTGGCAGAATTATTCCTATTTACAACAACAAAGACACACCATGTGTACTTATCATTATTCACAGCCTTTACTGCCTTCACTCTGCTCACCATCCCTTCCGCATCTGAAAGAAAGCAACCCAAATTGCTATTGATTCTGATTAACTCCAATAAAAAGTTAGTCCCTAGGAAGTGTTGTTCAAATGCAGCCTGTATGTCAGTCTTCACTGGGCAGCTGCAAGCCCTTGTTTAGTAAAATCCCAGGAGCACACTGGATTCAAGGCTGAGTTTTTTGTCATTATTACTTCTGGCATGAAAAGGGAGCCTGGGACTTTCACCTTAATGATATGGCCAATTTACAGTCTCTTCCAGGACAGTTTTTATCAACTGTGTTGTTGCTCTCCTATTTTGTCATCTGTTGGTTTCTCTAAGAAACACTTATTTTGTTTTGTTTTGTTTTGTTTTGTTTTAAATCCTAAAAGCTTTCCAGTTAAAATATAGTTAGATTTATTTAGGAAATATGGATGCCTGCAATGCAGACATTTACCTCTATGCTAACAATTACCTCCTTGTTTCAATTAGCGCAGAACAATAGGATGTTTCAGGGTTCTGGTCATTCCATCATAATGCGAATGAGTCAATGGGATTAACTTTTTATTAGAGTTAATCAGAATCAATAGCAATTTGGGTTGCTTTCTTTCAGATGCGGAAGGGATGGTGAGCAGAGTGAAGGCAGTAGAGGCTGTGAATAATGATAAAATGAGTCAAACGAGCCCTTAACATCCCTATTTCTCCCAGAGCTTAGAGGGAGTCTTCCTCAAAGATATTTACAACCAAATGGGCGTTATCACAGTATCTTTGCTCATATTCAGCAGCACCTATCCATTTTATAAATGCATAGATATACATATTTCTAATACAGTTAATGAGATCTAATACACTTATACATATTTAATTTTATTAGCAAGCAGCAATACAATAGTATTTGATTGTATTCCTAATACAGTCAGATACAATGCAATACATCTGGACCTAACCACTTGAAAATCTTTCACCGTGTCCTACAGGAGGTTGGGATGGTCATTAATGGCCCTTCCCAACCTCAAAATCTCTTACTCTTCAATGGGATTTTGTAGATATCTCTTTGATGTACTCATTACTGACTCATTGCCCTGTCCAAGCCAGACTGAGCTACCACGGTGCTTACCACGGGCTGGACCAAATCGACTCCTGTTGATATCAGCAAGGAAGAAAAGACTCCTGGTCCTGTTTGCAATGTGTGCTCTGATGTCTTACCTAGCTTGAAAATGTGCATATCTATCCCAATTTTCCTCTGTTAACACACCGTAAAGTTAATTAATTTACCTGTACTGAGTGGAAACTAACCTGACAGTAGGCTCTGTTTTGCCACACAATTACCTAATGCACAAATGTGAATTAGTTCCATTTATTTAGTGGAAAATCCTCGTCCTGCTTTGAGGTAAAACAGACAACTGTGTAACTCACCTGACATTCCGTGTTTGCAGAAAGGTGTTTTCTTACACAGACACACAAAAAAGCCATCTGTTCACCTCGGAGTAGAACGCAAAAAGATACTCGATAACTGCATTAGACTATGGGCCTACTCAGCAAAGCCTTAACAAAATAAACATAATTGGTATTTTCATATTAACAGAGTGCAGGCCTAGATTCAACGAGGATGGTGATTAAAAAGTTGAGAATATTTTAACGTTTGCTCTTGTCCTTTTCTGCAGATTTCCTCATATTTCTTCTTGTAAGGTTTTTGAGGCTTTTAATGGTCTCTCTGTTGCCACCAGTACTCACCACTCATCAGTGGGGCCTTAGACTTTGTTCTGTGGAAGACGTCTAAAAAGACCAGTTACATCTGCTATTGGGTGAGAGCTGCAATATCCATAAAGACACAGGAAGAAACACTTCCTTTCCCACAGCATTTAGTTGAGGTGCAATTCCACTCACTTAATACCAACCTAAAATGATGCAGCCAGAGTTCATGAAAGCCCTCAGCAATTATTTTCTTACCAGGGCAGCTCAACTTTTTCCTCTGTTACTTAGTCTGCAGGGTTGGTTTTAATCTCAATTAATCTGATCACATAGAAGTCAAGATCTAGTCTGAGACGCCTACCTAAGTATCTTCCATTAGTTGGTGGGCACTTCCAAAGGAAGCACTCATTACACTTTGAAGAGAGTAGCCAAGGCAAGTGGAGTCAGTAAGTTCCTATCTCTTTCTCAAGGTTATACTGGGACCTTGGAAAACTAGTTTAGAGGAGATGGCTAACTCTTAGATAGCTGGAGATGGATGCACTCCCACCAGCTAAGCAACAGGAGCAGATAGCACCCTGTAAGGATTTAAGAACAATTGTGTTTTCCTAGTAACAAGCATATGGTTGTCAAGGACCCTTCTGGGTTTCCTAAGTAGGGTAAGGCTTAATATAGGGAGACACTGCCCACCACTTCGAGTCGGTGTGGAAAGGAAGCCTTTCCCTTGCTTTCAGGAGAGGTGAAGAGGCAAGCGAGCCTCGAGAGGAGGATCTGCCACCTGCTTTCTTCCAGCTCTCTGATCTCACATATCTATGTTGTGATCTCTCTATAGCATGGACCATCTCTTGCTATACATGGGTGCACTCTGCTGCAGGGAGATCGTGTTCCTAGCACAGACCTCAAAGCAGTATGGTGGTTCAGATGATTAATAATGATGATGATGATGATGATAGATAACACAGTACACTGAGAAAGCTTGGGAGAAGAGTCCTTGGAAGGTGGGTTAGTACTAGGACAGGACTGTGTCCATCTAGCTTTTATCCTGAGTTCCTACACACGTGCTGAACATCCTCATTTCAGTTTTGCCACCTAAAATAAACAGATGAACCTGGAATGCCAAAAATGCCTAGTGCCAACAAATCTGTAGTATAAAAGGCATCAGGATCTCAAAGCTGGACTGACCTGTGGGGAAGGTGCTAGTACTGCACACAGGGTGGGAACAAAGCACGGGACCAAGGGGATGCTTTTATTTTCCAACAGTGCTCTGGGAGCAGAGGTGCCCTTCATTGCTCAGAGGAGCTTTGTTCTGGAACACTGTTATCTCAGAATGTATTACTGACATGTTTGCTGGGGATACTAAGGAGGCCAGACCAGCTACAGAGTAAGTTCATTTATAACATCTTATGAAAGGTTTTTATTTTTATATGGCTTTTGACCTCAAGTCTAAAGAAAACATCAATCCACACTGTAATGCGAGCTCCAGTGAATGCAGACAGGTCAGATATTTCCATATCGGCTGCAAGACCTTTAGAAGTACACACAGACTAGTAGGAGTGCAGTGTGTTAAAGATAAGCAACAGATAGATTGCTTGTCAGCAACAGTGGAGGGAAAATTTTACCGGTAACATTTTTCTTTCATCTGCCCAGGGGTGAGAGACAAAGCATGAGTGTGCAGACACCTGAAGGAGATGGAGCCTGGGGAAGGGCAAGGACTGGCATCAGAAGGTGGGATATTTCAGCTTTGTTGTATGAGCTCAGAGAAACCAGTATCCCGTTTTGGTCCTCCCAGTTCTCTTTGATGGTCTTGTTTGTTTAGATAACTCCCTCCTCCTGCAGGAAGCTTTTGGGGCAGTGACCTACAGCTTTCCATTGCTGCCAGGCTCTCCTCTCACTACGGCAATATTAATAAACTTGCTGGAAAGAGATTTGGTCAGTCCCTGAAAAGAAATCACATTCTACCAAAAGTCTCCGCCTTTCACCCAAATCCTTTTATATCCCTGTAGCCTTCCTGTAGCACAGCATGTGCTTCTGTGCTCCAGGACCTGACCTTGTAGCATTCAGCTCTTCTTCGGGTGTAAAACCAAATCCCACACTGCTACATCCCTGCAGAATAAGTGCAGCATTGAGCCGGGATGTGTCCTGTATGGAAAATAAGCTAGCTGGATTTCTTTGGTACTTTTTAAAAGGATGTTTTGTATTGAAAAGCATGCTGAAGTCCCAGTTCCCTCTTACTGCAGCATTATCCTCTGAGCTACAAGCTGTGGATCTGCTTGCTGCCCTCAGAAAATTAGACGTCCATGCGTTTGGAGTCACAGCAGTTCCCCTGCAGCGAGCTGGGTGACTAGTTTCAAGACAGCCATGTAATTAGCTGGCAGTCTGCCGTGATCACACAAAAATCAGAGGATGCTTAAGAGGAGACAGTTTTCATCCCAGGACTTCAATGCAGATTTAACAGGATGTAACTTTATTTTTTAATGAGGCAACAAGGCCCTGGACATTCACATTTCAGAGAGGTAAACCATCTCAGATGACATAAGTCCCTGAAATATTTCAGCAGCTCCTAAAGACAGAGCAGAGCTCTAGATCCAAATGCCATGCTTGTTTTCCTGGCTAGCGTTACAGCTTGGGTAATTAAACAAGCAGGTAGCAATGTGCGGAAGGAAAGCAGAGGCTATTCCCAGGGATCCCACACAAGTTCCTGGCTGCCGGTACAGCCTTGGTCCCTCTGCAATGGGGCTGCTGCAGATGGAAGAACCAGACGCAGCATGGAGAGGCTGGTCCTGCTCCTGATCTCCTTCTCATCCCAGCACAGCCAAGTACAAGAAAACAGCCTTGCAGAGGGTTCCCTAGAAAAACCTAAAACAAGTGCTGCCTAAAGGAAACGCAATCCTTGCTTGGGGTTTGTACAAGGATTTATGAATGAGGATAAAAATGAGGCTTCATTCCAAATACACAACTGCAGCAGACCCACAACAATTTGTTGCATGTGGGAAAAAGACCCTGCCTCCTCCTCACCCTTTCTGGTTTATGACTTACCTTTCCCATATAGCAGGGCTTTGTAAAGACTGGTGTTGACTACAGGACAGGATGGCAGGATTAAGTGACCCTTTGAAATCTTTGCTGCAAAGTGAATCCCTTCTCCGCACACTGGGAATATAAACAGATTAATTCTGTTGTTGCCACCACAGACGAACCATCCCTTTCAGAAAGAGGTTGTCTGAAAGATAACCTAAAACAGGAGTCACAGCAGTGCCAAACTGCTCAGGCTGGAAGGACTTGGGGAGGTCTCCAGCCTCCTGAAAAGAGGAGAGAGACTGCAGAGACACTCTGGGCAACCTCCTCCAAGCTTAGCTATTCTCATCATGAATACTTTTTCCTTACACCCAGTTAGAACTTCCCCTGTTTCCATTTCTGACCACTGTCTCTTGATCCCTGGAAAGCGCTGTTAGGTCCCACTGAAGCCATCCCTTCTTCAGGCTGAACAAGCCCAGCTCCCTCAGCCTCTCCTCATACTTCATGTGCTCCAGCCCCAATCATCTTAGTGACCTCTGCTAAGGTTGTTTAAGTTTTTCAACATCTTTCTTGTACTGGGGGTCCCAAAGATGAATCTGGTATACTAGATATGGCCCAAACACCTCACCTCTCCCAGGGGCGACTGCTCTGCAGATACCTGACACATTAAAGACAAAAGTAAGAGAACAAGAATGGCCTCTTCTACAACCGCAAAAGTTCACCAAAACCCCAAGAACGTGTAGGTATGGCAGATGACACTTGCAAATGCTTTTCTGGTCTTAAACTGAGAGACCTCGCCACTAATGTTGAGGTTGCCCCAGGTGCAGTGCTGTGGTGTGAAACCTGCCTTGGTGGAGTTAACATCTTCTGGTGGGCCTGCCCGGATCCTGGTCCTACACAAAAGCAGGAACAACTGAGTGCATAAATCCGCGATGGGGAACAGCTGGTGAAGATAGCTCAGGAGTGCCTTGATCTGGGAAAACAGTAGACATCCCACTGGGACATAAAAACATCTTGCAGTTATGGGAGGTGATTCTTGCACATGCTACTGTGTCGGTGGAAGGAACCAGCCTTTGCACTATAGGCTCAGGGTATGTCAGGACCAAGAAGAGCAGAAAACCTCTACCTAGCAAAAAGGACAATCTGTGACTGCCCTTAATCTGTTGACTATGTGGAGGTCATGAACAGAGGCAGTATACAGGAACCCGATGACTTTTTGCCAAAGCATGAGTGACATGTTAGGGTGTTGCTTTGCAGAAGCTTTTTTGGTACCATGTGGTCTCTGGGACACTGGAGACATTTGTGCCTGAAAGCAGTGCTAACACTGCTGGAATTATGTCCCAAGCAAGTCAGATTACCTTTTCTCTGGTAAATGAGCCACCTGATGAATTGAAGCTTAGATCATCTCGCTCTTGTTCAATTTGCTTTGAAATAAAATACATTGTTCTCACATACTACACCATTGGAGAACTGACGTCTGCAGGCTCCGTTGCACCAGAACAAGGGGACCTGACTGGCTGGAATGATGGCCAAGACATGAGGCCAAGGTCTCCAGATGATTGGTTTTGGCAGACAACTGTTTTGATCTGACCTCAGAACCTTCTAGAAAGTTTACAATAATTTATCATAGTCTAAGCCTTATTTAACAAAGAGCTGGTTTAATTGGTAAGCACCCCAAATAGATGGTTGCTTACATGTTCCCATCTGTTTCAATTGTGTGCATGCACAGGGGTGCATATGTAGACTTTTTCTGTATTTTTCAATACTCCTGCAACTCAAATGCTTCCCTTATATAAAGTTTGCCTCATTTGCAGATGTCTGCTGAAATTTATAAGGAACAGCATTTTTAAAAAAAAAATGTAACTGAGATAATAAGACAGTTTATCACTTCCAAATTTAATAGATGTCTGGAAAATGATTACATGGTCATTAAAGTGAATTCTTGTGCTATTAGATTTCAGGTAAGGAGAAAAGCTACAACAGAAAAATCAGATTATGAGTCCAGAGAAAAGGTAACTCACCTTTTCTCATGTATAAGGTTGTTCTTATCTCTATTTTTCCAACCCTTGCAATCCACTGAAGGGCTACACTTTGGCTGCTTGAGTCAAAAACTGACATGAATGGGGTCTCTGGTACAGAACAAGACGCAGGTAAGGACAGGATTAAGAGTATAGCTGTACATGGGAACTCCGTTCACTTCTGCAAAGAACTGGTTTATGGCTTTTTCCTTCTAGTGTGAGGAAGGACTTTGCTTTGCTTTTCAAAGTGACAGAGAAAACTGTTTCTGAGCAGCCCTTCCTCTCTCCTGAGAGTCTGTAAAAAACAGACAGCTTGTACAAGTGTGAATCAGGATCGATGATCATTTAATTGTTCTCCCTTTCTCCCGCTCCTACTCAGCCTTTACACCTCTCTTCTTCTTTGCCTGCTTTGCCTTCCTCTTCTACTCCTTCTTCACCCAACTCCACCTCCCTCCATGTCACCTTTCTGGCAAAAGTTGTCTGTATTGCAGCCCCATCCTGCCCCTCAGCTATCAAGACTTCCATTTAACTCTGTATTTCTTAATTAATGGAGATTTGTTCACACATCGCATTTGACATTACGGTCTCACTGCTTTTCTTCCCTTTCCGCTTTTCCTCACCAGCAGCCATGCCCCCACGGTGGCTGCCTGCTGCACTGAGGCCACCGTGCCACCTTTAACGGAGATTTCATCCCTTCTAGCCAGCCTTGGACCACTGACCCCATTTTAAACACTTTGCCTATGTCCATCTCAGTGTTCAACTTACAAATCATGAGAGCTTCAACATGAAGGTTTCTCTGTGTACCTTCCATTTACAGTAGGGACATATGAGTCACTGGGCAATGTCCCAGTATGGGACACCTTCATTCCAGTGTGGAATAGCAAGTGCCAATGGACTGGTCTCACGTGGCTTACTTCGATGCACAAGTCTTCTGGAAATAGTTATAAGGCAATAGGTAAAAGCAAGACTCACTCCCAGACCTGTGCAGCCTCGCTCATTCGTTACCCAGCCTCCCTGATTATGTCTTCCCAGCTGAAGACAAAGTCCTAGAACAGAAATGATGCTTTATGAAGCTGACCTAGTTGTAGATCAGCATGCTGGTGAAATATGCAACAGGGTAAAGAAAATGAATGAACTCAGTGTGCAGCTCTATCCAAATCCCAGCCTAAAGGGCCTCAAGAGATCACATTAAGATGGCGATTTAAATAAGATTTATGGCATTCAGCTCTGTTCCTGGGGCACAGAGAGCTGTGAAGGCTAGTCAGCATGCTCAAAATCACTCTAAGTACCTCTGAGCTTCCTCTGTGTGGTCTGGCATAAAAGCAGCATGAGGGAGGACTGATTGGCAGCAGGGAGCTAGTTTATCAAATGAAGATAATGCCAACCAGGGGAAGGATCAAAGGAAAATGCATATCATCATTTATGCTGGCCCTTTGTTCCCGCTAGCAGAGAGGTATCTAGTGGGACCACAAACCCTCTGGAACAGGGACTGTGGCCTAGATCTGCAAATACACAGAGTTACGGAATTCCCAGTGGCAGTTCTTTGAGCGTTAGGGGCCAAAATACCTTTGCTATAAATCCAAGCACCCAAAAAAGTTTCCTATATTTAATCTGATAACATAAATATGCCTTTGTATATAACTTATGCTTCTATGTGTGTGCATGTTTGCAATTTTACCTCTGGTGACATAAAGATGTGACTCTGTCTGGACATCCCAAAGGAGACATTCCCTGGCAGGGGAACTCAATTTTCCATACTGTTGTTACCATACTCCTGGCACATTTTTGGCCTCCAGGCCAGCAACCGCTGTCCCAGATAAACTCCAGGCACGGCTCAGGGGTGTGCATGGAGCAGACACCATAGCCAACAGGCAGTCTGGATGTGGCCACGTTACACAATCTGAAAGTTTGCCTGGAAGACATGGGCCACCACACACCAGCTGGGGTGTACAAGTACAGGCACGTGCCTTTAGCCTCATCCAGCCACAGTCATTAAGCAAACTGTCCAGGATCACAGCAAAAATCTGTGTCAGGAGAGGAAACAGTGGTGTCCAGGACCCTTGCTACAGGTGATCCTTCCCATCACGGAGCCAGAGTGACCTGTGGGGTGGCCCAGCATCTCCAGTCCTCAGTTGACTTGGAGCTTTGGTGAGAGACTTGGACTGTTTCATTTTGAAGGACAAACATCTTTCCTTCCTTCCTTCTACAGCAAAGCTTTGCTGCTGTTCCAAAATACATAAGAAGCTGAAGCTGCCCTAATCAAGCACAAATGAAAAGTCTGATACCCTTCTGCCTTATTTATAACCCCTTCATTAGGAAGAGTCAAAATTCTTTGTAAAGGCACCCTCCCCCCTCCAGACGACAACACGAGACACCTGTGGGACCCCCCGCACCCCGAGCGAGGCGCAGCGATGTGGGGACCTCTTCAGGAGGCTGCAGAGGTTGCTGACCATGTGCTGCCTTGCAGAGGTGCCCCAGATGTACAGGGTTTGTTGGCTTGCGTTTGCCACCACAAAGATATGTTTTTTGCCACTAAACGCTGGTGGGGCTGCCTGCCTTGGAGCACTGCACAGGCAGGGGCAGGGGTGGGGGGATGTTGCAAGTAGAGAGGAAGCATCCAGTTCCCGACTCCAGATCTGATGCTTGAACCACTCAATAGTATTTCTCCTCGTGGTTTACCTAGAGAAAACAGGCTCAGTTGTTCTTTTCGTGCAGATTGGATTCAGGATGTCTTTGGGCAGTGGTAGCACAGCGTACTGCTTTAATTGACTCTATTAGTTCCATGAGATTAGCTGTCTCTTCACAAGCCTGTATGGCTCCCATGTAAATGACCTGTCTGGTCTTTGTATCACCACTTCTCTCCAACTTTCATCTTCTATTTCCCTATTTTCCCTTAGTGAGATCTCACTTTTCCATTCTCCTGCCACCACATGCTGACCCGGAGGAACAAGCCCTGAATTAAGACTGAGAAGGTGAAGAAGGGCCAAGTCACGGCTATTACTGCAAGAACTGCTCTAGGCCAGAGGTCAGATAAGTGAGCAAGTGGGTTTGAAATCTTCATCTGTTTCTTTTATGCTTTGTGTCACTCAGGACTCAAGACTCAAACGTGCAGAGCACGCAGACCAGCGTCGGTGAAGCCAGAGGAACATCAGCCTGAGCCCTGCTCCTGCCCATCTTTTCTCCTTAGTCCATTGTAGAGGTGCTATAATATAAAGACCTCATCTAACGTAGCTCCCTGCCAAGTTGATATTCCCACTATGCTAGATATTTTGTAAATTCATTTAAGAGCTCCGCTGCTCCCAAAAGTTCATAAAAATCAACTGGCTGCTCAATATTTATATACCCACAATCCTACAGAAAATGGCAGAATTAGCAACAATTTGGGTCTCTTGACTTGCCTGCAGTGCTCCCACCCAGAGGACAGTGCTGCCACACGGCATGGAAAATGATGACTCCTCTCCCGTCCAAGTGATGTCCAGGCACCCTTTGACTTTGGCGGCGCAGACGGAGTAAAGGCACGGGCTGACACGATATTCTCAGGCCGTTGCGTCTCCCACCCGCGCGGTGGGACAGGATTGTGCCTGCAGCTCTTACCTAACACACACCAGTAACAGCCTCTCTGGGAAATACTTCTTCCTCCCCACCGCCAGACTCCGTCACTATATATAACTCCACCCTTATCTGTGAAGTCTAGGGGAGGCAGAGTGAAAAACCAATCAACAGGAGCATTTTAACTGAATGCGAAAATGCCTTTCAAAAAATAATTTTTGAGGCTGGGGGCAGAGCAATTTGTTTATATAACATGTTATTTTTGGATTAGCACATGATTAATAATAATCAAAGCTGACTGTAGAAGCAATCATTTTAAAGGTGGACTAGCTCTTTCAAGCTTGGTAAAAAGTCTGTTCAGGTTTTGCATTCAAGGCGATGACATGCGTTTTACCAAAGGAAAAGCGGGGAGAATCAACAAGGCTCAGTGTTCAGCTGAAAAGTGAAGAAACTGGGTCATAAGGGCAGTAGAGAGGCAGAAGCTGCTGCCATCTTGGTCATCTTGCAGGTACACACACACACAGAGCAAGACCCTGGGGACACTGTCTCCACAGCCACCTCAGGAGAGAAGACAGGATGGAGATTCATGGACGCAGCTGCATTCCCATCAGGAGCTCTGCTTGCAATAATGGCCGAAGTCTGGTAAGGAGTTTTGCAAAATCTTCCCGTTTGTTCTGCAGCACAAACTGAGGTACCAAGCAAGCTTTGCTGCAAAGCTCCCTCTGTGACTGCCGTTGTATTGGAAAGTCAGTTTATTCACTGGGGGCAGATGGCTGGTTTGGGGCCTTTCTTTAACGGAGTGCTGGAGTAAAAACAAGTCCTTTGCAATAAACAACACCTGGTGTGGCAATAAAGCCAGGCTGATTTTCTTTTCCTGATAAAGCTCTGCCCATTTTCTCTCTCTTCACTGCAAAGAACTTGCAGGATTTGTCTCTCTATGGCTAATTTTAATTTCCTGGTAGTGTGATTGCTTTATAAAAAGGGAAATGATGCTGAAAAATATGTGCATAGGATTTGATGTGTGTGTCAGACTAGGGGAAAAGTGTACTGCAGCTTTCTATCGTTTGTCTGAGACGGTGTGTGTTTACCCACCTCTGCACACCATTTTCCATGTTTTATGGGCTGAGCGCTTACAGCTCCCATCAAATTAGTGAGAGTTATTGGTGTCCTTCACACCTGAAATACGTCAGCTCATTAAAGGAAACTCATTCCAGTATACAGGGACTTCACAGCAGCACAGGACACCAATCACCTGCTTTTCCAGGGACTGAAAGCACAGAGGAAAGTTTCCGTGCCGGGAGCTAGACTCCGTGCTCGGGTACAGGCAGCAGCTTGTGGTGCAGCTCAGGTCATACAGATGACTTTTCTGAGATTAATCCCTTGCTTAAAAGGAGGTTTTCTAGGTGAGGTACCAAGAAGGCAGCATCTTGAAACCTCCTCTGAAATATTTGCCTTAATTTCTCTGAAGTCATTCCTGAAGTTCCTCTTTTATATAAAGCAAACAAGTAGATCTGCGTTGAAGATCTTGCTGTGCTGTTAAGCAGACCCAAATCTGACCCACCATCTTTGCTGTCTCTCTTGATTCTGCTGAATCTGCAAGGTGCCTTAGCTTTCTGAGTTATTTGCCTACTATAAGAGGAATGAATGGGCAAAAACTCACTATAACTTTTTTTTGCAAGTGTATCAAAATCTTGACAAGACATTTCCAAAGAGGCATCTTGCAAAATTCATGCTTTCTGACTGCCTTTTCCCCCGTGTTTCCTGACAGAAGTGAGAAACAGAGCATTAAAGGTAAATCTTGAATGCCATCCTCTCTCATCTTGTTGCTTTTGATTTCTGAGAATAACAGAAGTCCAGTCCCTCACGGTCCAGTCCAGCTGACCGAGCTCTTCACGCAGCATCTTTTCAGTGAAATCTGGATGAAACAGCCTTGAGCTGTGAAGGTCCCAGTTCCCAGTCAATGGACTGAACAAAAGTCAGGGCCAGCCTAACCAGCCACCTGCATGGGGCAGCATCTGCTGCCCTGCCTGCCTGGCACCGGCTTCCGTCACTGCCAAGGAGAGTGAGGTTGCTCCACTGATTGCTAATGCGTGACATCGTGCTGCAGAGGAGCCACCACTTTCCTTGTGCTTGTCCGATACTGACACCGGGACTGAGCCCAGAAACACCAGTCAAATCACAGAGAGCTTTTCTCACTCAAGTGCCCACTTAGACACTCAAGAGATCAAAAGTCTTCCATCTTCTGCCACCCACCAGCTACCACCAACACCTGCGAGCCACCCACCAGACAGACACTGCCCGGTACATTTACGTTTACAAGCACACACAAAAGTACCTTTAGCAAATATATTAAAAAAAAAAAGATTATCTACATGAGGTCCAGTTGGTGCAAGATGAAAGCCTGAACTGTTAGATAGATACTGGTGACTAATATCAGCAAATATCTACGTGGTGCCTGAGAGGAGGAGACGGCGGCCCTGCGCATGATTTGCCCCATGCCCTCTCCAGCTTTCTGCCTACAAGAAGGTCCCACCACTTACACAACTTTCCGTGACATGGAGTCCACCTCCAGCATCACAGTCTGCGGCCTGCGGTTCTTTCATTTGCCTCTAAGCAGCAAGTACCTATTAAATATAATACTGAGACAGACTCATCTCCCACCAAAAGTCTGAAATTATCCTTCTACAGTGCTGGATCCTAGGGAACCAACACCTTTAGTCAGCCTGACCTAGAAGATGGTGACATTTTCCTCTATGGAGAGAGGGAAATGGATGATATAACTACAGATGGAAGAAAATTACAGGAGGAAAACAGTAAGAAAGGCATAGGAACTTACAGGCAAAGATATTATTTACTAAGCCAAGAGAAAACAACCTTTCCTTTAATTTACAAGTGGTTTCAGTGGTGCCATAAGCAGAGACTGAGCCATATTAGGCAAAATCAGTTTTGAAAACAGCCCATAATAAACACATTTATTTTTGACGGGCAGTTCATCAGTAATAAGACACAAGGACTGTTTAATACCTTTATTTGTTTAACGTTTCCTGCTTATTGAAACTTGCCCCTCAACAGCAGTTTAGGAGCCCTGAAGGAAGCATGGGAGGCCGTGTATGAACCCTGCTGCCTGCCTGGAACGTTATTCTGATGGTATTTTAATATGGTTCAGCTGTGGTGTGGATAGATCACTGCTTTTACCAGAGGAATACTGAGCCATCTCAATTACAGGTCTTTATGGAGCACACGGTCAGGGGAGCATGGTGACTGGAAAGTCAAAGTAATTTTATGGCTTCTTCCCCTCACCACAAGCTGCTTTGGGCTGTGCTTATGGTCAGAGTCAACCACTCCTCAGGAGATTGTGTAGTCAGAGAGAAAATCCTACGTACCACGGAACTGCAGCATTTTTGCACTAAACCATGTTGATTTTGGCAACATGAAAATCTTCAGATCAGCTCTCACCAGGTTTGGATATGTAGGTTTAGACGGACAGGTGCCAGGCTTGTTGTATAACTATTTAGCTTTTCAATTCCCAGATGACTGTGAAATATGTGGTACATGTTAGCACTATTTTATACCCCATAGGTACAGACTGTGCCGCACTGACCCTCCATGCTGTCCTGTCAGAGGCCGTGGCAGAGGAAGGCTGCCCGCATGGTTGGGATGGGAGGTGTGGTCCAGGCACTGTCGATGCTTGAGCAAGTCACCCCGTGACCGGAGGGTTATGGAGCCCACGCCAGGCTTCATCTTGCCCATCCCAAACAAACAGATATATTTAACCCATATGATGTTGGTGAATGTGGTGTTAAACCCACAGGAGGAACAGAGGAGGAGGTGAGATGCCATCTGCTAAAATTTGCAGCCAAGAGCCTTAGAGGGAAGAGCCAGAGATGTTTCAACATCTCTGGGGAAACTAGGGAAATCACCATGGGACTGAAAAGCTGCTGAAGCTCCCAAAGAAGAAGAACCTGGTGACCCCAGGCATTGTACATCATAGGAAGGCTACTCCGGATCACTAAAACAACCATTTAATTTACGGTCTAGATCAGCAAATATGAGGGGTCATGATGTAACACAGCATAGGCTTGTGAAAGGAAGGTTTGGGCATTTTCCCAACAAGATTACAGGTCTGGTATGGTGACCCTATATATATTCTTGGACCTTGGACCTTCCTGATACATTTGATTGTTACACGGTATGTTCATCAATCAACATCCATGAGAGCGCTGTAGGCATTAGAAGAATCATTAGATACATTTAAGGCTGGCTCATGGATGGGTCTCCAAGTGCACCTGGGTGTAGACAACACCAAAGGCGACCTGTTTGGCATGGGCTCCTGCAGAGATCAGGCTTTCAGATGGCATTAAAAAAAATGCTTTGGCTATGACTATGGAACATGTTGCCCAGAGAAGTTGTGGATGCCCCATCCCTGGAAGCATTCAAGGCCAGGCTGGATGGGGCTTTGAGCAACCTGGTCTAGTGGGAGGTGTCCCTGCCCTTGGCAGGGGGATTGGGACTAGATGATCTTTAAGGTCCCTTCCAACCTAACCCATTCTATGACTCTACAATTCTATGACACAGGCTTTTTGCTGGTAAAATATGCAGAAGATAACAAGATCAGAAAAGTAGCAAACAAGCAGGAGAATGGCTCATGTTTGCAAAGGGATCTGGACTACTTGGTAAAATGGTCACAATTCAAAAGGATATACGGGAAATTGTAATAAAGGACCAGTTTCTTTACACTGGATAAAGAAAGTGTATTTCTAAGCATTGCATGGTGAGATCAATGGTTCTTTGATGGCAAAGCATTAAAATGGGACATCTGTTGGGTGTCAGAGAACAACATTTATGGCTATTAGAAATATTCCTCACCATGTCATAAACTTTAGTCTGAAGGATGAGATTTGCAGAGGCGACATGCTCTGTCAGAGAGTGCTCCTTGGCGTTTCGGAGACAGCAGGAAGGAGCAGAGCACAGCCGCCTCTCTTAATTCTCATCACTGTTATTGCCCCAACATTGCTGAAGAAATACACAGCTTTGAACATACACCACACCAAAAGATTTGGATGAAGTTTTGACTGACACAATTATTGACATAGAGAACTAAAAGAATGAGAGATGTCAGAAGAACAAAAATGCACATCAGTCAGAAAAGATATTCTGATTAATAAGAAAAAGCAGCTCGGAGTATGATATCAATATTTCAATTTGCAAAAGCCCCAAAGGAATGACATTAAACTGACATGAAAGGTCTTAAAACAACATTTTTAATTTAACAGTAATTTGATCTATTTACTCCGTTTTTTTCCCAATGGAAAATATGAAGTTTCCCAAGATCGATAATGTAGCTCACATCAGCAAATGATCTATTACTCAATGAAATCACCAGGCAAATTCATCTTGTAGGTAAATATTTGGGAAAAAACAAACTATTTAGGCAGTATTGTAAAATACATGTTTCAAAGAAGCCAATGCCCTTTCTGAATAAATTATTGGCAGTGGACTTTGCAGCTTTCTGTCTTTGCTAATGACTGTATCCCCCCCATCCAGGAATCCAGGGTGAGATCGGAGGGCAAGTCTTCAAGATACAACTTTCTTTCATCTCAGTTTATCAAATACATATTGGTCTCCCTGCGGCATGGAACCCAGGGGCCCACAGCCTGCCTGGGGCCAAGTGGCAGAAAAGGGCCACCACAGGGCTCCAGCTCCACCCATAGTTCCCAGCCCACCAGCCAGGCTGCGTGGAGGGCTGTGGCTGCTTCAGTCACTTGCCAGCATCCACACCAACTCATTCCTCAAGTGTTTATTTTCAGATGTCCCCGTGTCCCAGAAAATGCTGATGTCTGTGCTGATTGCTGAGGACACTTCTTCCTGCTCCGGTGGGTCTTCCAACAGAACTTTGTACTGTGCCCATCCCCTCTGAGCCAGGTCTTAGGTACCCGTACTATTTGATGTCGGAGGACATCTCAGTGTGATATGGAGATGGCTTTGGACCCACAGTTATGGCTCAGGCTCATTGCCAAACCTGTGGTGTCTCCATGGCTGCTGGTTATCAGCAATGGAAGCAACCCAACATAGACTCATAGAATCATTCAGGTTGGAAAAGACCCTTGGGATCATCAAGTCCAACCATCAACCCCACTCTACAAAGTTCTTTCAAGTAGTCCTTTCAAGTAGTTGTAGAGAGTAATGAGGTCTCCCCTCAGCCTCCTCTTCCTCAAACTAAACAGTCCCAGCTCCTTCAATCGCTCTTCGTAAGATTTATTCTCCAGGCCCTTCACCAGCTTCGTTGCCCTCCTCTGCACTCGCTCCAGCACCTCGATAACTCTCTTGTATTGGGGTGCCCAAAACTGGACACAATACTCAAGGTGTGGGCTCACCAGTGCTGAGCTCAGGGGGACAATCACCTCCCTACTTCTGCTGGTCACACTATTTCTAATACAAGCCAGAATGCCATTGGCTTTCTTGGCCACCTGGGCACACTGCTGGCTCATATTCAGCTGCTTGTCAATTAGAACCCCCAGGTCCTTTTCTGCCAGGCAGCTTTCCAGCCACACTTCCCCAAGCCTGTAGCATTGCATGGGGTTGTTGTGGCCCAAGTGCAGGACCTGGCACTTGGCCTTGTTGAAGCCCATACCGTTAGCATTAGCCCATCGATCCAATCTATCCAAGTCTCTCTGTAGAGCCTCCCTATCCTCATGCAGATTAACTCTCCTGCTTAACTTGGTGTCATCTGCGAACTTACTGATGATGCACTCTATGTCCTTATCGAGATCATCAATAACGATGTTAAACAGAAATGGTCCCAACACTGAGCCCTGAGGAACACCACTTGTGACCGGATGCCAGCTGGATTTGACTCCATTGACCACCACTCTTTGGGACTGTCCATCCAGACAGTGCTTGATCCATCAGATCGTATGCTCATCCAGGCCATCAGTCCCAGCAGCCGTGCTGCTCTGCACAGAGAAACGCCATCCCCCTTCACCTCCAGCAGATGGTGCAGGAGGGTCCCACCACAGCCTGGGCAGTCCTGGCAGCACTGAATGGTGTGTCCACTTCAGCAAGTGCTTAATGTTCCTGTGCACCATCACAGACAGGGTGTACTCCCAAGCAGGGACACAACCTGGACAGTCTTCACACCACACATTTTTGTAAGGGTCTGCAAACATCTGCTTCTATCTGAGCTCCTAAATCCAGCTCCCTCAGCAAACCTTCCTTTAACACTTTCTCAGTGACATGGAATGTGATGTTATCCCTAAGCAAATCTTCCTCAGTGTTTTCTTGCTCCCAGTTTCCTGCTTTTTTGCCTCACTTTGGTATTACATTCACACTCCTACAAAGCAAGGGGAGCAGAATTGGTGCCAGGTTCTCTGGGGACAGCAGAACCCCCTAAACATTTTCAATGATGCAGCCAAAGGGATAATAACATGGTTCCTGTGAGAATACATTATAAATAACCATATCCTCTTCCAACATTGTACACACTAGAATGTGACTTCTATGCTGTCTTTTTTTAACATGCTCCTGAGATGTTCACAGGCATGCAACATCTCCTCCCAGCTCTTCAAGACTCAGGAAAATTACCCCATAAGGAAAGTGATAAAATCAACTTGCAAGCCTTGGTGCTTTCCCCTGTTGGTTTTGGTTTTTGCTTTTTCTTTCCTAGTTGAACAGATTTTCTTGCACAGTCTTTGGGAATCAGATTCCTTTAACTACAGTATATGTAGCAGTTAGTTTCCCCAGGCTGTCTTCACATTCTAAGGAGAGAAACGGGCACTTCAGGTGATGCTGAAGGAGATCTAACAGAATGCAGCTGATCACAGTGTAGGAACTGCCTGAGCCTCTCCACAGCCTACGGAGGAGCCGGGAGCCACCGTCTCACATGCAGCTATCTGTAGACTGATGAGACTGGCTCCACTTTGGGTTTTGGACAACACTTGTGCCGTGCTGGTGGCGGTTGCTTCTGGCACTCTGCCCCAGCACCTTCTCCCCTTTAGCAACCCAGAGTGAGGTTCACAGCTGAAGCCAAACCCTGGGAGCTCCAAGCAGACATCAGCTTAACAAATGTCTCCGCCTGGCAAACACTGAGCCCAGCTCGGAGCGTGCAGAAACCTGCTCTTGCATGGTAACACTTCATTATTTTGCAAACACGGCACTAATATTGCATACTCATACGCAAACACCCAGACTGCACACCCAGCTGCATTTGGCATTTTTGGCTTTCACTCACTCTCCCTAGCAATCCCCAGGCTTGTCCCCAGGGAGCTCATTTCCCCATCCATTACTGAGGAGAAAAGCAGTCTGATGCCTAAGTATGTCAGTTAGGGACTCAGAATTAATTTCTCTTGACCGGTTTTTGCGTCATTCTGCAGACAGGCATTGCTTTTTGCATGCCAGACTCCTGGCTGTGCCTGCAGTAAGTCGGTGGCCCTGATCTGGCTGGGACACCCGAGCTCTTCAGGGCCATGTTGTCCGCCATGGGTGAAGTGCAGTAAGGTGAGGACAACACAGGTTGAGCTGAGCCTGTCCTTCGGGGTAACTTCGTTACACCGTTTCCCCTGGAACCTAGTGGTGGTGGCCCTGCAAACTTCCTACCAGGAAAACCTGCGGACAGCTAATGAAGTTTGGCTTCAGCCTGGCTCCAGCCCACACCTGAACAGAAGCACCAAAACAGACCACCTACCTCCTACCCACGCCATGACCATCACTACTCTGACTGATCTCACAGACAATAAACCACTCTCACCATGGTGTCCCTGTTAATTTAAATGCTTATCTATCATTAGCACTCAGAAACACAAAAGGCACTGAGTGCCCCTTGTGCTGGGGGTTGCACAAGCTTAGGACAGAAGAGACGTTTGTCCTCTTAATAAGGAGTGTCCCCCTAAAATAAAACCCACAGTCCATCTCACCTATTAATTTTTTAACAAAGAGCACAGGCTTTTGGCCTTTATTACTCGGCATTTGAACCAAGCATGAGCTGAACCAGAAAGTCTTGGGAAGAGATGTTCCCAAAACACAGCATTAAGTTCCCCTTTAAGAATGTGTATTCCTTATTAATACCTTGCCAGTACCAAAATAATTTCTGCCATCATAAATGGTTTTACTCAAAATCTTCTATATAGTGCAAGGAAAGGGGCTGGGCCTGTTGCAATAGGACAAGGAGTAATGGTTTTAAACTAAAAGAGGGAAGATTTAGACTAGATATAAGGAAGAAATATTTTACAATGACGGTGGTGAAACACTGGTGCAGGTTGTCCAGAGAGGTGGTAGATGCCCCATCCCTGGAAACATTCAAGGTCAGGTTGGACGGGGCTCTGAGCAACCTGATCTGGTTGAAGACGTCCCTGCTCATTGCAGGGGGGATGGACTAGGTGGCCTTTAAAGGTCCCTTCCAACCCAAACTATTCTATGAAATGGTACAATAATTGCTTATTGCTTCCTTTAGCACTTATTTTCATGGAGTAATCAGAATTATCTACATCCAAAAAGAAAAATTGTTTATGCAATCCTGTCCCCTCCATCAGTTTGCTGAAATCTCTTACATTCTAAAAACATCTTCCTTATCTGTATTTCTCTTTTGCCTGCATGCCAGCCCCAACTTGTTTACAAACTAGAAGAAAGCCTGTGCTTCCATTTTCTCCCCCTGCCCTGGGGGAATAAAAAAAGAATAGCAAATTTTATATCTTAGTTCAAGAAAATGAATCATGTAGAAATGAATACAAGTTTTGCTGCTGTAGTGAATTGCTGAAAAAATAAAACATGAAGTTGAAATTTAGGGTTCATCTTAATTTTGCATAGGAAATACTTTCTGCTCAGAGTTCAGAATACGTTTCTGCAGATATTAATGTTTAAAACAGCCCCGCTGGGCAAGAATTTTTAAATTCTGGTTTACAGTTGAATAAATAGAAATACAGAGAGACAGAAAGCAGATTGATGGCTTTCTGTAAATATCAGACACATTTTTCCCCTCTCAGTAGAAGCAGACAATGTATATATTTCATATTACAGAGATTCCTAGCAAACCTGTTGTAAATTAGCATTTCTAAGCAAGCGTCCTTTGAGCAATTTGGCTACTTTACTGTTCAGAGACAAGAAGTAATAGGTCAGATACAAAAGATCGCTCTTTCCTGAAATGGTTCTGAAAACTGGTGACATTCATTGCTGACTTGAAGCAAGTCCCATACAACTGCACAGTAGCAAAGACACGACAAGAAATCCTGGTTTTTCTAACAAGCTGACTTTGTATCTTCTCTATCACTTGCCTAAAATCCAAATCAAAACACACCGCAGTCAGTGAGAGTGTTTCCGGTGGTGTGTTGAGCAAATATATAGAAAAAATAGTACCTTTCGGGATCTTATGGAGCTGTTTTTAAGGGAGGAGAAAATAGAGAATGGAGCTATACATGTGAGTGAAGTGTAGGCAGCAAAACATAGGGACAATTTTTACATGAGTATAATATTTATAGAACCAAGGCGTAAGCAAGATCTTTTCATTTAGCTTGCAAATGGTTTCTTTTACATGAGAAGAGACAGTGCCGTATTAAGCAAAATCAGCTTTGCCAGTATGCCTGTGCATTTCTGCGGTGCTGATTAATGGCTGGGTGAATGCCATGGGACATCTAAGAACTCTGAAATACTTTTGCTTGCTTAATGTTTTCTGCTGATGGCAACTTTCCCCTTGCTCGTCCGCTTGGTTACGGGCGAGCCATTCCCCACCCCAACGCCTCTGGCACAACAGTCTGCAAAGAAACGGCATCCACCAGCTCAAACCTCACCTCCCAAAAGGCAGTGTCAGACACGTTGCCTCGATCCACATAAACACATTGAGAAAACATGAATTCAGGCCAGAGGTGTATAACCACAGCAGTATTCTTAGGGTAACTACAAATATAAAGTCAGTGAGACTCTCCAAAACGCCCACCATGGGGTTTTGTACTCCTATTGAGTTAGCTCAATCCAGGCTGAAGTTCTGCTTCAGAGAGGCTCATTTCAACTTGGTAAAATTCAATTACTTTTCCAATTTCTACCTGACAAGTTTTGTTCATCCTTTTCCAGATTTAGGAACCGGTACTTGTAGAGCATTCAATAAATCAGAGCCCTGGACACAGGGCACATGCTACCACAATAAAAGACAACGAGGAGGAGAGGTAACCATTACATGACTCATCAGAGACAGATCCAGTGCAAATCAAAAGAAATATCCAATTGTAAAATCACTGTTGCCTCAGAGACTGTGATAAACAGGCCAACAGACAGTTAAAGGAGAACTGTCTCTGTCCTTTTCGCGCTCAGATATTTGCCGCTTTTCGAACATTCAAATCCATTTGTTCTCTTGATAGTGCTGATTGATTTGATGCCGGAAAGGGTGGATTTGAAAGAGCATTTTCTTTGTACCCCTTCCTCACATGCACAAGCCCGTTATGGTAAAAGATTACATAGTATAATAATCTATTATTTTCTACTCATTTTTTTTCAGTGTTATCTTGGCTGCTGCACAAACAGGAACCATGTTTATTACTAAGCTTATAAGCTGATAAGAGAATTTTTCTGTCCTACTATTTGCTCCAAAGGCTTCTCTTTTATTCGCATTTCCAGTCGATCATGCTGTCCTCCGGTTTACAGAGGTAACGATTTTTAGAGTAGAACTGAGCATTTAATTTGTGGGATTTGCTGTTTAGGTCTTAACTCTTCACAATGCTCTTGCAATTACTAACACGTGTTTAGGAGCTGAAATCAATACAGGAAGGCTGAAATGCTGATTTGTATAGAATCACAGAATCGTTTTTCTTGGAAGAAAACTTTGAGATCATTAGGTCCAACCATTAACCTTACATGGGGAAGGCAGAGGGGGATTTCAGCGAAAGCATCTACAAACTAAGTTTTTTAGGCAAGCTATTCCTTCAGAATAGCACCTATTGCCTAAGCTTATGTTGTCTCCCATACAAACCCAAGTTTGTAATGTAATAAACTGCAGTTTATTTCTAATACCAAGTTTTAGGTTTCCCAGCATTGCATGTGTGTTGCTGTTGCGTGAAAGGGACAAAGCGGTTTTGGCAGAAAATAAACCCCCTTGCGTTCTAACACTCCTCACCGAGGTGGGAGGCTAGGTGCGGCTAGGTTTAAATTCTGAGTGATGCCCAATTCACCACTATCAGTCCAGTCGTGTTTAACATGTGTTAAACTATTACGATTTGGATACACTAATAGTGGGCTACACTGTCAGTCTAGTCGTGCTAATGAACTAGCACGGCCACTCTCGAGTCTTTGGTTGCATTCAGTGAGAGACTAAAACGACTGGCTACTTAAACAGCACAGTTTATTTGAACAACAGATCAAGGTTCTTTGGATTGCCGGTGATAAATACACTGTCTGCAAAGCACGTGCAAATAAAGTAATGTTAGTTACACAAAACGCGCGACAAAGTTAGAAAAGAGATTCTCTAGAGAAGTTTCTAAGTTTCCCGAAGAAGCGCTCGGTATAGTCTAAGTCTTACCCACAGGCGTCCCTATGGGGGGGAAGAAAGGCTCAGCCCGTCGACTGGTCCCGG
This sequence comes from Dromas ardeola, assembly GCA_013398915.1. NCBI lineage: Eukaryota > Metazoa > Chordata > Aves > Charadriiformes > Dromadidae > Dromas > Dromas ardeola. The sequence goes on along the minus strand of VYZM01011224.1, from coordinate 81,554 downwards.
AAGTCAAAGGCAGTCTGTGATGGAGTTCTCCCTGACTTGTTCACGATGGTGTCTTCCCTGATATCCCCCCTTTCTTGGGCTATTTTTATACTATCTTTTACCTTCGAGGTGGAGTTTGAGTGACTTTAGTCATGCATACCTTTATTATGATTGGTGTAAAACTCTCTCGCTTCAGTTTAAAGGTATAGTTTACGAAAAATTCAGGGCACAGACTCAAGGAGGAGTGGTCGCACCTTGGAGGCAGGTAGCATTCGGGATGGAGGTGTGTTTTGGTATTATAATGACATTATAATGAGCAAAGTTCACACAAAGGACAGCATTTCATCAATATTTGGCAGAATCTGGGCTCAGGGTAGCGAGTTGGTCACTTATCCATTCATCTTGTTCTTGTACCTGCTACACATCACAGGGCAAGGCCACGGAAGATTGCGTTCCGTTCCGTCCCCCATGTAACTTCGAACCGCAGGTACTGAGACAATACCGCCTGGAATTCATGCCAGCTGCAGCCGCCTACCTCAGAAGCCTTTTGATTCTATACACTTCTTTGATGTGTGAACAATGCTGTACTTTTTGCGGTTTTGGCCAACTTAGTAGTTATTCCACAGTTGCACAGACCCTCATCCAGCAGCAGCCTCCCAGGACCCCCACAGGACAGCACGAGCTGAAGAAGTTCAGCCCCTAATCTCCGCCTGTAACTTCTTAGCGGCAGCATGTCCCGTGGAAAAGCTTTAAGTCCCAACTGGTAGCTTTCTTGAGATGGGGAGCAGACTTTTTTTAAATAAAAAAAATCACAAAGCAAAAATACATCAATTTGTATAAAGAAGGTGAATCAGGGGTGTCAGCTGCTATACTCATAATTCATCGCTTCGCTCTGCTACTGTAATCGGGATTTGTAAACTGTAATTAGTTTTCTGCAGCTCTTTAATCATGAGTAACCACAGGGAAATAAAACAAACCCACCACTACGTTTTGGATGCGATAATGTGGGGAATTTTAATATGGCAAAATGCCCATACTAAAAAAAGGATAAAAAGAGGACTTCCCTCCCTTGACGTGGGAGCGAGCCAGAGGCAGCACGTTGAGAGGCAGGACCCACGCGAGACGCTGGCCTGGGGTGCAGAGGGGCAGAAGTTGAGTGCCTCAGTGGCACTGCCTTCTTGCGGGACTTCAAGCAAAACAATTTTATCCTTCTTCACCTCCCATCTGTAGCCTGGTGATACCAGCAGCTTCCCACCCCTCCCCTTCCTCCTGTCCCACTCATTCCCACTATAAACTCTTTGGAGCCGCAGCTCTGTTTTGGTGTGTGTTTATACAGTGCGACACCAGCCCGACCGCACACACGCAGCTGCGTCGGTACCAAATCCCTGATGCAAACATCATTCCTGAGAGCTGCCAGCTCCCCTTCCCGACCCACGGCTGCAGCTCCCTGCCTCTGCAACGCAGGTAATGAAACCCCCTCGGTCTCGAGTACTGAGCAAGGGTGAGGTTTCTCCTCCTGCAAAGACTTTGCGGAGGACTGGAGGTTTTCACAGGAGCTTAGTTCACTTCAGATTTTAACTGAGCTCCTCAAAATAATAGCGAGAAGGAAAAAACTACTTCTGGTATGATTAGATATGCCTTAAATAACCGCACCTTTTTCCTGACACTGCTTATATTAGTATTCATTGGGCATAAACCACTGTGAATAACCTAACGAAATGATTCATTTGTTCATTTGCCTATGCACGTTGATAACTATATGCCAAGAACCCAGTGATTTGTTAACAGCCTCATTTATTTTAAGGAAGCTGCTGTCAGTCGTAAAGCGTTGGCCAGCTGCCAGGCATCCCTTCACCTTTCCCTCCTGCCTTCATAAATCTCCGGTTAACCTCTCAAGCATCTTAGGCATTTTTGTGAGGAAAACAGCAGCTTCTATTTGGAGAAAACTGCTGCTCATCTGCTCACCTTGCAAAGGTTTCTTGGCCCCTGCCCCTTCTCCTGTTCATTGCATCGTGCTGATGCAGCTCATTACTTCTACCCTGCACAGGCATTTCTCATCATCGTTTGGTGCGTTGCCATTGCTCTGTATGGGAGGAGAAGAAGCCCTAGCTCTCCTCCCCTCTTAACCAACCAGCTAAGATTAGTCATAAACCAGATCATTTGCTCTTAGTGCAATTCTGAACAAAGCTGTTGAAAGTTGCCATTATTCTCCATTATGCACAAGGCACAGACAAGAGCTGTCTTCCTGCTCCTGAATTCGGCTGGGAGGCCACCAGAAAGCAGCAACTGGCAACTTTCCCATCCACAAGTACTGTCAGTGCTTATCCAGCCTCTCCGGGTATTTCTGAGCACCCACGTGAGACAAGTGGGTCGGTGCCATCATCCTATTTTATAAGTGGGCACTTGAGGCACAGAGCTGAAACAACTGTTCAAGGTCACGCACGAAGGCTGATCAAGAAATCGAGCATATGTTTTCCCCTCCCCTAGATGAGATCAAATCCTTCCATTTTGGGGGAAAGTGAGCATCCCGGCCCAGCCCGCTCCTGGAGTCACAGAAGGTTTCAGCAGGATAAATGGAGATGGGTCTGTCTTGGGAAAACCTGCCTGGCTTCCAAAACAGGTACCTCCAGTTTTCTTGGTGGAGCACAGTGCTGGGGTCACTAGGACATACTGTTTCGGGTTCAAAGGAGGTAACCACACAGCCCCAGTACGCACAGAGAAGAAGTACTTCTACATAGGCAATTTCTCTTCTTTCCCTATTATATAGGTCCTCTCACAGCCAACCTGCAGCAGGACAGTATTGATAAATATGGTAGGCTCCATTTCTGCCACCACTGAACAACATTGTCACCATCTGCCCAACAGTATCATACAGTTACTGGTCTTATTTTGCATTGCAGTAGTTTTCACACTATGGCCCACATAGCCTTGAGGTCTGGTTAGCAGTCTGTAGCTGGCAGATTTTATGTATTAAGCACTCACACTTACAAACTCATCAATTAGAAGTTGGATGTTATGGACACCTGGCAGTCCACCAAATGCTGCAAGGGTAACAAATGGGTCGTCTCCAAAGTGGTCTGGGATTGTCTGGATCCTTATTACTAACAGGAAAAATATCTGCATCCTAGCTTGTGTTCCAGGTCCATATGGCACATTTTATTGAAATATTAATAAAGTAGAAAAAAGATACTGGGCTACCAAGAGGAGGTGAATGCATTAGAGAGAATGGAAAATATAGAGCAAGGGTAGAAAGAAGCCATAATGGTGGACAATCATGAGAAACTAGTAGGGTGCAACTTTGACATCAGGTGAAGTATTGGTTAAATCCTGTATTAGTATCTATAGGAAGGCGGATAATCCTGGGCCAAGGTATGCTCAGAGACATCCCTTGGTCTGGATGACCTCAGGAAGTGCCTCTACTCTTCAGGTCTCCAGAGCAAGCTCCAGGACTTCTCCTGGCCCTTTTCTTGCAGTGCCTTGGTTGCTGCAGACAATCCATGTTTACAGTGGCTGCTCTGAGCGAGGACACTGGCGCACTAAGTGTGACTGGAGTTTTGTAGCGATGACTCTGTAGTCCCACTAGCTCACAAATACAAGACTGATGAATAGCATTGAGATGATGTTTATCATGCACACCTGTCCTTCACGCTGTGCCATTCTCCCTGTGGGATGCATCACTAGGACACGTTTGGAATGAGAATCAGCAACCTGCACAGTGCTTTAGGTGTTTGTATCCCCAGAATGGGTTATACCTTCATTTGTTTCTACTTCTGCCACCTCCCAGCTACCTGATGTATGAGGCTTCAGAGTGAAAAAATGCCTCTGATTTCATTAATTATGTGATAACCTGGTGGTGTGACGTAACTGAAGGAAAACTGAATTGTCTGGTCCTTAGTATGCAAAATGACAGAAGAAAAGATCTGTGCCACTTGACCTTCTATCAAATAATACTGAAATCACTCTTGCCTGGGAGCAACAGCAATGTATTTATTCCTTGACTTCCCTTATCCTGCCTAAGTGAAATTGCTCTGGCACATTCTGGTATGGGCTATCGAAGGTTGCAGGCAGAATTTCTCTTGCTGACATCTTTCAGCAGCAACTGTCCCCTAAGGAAGTGTCATGGCAATTCTGCAGAAAAGTTTTATCAGCATAATGTGCAGATGGATCCCGAGAACAAATTCAGGGCTCTTGCATACCCACACCCAGGACCATGTCACCTAAGGCTATTAGTTCACAGATTCATAGACCAGCCCAGGTTGGAAGGGACTTCAAAAGATCCAAGCTTTCATGGAAAAGGGAGCCTAGATGAGATTATCTAGCAACATGTCCAATTGCATCTTGAAAACCTCCAGTGATGGGGACTCCACCGCATCCCTGGAGAAGTTGTTCCAGTGATTGATTGTTCTCACTGTAAAAAAATCTCTTGCTGATACCAAGATGAAAGGTTTCCCCGTGACTCTTGTTGACTGCCCCATCAGAAACCCATTTCTCTATTCATTTTTCCAGGGTGCTGTTCCTTCCTGCTGACTCCCACCCCAGCATTACTTGACAGGCACTTGGGATGCTGAAAGCTGCAGATACCCACTACTGCTGTAGCAAATTACTGGCTTCCCTCTCCTACCTCTCCTACCGCAGCCTGTTCCACGATGTGTGGTGAAAATAACTTTCCAGTGCTACACACCAGCGTGAGATTTCTACAGTCCCTTTAGCATGTTTTTTGTCATTTCGTTTTCAGATAAAAATGCTTTTGTTTATGAAAGGACCTGGACTGTCACTAACTGCAGCCCATCTGCCCAGGGACAAGAACTCACCTGTACTTACACACACATCTCACCTCAGCTGCTTCCTAAACTTCTTCCTGCTGTGATGCTTCACCGCCTGCATTACAGTGTTAGTGCTCTGCACAAGGAGAGAGGGGAAGAGCTTTTCTGGCAAGGACAAGAGCAGAGGCACCAGATGCACATTCACATCTGTCTTGTGCCCTGGGCCACCTCATTGTGTCACATCCAGGGCAGCTGTTGCTCTTCGGACATCCCTCCACTGCCCCAGCACTGACTAGAGGCTGACAAGGACCACAGATACATTTAAGTTACAGGCATGAGTTGTAGCAATCAAGTTAATATGGCTAAATGATTATCTTTCATCAAGTGAGCAATCGGGTGAGCCATAGAGATTACATTAATTAGTCTCCTCCACCTGTGCCAGTTGTGCTGGTGGTTGGCTCTTGATGCTGAACTCACTGCGCATGGCAGCCCATGTTCACCGAAAGGCAAAGGCTGTATCCTCCACCCAGGGTGAGGGGTTCTGATTTACGCAGAGGGATATAGGTTTTACGTCCATGCCAAGTCACGATACCAGATACTAAAGCAGATCATTCGAAAGCTAAGTATTAGTTTAAATATTTTTAGAGTTCCTAGAAGGATTCACTTCTGTATATTTTCCAATCTGAGCAGCTGGACTTATGCTACTAAGAAAACTAACTTCACAGCAAAAAGATACAAGAGAAAGCACTCGTAATGGGTTGACTCATAAGTCAACGCATTTTCCTGTGAAAGTTTGGCAGAAATAAAATGGACGCATTCCTTTAGGGGGACCCATATAATTCATGTCAATAAAATATTTATACCAGCTATGTATCTGAAAGAGAGAAACTAAATTTCTGACATTTTCTTAAATTTAATAGAATTCAAATGATAATCAAATTCAGTTGAAGTGGATATCACTGAAAAGCTTTTATATGTGAATCTAAATGAAATTTTGTGTTGCTTTGATAGCGAGATTTGCCTACAGGCAGGAGTTTTCTTGCTGTACTTTGGCTGTTCCTAAAGACAAGCACAAGCCCAGCAGTTGCCTGGGGTCCTCTTGTCAGAAGAGGAAAATGGGCTCCTCTAAAAGCAGACGCTGCCCATCCTACAGCAGGGACTCAGGTGGGTGCAACAGCTCACCCCCAGGGAGATCTACCTCCCTCCACTGAATATAGGGGGGACTGATGTGGCTAGACATCATGAGTCTAATTCTACCCTTTCTATTTTTTAAATTAAAAAAAAAAGTAATGACAGAAAGGTAGAAAAAAAAGCAAATCTGTTTTAGAAACAACAAAATGAGCTTGATAAAGCTTAACAGAACATCTTCCTTGAAAAGGCACAAACCATGGATGAAAGGTGTATTGACTCAGGCATTTATTGCTTTGTCTGCCTCTATCTGTCTTGTATCTTTCTGTTTGACAGATTTAAAAAGTCAGTGTGGCTTCCAGTGTAAAATAGTGGAAATTGTAATTGAACAATGTTCTCAGGTTTTAAATTATGGGGACTATTACTTTGCTGTCATTACTACTGATTTAATGATGATTCATTCCCAAAAGGGATTCTGTCTCTCTATAGTTAGCCTCAACCAACCTGATAACTTTCATTTAAGTCTACAGAATAAAAAAGTGAATTTTAAGGAAATCAAGATGTAGATCAAGCATAAAATCAGTTAATTAGATCACCCTCAAGAAGGATGATTTCTACTTATAGAAATTATGCAGACTGAACTACCAAAAGCAGAAAGCTAAACCAAACCAAATGTGACCTTTCCATAAAAACTTCTACCACTTTTGTGGAGGTAATAATGAAGGAGACTCTTCATGACACTGTCACAGGGTCTGTTCAGAAGCTCTCTGCAGCAGAAGAAACCATTTCAGACAGTAAAAGCCAACGGTTTAGATTTTCATGCATGTTACACGAAGAGCTTCATTTCCATAAGATGACACCAAAGTCTACTAAGTAGACTTTGAGTCTACTGAGGACTGAGTCTACTGAGACTGAATACACAGAATATCCTATTTCAAAACCCAGGTGAAAAGGCTAGAACAGCAAACCTCTGAAAGACAGCAGAAGAAAATAAGAGAGTCCTCAAAGGATGTTAACCCTTTTAAATGGCAAGGAATGCTCTCACCATCACTTTATTTCACAGTCTCTCTCCCCTCAGCCCAGTGCCATTGACAGAGTTCTTGGAGGAGAGCACCGCAGCAGGGCTGGGAGGTGGGTTTGGATTAGCCTGTGTGGGTTGTCCCATTGAGCTCGGCAAGATCATGGAGCAGATCCTCCTGGAAACTATGCTAAGGCACATGTAAAATAAGGAAGTGATCGGTGACAGCCAACATGGCTTCACTAAGGGCAAATGGTGTCTGACAAATTTGGTGTCATTCTACGACAGGGTTACAGCATTGGTGGATAAAGTAAGAGCAACTGAGATCATCTACCTGGACATGTGCAAAGTATTTGACACTGTCCCACACGACATCCTGGTCTCTAAATTGTAGAAACGTGGATTTGACAGATGGACCATTCTGTGGATAAGGAATTGGCTGGATGGTTGTACTCAAAGAGTTGCTGTCAATGGCTTGATGTCCAAGTGGTGACCAGTGACAAGTGGCATTCCTCAGGGATCAGCATTGGGACTGGTGCTGTTTATCATCTTTGTTGGCAACACGGACAGTGTGACTGAGTGTACCCTCAGCAAGTTTGCCAACAACACCAAGCTGTGTGGAACAGTCGACACACTGGAGGGATGGGATGCCATCCAGAGTGACCTTGAGATGTTGGCCCATGTGAATCTCATTAAGTTCAATAAGGCCAAGTGCAAGGTCCTTCAGGTGGGTCAAAGCAATCCCAAGCAGAAATACAGGTTGGGAGGAGAATGGCTTGAGAGCACCCCTGAGGAGAAGGACTTGAGGGTGTTGGTTGATGAGATGCTCAACATGACCAGGTAATGTGCTCTTGCAGCCCAGAAAGCCAACTGTATCCTGGGCTGCATCAAAAGTAACGTGGCCAGCAGGTCAAGGGAGGTGATTCTGTCCCTCTTCTCCGCTCTGGTGAGACCTCACCTGCAGTACTGCATCCAGCTCTGGAGCCCTCAGCACAAGAAGGACATGGACCTGTTGGAGCAGGTCCAGAGGTGGACCACTGCTTCCTGCCTAGTAAAAATGCGTCATGACAATATGTTGTGTTAAGATAGATGAAGATCTTAGTATTTTGAGAAGCTCTCCCGGGAATCCATCAATCAAACTTTGCCTTTGCAACACTGAAGTGATTAAATCTAATGTTTGATCATAATTTTTAATGGCATAATAATAAGCCATAATGGAAAAAAAAATATTATTTCATCTGAGAGGGCTTGGAAAGAGAGATAGATCAAACTATTTAATAAGAATTCTTATCTTTATGGCTAACCACAGGAAATCCAGATCAGAATGGATTAGCTATATGCATGTTTAACTTGAAAATGTAATTTGTGCGATGTGTTTAACCCGTATCTAGCCTGCAGGCATAAAAACATTATTTTCTTTGTTATTTAACAACTAGTTTATGGCCCACATGACAGAGCTAGCCAGGGAAACTTAAAATAAAATACAGAAAAGGATTCTGGCTATTTGGAATGGCTTTAGGGTGTAACACACTTGCCTAAGCTCAGAGTAGAAGTTTTGAGTCAATGCATACAAGGGCATTTAAGGTCACTTTCACCAGGGAGAAAATAAAATAACTGGATTTTTTGGAAACGTCTTTCCAAAATGGCTGAGGTCCAGCTGGGCAAGAGGCTACTGCAAAGCTGAGCAAGGAGATTTTTGCGTTAGGTGGGTGCCTAAGAGCTGTCAAGTAGACCTGAGCAATATGCTGAGGAGTCTTGAATGACGGCTGTTGGCAGTCATTTGAAATTCATTTAAAAAGTAATAATTTAGCATTGTTCATTTAGATCACGCCAGGGATAACTGCGGCACCTTATCAACGTGAGAAAGGCCAATTACCAGTGCTGGACTCAGGTGCACTGTGCACACCACAGAAATCTCTGGCGGCTTCTGCAAGTGCAGGAGTTTTCCTGTGTGATGCCAGTCACCAATTAGGAACTTTCCTGACGTTGCAGGTCTGGAAAGGTCTTGAATAAAATCCTCAATCAACTGAATTAAATCAGAATTTTACTGTGGCTTTTTTCAGTGAGCTCCACCGGATGGCACCCATTAACCTCAGGGAGGGCTTCACCCTGGGAAACACAACGAGTAGTTCTAGAGGTCTGCAGTGGTATCACTCTATCACAAGGAAAAGGGAAAACAGATGAGCAACAACAGGGCGGGTTTTTTTTCCTGTTCAAATGAATTATTAACGTGCAATGTTTTGTCTTGTTCTGCAAATTGTATTTTCTCACCCAGCAGTGATTTTCCTAAAACTACCATTTATCTCCGACCACCACACCAGCACTATTCCTACTAGCGCTGTTTCCAGTATTGACGGCTTGCACACTAATGCCACTGAACATTGGGGAAGGTTTTAAATCAACCACCAGTTCGAATAGCCACAAGCCTGGCCCAAAGTTTTGTATTTGTGCAGTTGGAGAACATGCCAAGGCTTCTGAGAAAGCAGACAGACATTTTAACCTGTTTTCATGATTTATTTTGTCTTTTTGTCAATGTTGTGTGCATAATCAGCCAATTATCTTCTCCCTTTACAAGAAAATCCTTACAACTACATAGGGAGAAACAAGAAAACCCTTTCACAAGATTTTAGGAAATTACACATGAAGTCAGATGTTCACCTAGCAAAAATCCAGTATATACTTTACATTAATTGCACAATATTTATGCTAAATGAAGATGTGGCCCACTTTCTAAGGTAAGCTTCAAAAATTCAGTAATGTTGAATATAACATGTAAAATCTTTCCTTTTTTTCCCCAAGCCAAGGAGTTCGTCTTTAAAATTCCATAAATCCCATTTGCAGGGTAAGTAATTTTCAGTCTTTGACAAACACCAGATGTATCTCACAGTCTCTGGAAATGAAAGCTCCATAGTGCTAGATAAATTAAACCTCCAGCACAACTCGTGCCACTGTCAGGAATTCCCAGTCTCCTGAGGATGGTTGGTGGTGATGCACAAACCACACGCACCATCCCCTTCTCACTGCCCATCTTTTCATGCGGACCTGAACTACGGTCCCTGCAAGAGGCCACTGCTCTTCAAGTCACCTTCTGCCGGCAATGCTCTGCAGCGACGTCCCCGTCTGCTTGAAGCACCCGCCAGGCTCACTCTTTGCCCAGGATGCAAAGAACAAGGAGGAGCAGGTGTGTGAGCAGGGAGATGGTCTTGGTGTCCTAGTCTTCTCAAGAGAAGAGGATTGAGACATTTTCCCCTCCATAAACACACAGAGCAGCCAGAGCTGGGTGATCCTGCTGCCATCGCAGCTGCCAGCGCCTGCCACACAACTTCCAGACACACTCCCCCTGAGCTGATGGGAATGGGGAAACAAGCTGCAATACAGTATCATGCACTTATTTATCAAGAAAAGCCACTGATGTCTCATTATATACATATTTTTATGCATCAAATATGCGTTTTCCCCTACTAAGCCTGTACAGAAAGAGCTGCAACAGCTAGAAGGTCCTGGCTTTGCCGGCTGTGGTATATGAAAAAATAAAAAGTTAAGTTAGTGTCGTGACTTGGTGGAACTGGCTTTTCAGCACTTGTTCAGCAAGCCCTGAATAATTCAGCGGTAGCTTTGCTTCCTGTGAATAATGCGCTATGTCTTGAACTTGTGCCAGTAAAAACTTACACAGCATCAATGTGAATTTTCTGCCATGCGCAACACTAGCAGTGATGCTTACAGATAAACTTCTAATGGTTTTTGGGTATGAATTTGCTCTGCATGTGCTCCGATATAGACATACCCTTACAAATAACACTTGCTCACTGTTATTTAAATGCTCACATGACACATTTGACTATAGTTTTCCATACCCCAAGTTGGTTGTTATCTTGATTGCCTGAGATGACTCAGGATTTCCAGAATTTGCTGCTCCATCCTCTTCCTACTAATTCCAGGGCACCCCAATTCAGTTTTTTCACCACTGTTGAGCAACTGAGCCAATGTCTTCATAACACAAGCTATCATAGCCCAGGTACATTACTCCTGACTGGTAATGGTCAGCTCAGAGCCAACCGTTTCATACATGAAGTTAGGATTGGTTTTCACTACTTATATCCCTCTACACTTACCCATATTGAAGCTAGGTGACCCTGCTCTGGCAGGGGGGTTGGACTAAATGATCTCCAGAGGTCCCTTCCAACCCCTACCATTCTGTGATTCTGTGAACCTCACGTTTTTCTGCCCAGTTTTTCTGCCCAGTCACAGACCTTGAAAGACCCTTCTGGAATTCTTCACATTTGGACTCATTTTTTACTGCCCCCAAAAGTTTAGTGTCATTATTACTCATTCCCCTTTTCAGTCTGTTATGAATATATGGAACAATGCGTTCAGCTGCCTTAGCCATGAAACCATTCACTGCTTCCACCGGTTATTCATTCCTCCCCTCCACGCAAGATGAAAGAGCTGAATTTTGGAGTATAATGAAAGGCAGAAAATGCGAAGTCAAGGTGTAAAAAATATGATCAGAAAGACGGAGATTGCATGAAAATACATATGGCTGGGAAAGTAGACAGCTCTCCTCCCAGCCCTATATTGTCTACCTGGGACACAAACGGGGCTGCACCCCTGCCTGGGCTGTGGTGGGACTGCACAGGGCCACCCCTCCATGACCTGGCTCTACACACGCACTCACATGTGTCTGCAAAGGGGACGGCAGCGTTTCAGTGTCCCCCTGAAGAAGGGGCTGGGTTTGCCCAGAAAGGGGAACATCTTGCTTGCCAGTAAGTGAATTATTTTGAATAAACAAATGCACATCCAAAACCCAGCCAGAGCCTGGTGTCCTTACAAAATGGCGTCATGTCTTCAAAACTAATTGCTCGAAGGCTGATTGCTGAATGTTGCCCCTTTGGCACGTCAGGTCCCAAGCACCCAGGTGGTGATGGCACCTCGGCAGACTAGAGAAACACTGCGTGGGCCCTGAGAGCAGCTGCCTGTGGGAGGGCAGCCATCAGCAATGCCATCATCACTAGCGGGAGGTGTCCCTGCCCATGGCAGGGGGGTTGGAACTAGATGATCTTTAAGGTCCCTTCCAACCCAAACCATTCTATGATTCTATGATCCTGCACCACATCGCTGTGGCAGGAGGCCTGGGGCCCTCCGGCCATCACCTCCACGCTATGGAAAGGAAGACGGAGGTAGATGAAGCTCTGTGACGTGTGCCATATTCCTCCTCTGTGCTTAGAAAGTACCAGGCTCCAAACGCCTCACCTTTCCCACCTCTTGCAATCATTCCTACCTCTCTCTCCTCCGTGCCTGGGGTTTATCTGCCGTTACAGTTCATCCCAATCGGTTCAAGGTCCAGCACTCAAGCAATGCAGCAAGTGTCAGTTTAAGTGAATAAAGTAGAGGATTTAGAAGAGAATAATATAAAAAAATTCCAGGAGTCCAGGAGATCAGACTATGTAATCTCATGGCTGCTCCAAATCCTTGATAATAACGCCCATAAATACATCACATCTTAAGATCAAACATCATCACAGCCAAGGTACACTGTATTTATAATAAATTCTCCTCAAAAAAGAATTGTTAATCAGCACAAATATTGCCGGTAGTGCATCTGACAAGAAACTTCAACATTTTAACTTTTCTTTTAAATGTGCATTTCTTACGGAACAAACTCTGTCTCTGCTCCTTCTGGCACTTTTCATTTGCATCTTTGCCACTCACTCGAGTCAGAATATTGTATTACACTGACAGGATTACAATAATCTCTTTGCAGACCTAAGTCTAAATGAAATAGTTTGGCACTTAAATGCAAGAGAAGAGGTCTTCCAGTCAGAGACCCATAAAAATTAACAGGTATCAGACAAACATTATCATTTTGGTGAAACCACACTCTTCACTGGGAAACTATTCCACCTGCAGATTGGATTAATTCTTGTTAATAGTTAGAAGCATCTGCGAATCGCTGCAAAATACAAAACCACTAAAAATGCCCAGGTGCAAGTGGTGACTGCTGTTTGGTTCTGGTTATTCACCTGTGTGGGACGGCTGGCTTGCAGCACAGCAGTAGGAAACACCTGGGTCACACCAGTGAAACCAGCCCAGTATTCTCAAAAACGTGGACGAGACTCTCCACGTGTTATTTTCAGGAGCGCTGCGGTGTCTGTTGGGTCTGTCCCGAGAGCTCGGCTGCTGAGCAGCCCTGGCGCAAATAGCATTGTACTCCAGGAGAACCTGTTAGTGAGACCCAGGAGACTGCTCTCTCTTCCAAAGATATAACTAATAGTTCATCTATTTTCATTTTGCCCTCCTGTTTGCTATTCATTTATTCAGATTTATTGCAAAACCTCAAAACCGATGCCCAAGATTTTACAGCAGCCCTTCCAGAGGTTACAAAAAATACAAATGAAATTTAAGTGCCCATCAAGCTGAAAATTCCTCATTCTGCCTTCAAATCAAATTTGTTCTCAAATCCACCTTGTCTAAAAGGCAACAAGCATCACGTGCCTCTCTGCCAGGTTCCACTGAGCAACGTGTCTGCGTTTGGTCTTGCGGTGCACCACAGACATTCTGTCCGCCACAGACCTGACAGAGACTGACAACGATCTCTGAAAGTCTCCCTTCACTTGACTCCTTTTCCTTCTCCTGGCTGTAACCAAGCCACCAACAGACAGGTGACAGCACACATCCCTGCCATGGCTGCATGGCTCGCTGGACACCTATCTTCTCTCTCAAGCAGCAACTAAGTCTCACCATTCTAATTATCACAGGCATCTACATAATTTTTCTTTCTAGCAGCATCCTTACTAGAGTGAAGGAGTACGAATAGGTGACTCCTGCTCATGGTTTCTCTGTACTTAATGCTGCTGGTCTCATGGGCTCTCACTTCTGGTGATGGGTTTAAGCACCCTCATCCCCACCATGATTTCCTTTTATCATCTCTGGTCTTCGTGTTTTCTCAGTCTTGACCAGTGCTGGGAACACGTTCAATGACAACTGGAAAAGCCCCTGTACAAAGGCACAGCGGATGGTTACCTCGAATGGGAAAGCCTTCATGAAATGGTAGGCACCAACAGCCTGAAGAACAGATTGCAATACAATTTCGATTCTCTCTAAACCTAATATTTACATTTACTTTTAAAAATACAGACATGGCCCTTACTCCCTACGATCTCTTGTTTGTTTATAAATAGTCACAAACACTTGTCAGCAACAATTTTCCAGCATTTAACAAGACCAGCCTCATTTCGTGCTGAATTTTAAGTATTCAGTCCAAGGTGTCCTCAGACACTAATGGGAAGGAACTCTCTGCAGCAGTTCAGCTCCCAAGAGACAGGATTGAACTTGCAAACAGCAAATCTCAGCACTTGCCTTGGCTGCTGAAGGACGTTCATGCTCAAGCAGTTGGTCCCTGGGAGATGTTAATGACACACACAAAAGCCTTTGTTAGAAATGAGGAAAGTGTAGAAGTGAGACCCTTCCTGGGCGAGCCCTTAATTTCTAGGGTTCAGATACTGCCAAAGCACTTACAACAGTTTGTTGCAAGCTTGTATATGAAGCACCCTTTCTCTGATAGGGTCAAATTTGCAAGCATCAATGTTCAGGAGGCATTGGTTAGCTGCAGTTCCTCTGAGTTTCAAAAGGTTGGGAAATCTTCAGTTTTCCTCTAAATTTCAGGTTTAGGTCGTTCCAGATACCCAGAAGTATTCAGGATCCAACCCTGACCCACTCCAAGTGAGCCTCCCACCAGGCAAACTATTATTCATAGCAATCGCTGACTGTCTCGCCATCGTCTCCTGTATTTCGGAACCTGACTTTTCCCTTTTGCTATCTCCAGTCCCAGTACCTGGCGAAAGCCTTCCTCAGTGTCCAGCCTGAGTCCAAAGACAACAGCTCTCACCAGCTCTGCATCAGTCTGAACGTTACCTGGGTGCTGAGATGGTGCCATAGGGTTGAGCATCAGCGCAGCGTGAGGAAATACAGGGAAATGAGCCCGTCCTGAACCGTTCTCTGCCCCATTGGAAATGCCTCTTCATCACCCATCCCTGGAGCTGCTGGGCAGCAAAATGCCAAGGGCCTAGCTTTGCCATGACTGCTGTGAAAGCCAGGGAGCAAAGGGTAAAAAAAGGAGTCTATCTCCCTCTTGTCTATGCAAGAGGCAGCAGGATTTCCTTCTTGATGGAGTAATACAATCCCGCAGCCCCAGGGATAGGGATCAGCATAAAGTTTCTACCTCTTACCTGGAAAATCCTGCAGAACAAGCATCATTTTAAATACTCCCAAGGTACAGGTTTACCGCAGGATCTCTGCTCGGACTTAGGCTGTCCGAGGTATAGAGAATTCACACTTCTTCCAGAGGGGCCCAAAAGTCTTGGCCGTAAAAGAAACCTGAGATCTAGGAGACTACTGCAGACATCGAAAAAAAACCACCCTGCTTTCATTGTGTCACACTCCTGCGTTGCCCAAGGTCACTCTGCAGCTCTGGGTACCACAGTTTAAGAACTTCTCAGCACAGCTGTCTGATGGCCTCCCCCACATTGCACAGGCATCATAAAGCAGCAAAGGAATGAAAAGCAGAATTAGTCAGGAAAATCAGGGTTGATTTGCAATTAAATAACAGCCTTTATGTTTTCCAATAGTTTTATTCCAGCAGTTATAAAATCTCATTGTGCACAAGATGTGTTTCTTATCTAATATTTGCATAAACCTGATGATGTGCAACAGTTTTTATTAAAACAAAAAAAACCTCCCCTCCTGGTTTTTTGATTTACAATGATAAATATATTTAGAAGAAAATTCTCTTCTCCAGCTGCAGTCCCACAGCCCGCTCACACATTAATTACACTGGTGGAGTGCCTGGAACCCAATACTACTATTTAGCAGATGGTATCTCAGGAGCTCCCGTTGCCACCATCTTTTCACCTACATTACAACCAGTCTTTTCCTTGTGCCCACCACCAGTCAACTGCAGGTTACACCCCCACCCCAGCCACTCTTTAAACTACAAATTAATACTGAAGATGGTTTAGAATAAAATTCTTCAGTTTTCTTCTTTCTCCCCTCTGGATAAGAAATTCCCACTCCTGCTGCTGCCACCTCCGGATTTAGACACAGCCCTCAAAATCTGCCAAGTTTTTCTTTTCCAATGATCAATATTCTCCAGCGTTGATTAGAAAATAACCGCTTTCAGAAGGAGAATGGCCCAGAGGGCAGGGATAATGTTAAATGGTTGCAACAAAATAAACTTGGCCCGCAGGAGAAGAGCTGTTTCATGCCAAGCCCTGCAAGCTACAGAAGGATTAAGCTGCATTTCTCAGGTGCGCTCCAAGTAACTCATTCCAGAGAGATCAGACCCTGCAGCTGTTGTACCCTCAGCCTGCCCAGAGCCAACCGACCTGGAAAGCCAACACCTTTGGGGGTCACACACATGAACAGGGAAGAGAGACAGAAATAAGCAGAAAATCAGAGATGGGTTTAAAAAGTAAAAAAGGTCCTGCTTACTACCGGAAAAGAGGCACATAAGCGCGCAATCTCTCTGAGGAATCCCCCCCAGCTGTGGTACGTCACACACAAAGGTAACACCACCCACGGGGTATGCTATTTGCAGGAACTTCTTCCTGATAGAAAATTCAAAGGCACTTTTTCCAAACCAGGCTTCAACCGCCAAAACCCTCCCAGTGTAATTCAAAACATGTATCCTTCCTTCTCTGACAAGAACTGAGAATCCTGTAAGAGGTAAAACGTGGACTTGACCATAGTGATGTTTCCAAGCTCTAAGTACCAATGAACTTCTAGCTATATAGTGCTTGTTTTCTCTTATTTTTCACCAAAACCCTCGGAACAATTGCAGTTTCATTCCAGTGAAGAATTTTTTTTTTTCACAGGATAACAAAAATATATCCTACCCACAGAATCACGCCATGGCTGAGGTGGGAAGGGTCCTCTAGAGATGGCCTAGTCCAACCCCTTGCTGAAATCAGGGTCACCTACAGCACGTTGCTCAGGGCTGCGTCCAGTCAGGTTTGCAGTATCTCCAAGGATGGAGACTCCACAACCTCTCTGGTCAACCTGCTCCAGTATTTGAGCACCCTCAGAATAAAATGTTGGGAGTTTTTCATGTTTAAGTGGAATTTCATGTCCCAACACCGAGAACCACTGAGAGCCACCTGGCTCTATCTTCTTTACTCCCCATCCCCCATCAAGTATTCATACATGGGTAAGGTCCTCCTGAGCCTTCCC
Organism: Dromas ardeola; assembly: GCA_013398915.1. Classification (NCBI taxonomy): domain Eukaryota; kingdom Metazoa; phylum Chordata; class Aves; order Charadriiformes; family Dromadidae; genus Dromas; species Dromas ardeola. The sequence continues at coordinate 64,442 of VYZM01011224.1, read as the reverse complement.
TTCTCCAGACTGAATAATCCCTCTGTCAACCCTCTGGTGTATCAGGACTTCTCCCAGCTTCTTATCATCTGCAAATATGCTGACAGAGCACTCTGCCCAGTCATCCAGGTTCATTAATGATGAGGCTAAACAGTACTGGCCCCAGTATCGACCCCTGGGCCACCACTAGTGACTGGTGTCTGGTTGGACATGGCTGTGGGCCCAGTTTTCAGTCCACCTCACCGTCCACCTGCTAAAGGCAGGATAAACAACATCTATCGCCCTCCACTTGTCCACTGAGCTCATCATCTCTGTAGAAGGCTATCCAAATTCAGCTAGAACTATTGAAAAATGACACACATGTACCACAGGATAAATGATGTTATTTTAAAGTTCAAGTAAAGATGATCCTTGAATTGAGATCAGTTTATATGCTCATCTAAAACAACACACATTCATGCTTTGCTTATGAAGAACTAATACAACATCAGAGTGAGGTCTGTATTATGAACAGTCAGGTGAGCAGCTATTCCTTCCCATACCTCCCCTGGAAAAGTACATTTGCTGGAGCTCCAACAGACATGTCATCAAGATAAATTTGTTCTTCAGTGAAAGGAATATACCACAGCCACTCATATGCTGACTTAACCTTGTTGCCTCTTGACTTAAATCCATCATCTCTGTTAAAATTAATGATGAAGATTAAGTATGTGTTGTGAAATATGCATGTTAATGAAGATGGTTTCATTTGAAGCCAGTTGAAAGGGAAATTTCTTGACTTCTATCTGCAATTGAGCTATATAGATTCCTCCCCCTCCCCAAGTTTATTCAATTTCCATTTTGAAATGCAAAAAACCTGCAGCTCACTGCCAAATAAGTCATAAAACATTTGCAAAAAAAAAATCCCCAAGATTGTAAGGAAAACCATGCAAAATCCAAACCTTTCAAGTAGGTTAGTCAAAGCAACAAAACACAGTCTCTCAAGCTCATCAACAAAAGCATCTCTGATTTTCACAGCAACACCCACCATCAGAGCTCAAAGAGTACTGGCAAAGTGCATCCCTGCACTCCTGCTCCCTGCGTTAATATCCATAAAGGACCACACGCCCCCACAAGGTTTTAATATAGTTGGTTCGTTTGATAAGATTTTGAGGCATCTTATCTTCCTTCCTTCCTTCCTTCTTTCTTTCTTTCCTTTCTCCTTCCTTCCTTCCTTCCTTCCTTCCTTCCTTTTCTCTCTTTCTTTTCTCTCTTTCAATTTCTTAGAAGTTAATTCCTTCACTTCCCTACCCCCTCTCCTGGTGACTCATCACTTTTCACCCCATCAGCCCAGTTTTTAACACCCAAATACTGTTTTATCTCACACTTCCCTGTTTGAACCAGCCATCCTTTGCACTCTAAGTAAAGCCCCACAGCAGCAGGCATCCCCCACATCCCCGTTCAAAAAAGCTAACATCCCATTTCAGCCACCATGACTTTTCATCCTGCCTCCCCTTCCCCACTGGCTCCATTTCCCTTTCTTTCTTTGCCAGATGTGGGCTTCCGACAATTTTTTAGGCCTCCCTCCCACTGCACTGAGTGTTCAGGACGAGCAGCTGGGCTTAGCACTGTGCTGCCATGACAGCTGTTTTTGTGTCCAGCACCAAATTGATTTTGAAAAGCATCACAGCTCCCTGTTGCTGGTGTGAACGCAAACCTCTCCTGGCGCCAGACTTGGCTAGTATCAACCCTCTGCCATCACTGACGCTGTCTGCCAGCAGCTCCCTCAATGAATGAGTTTCTCCACACTTATTCACCCACATGAGTAGAGGCTAAATATCAGGTCAGCAAGGGGGTCTACAGCCGTGAGAGGATGAGTGAGCGTACCAGACAGTCAGAGGACGCACCGAGACAACAGGGGTGGAAACTTCCCATGGTCTCAATGTCATGCCAGAATCTGTCACGTTTGTAACAGAAAAAACAGCTTTTCCATGTCATAAGGAGAAACCTTTATTATAATTTGGTCAAAATGATCCTGTGCCCCAAAAATGTTCTCATCTTTTAGGTTAAAGGAACATTCACACCTTACTCGGTGTTGGTGCTGTACCTCACATACCGTGAACCCTCTATCCAGAACATTTCTGCAAGGAGACACTGAACAGTATCTTCCCACATCTGAGTGATTCCAGCTTCAACAGACTGGACCCTTAGTACTTACATATCTACTTGGGTGTTAAAATCCCAAGTGAAGTGACCAACGATAAGCCTACCGCCTTGTAAAGGGATAGAATCTATGGTTAGATGCTCTTTGTTTATGTACAGATCTTACAGACCCTGTCAGCCACTAGCTAAAGGACTAGTCTCAAGAAATAAATTGGTGTGGCCTCAGCACAGGTCTCAGCCCAGCACAGGCTTGCCCCAGGTAGACATGTCTTGTGCACACAATGGATGCTCATCCCGTGGCAGCTGCTTCTTAGTCTCAAGTTTAAGCGGGGCTCATCCTCCAGGAAAAGGGGTCTCCCCACTTCCCAACACCCACCATGCACCCTACGCGAATACTGCCCGTTGCTAATAAAACCTGTGCATCTCATATGGCGGAGAACCAGACCAGCAGCCACTGGGCTGAGGTCCCCTCACCTGTTCAATGAATTTCACAGAAGTCTTTTCCATTTACTAGTGTGTGCCGGATACAGCCCTGCCAAATCTGCTTCAAACTGCCTAGAAGACCTGATACACCATTACCAGTGCCTGTGCTGGCCCAGTTTCCCAAGCTGTACAGAGAACTAGAGACTGTAAAAGCAGCTTAGCAAAGAATCTGAGCTGCTTTTCCAAAAGTCACTTGATTTAAGACATTGAGGCAAGTCTCCAATATGGATGAGGCACAATATTTCTTTCAGGCCAGGAACGTAACAGCCTCCCTCTTTTTCCAGTGAAGGACAGCAGCTTTTTTGTTGCCTGCCAACAGAAATGTCAGTCTGCCAATCCCGCACCACAACCAGAAATAATGCCTTTATTTTCAATTTAGTAGTGTCTAGTCCTGAAGGTCAAAGACTTTATTACAGCTTTGAGTTTGCTCCAAGTTTGGAGCATGGTCATGTTAAAATAAATTGTCCCATCCACCACTATTATTCTTCTCTTCACTTACACCAATTGCAGAAGCCACTCATCTTCCAGACCCTACAACCCATGTATCAAAATCATCATACAGCCAAGAGCTGCAAGAGTCAGGGAAATGAATGTGGGACAGCCCTAGGAGTTATCCAACAGACCTGCAAATTCAGATTTCACTGGGCTGGGTCACCCAGACTCAGATGTACAATGGCCTTTGCTGGCTCATCTTCCCCCAGGACGCAGCAAACTTTCAAACCCAGCCCCACGGCCCACCGCACCATGTGCCGTGAGCACAGGATCCAGTCCTGAGAAGCCAGGAAGCTGCATGGAGGTCAAAAGCGCTAAGGCGCCAACATTGGATTTACCTCACCTCCACCCGTAAGTCTAAAGTTTGGGGCATAATTTATGGTTAGTCAGCTACGCTGCCTCTTTGGAAGCAGAGAGGCACGAGCATCCTCTGGAGATGTCTGTCTGACTCTCGGAGTGGCTCAGAGGTATGTATAACTTCCAGAGAGCCACACTGAAGTGAGCCAAATCCTACCCTCCAAAGAGAATGACAAGCTGATGTGCCGTAGGTTCCTCCAGCAACGTTATTAAGTGACAAAACTGCCAGTTTCTATAAATTGATTCACTGTTCCTAAGATCAGCAAAAACAGAGAGTTTCCTCTTGTGGGTTGAACATTTAATAGTTCTTGAAAATGATGCCAAAAAAAAAATGCTAGAAAAGAAAAAGAAAGACACAAAAATTGTGGAGAAAACCAGCAAAAAGTATTGGTGGTGTTCTTTGCATGGGTGGTCAGTCATGCCAAGAATAAGGAGAGTTTGACATAATTGGTATTTAGAAGACAGAAAGCAAAATATTAATGTTAATAAATAAGTAAATAGACTTTTCCCTCAACTACTGCTCACACTTCTGCTAGTGACGGGATACTGCAAGAAGGATTCAAAGAGGTTAAGAGGAAATGCAAACATTTTTAATACAAAATAAAATCTAATTGCACACGTAGAGAAGAAAAACTGGGAACAACCATCTAGTGTTAGGAGTCAGTAGGGTTGGAAATTCAGAGCTGAGAGAAAATGAAGAACATTTGCTTTGTGCAGTAATGAAGCCTGAGACAGTTTTGACCGCGCAGACAGCAATGTCAGGAAAAAAAAAAAAAAGTAATGGCAGGAAAATTTTCCTATTCGCTATAGCTATCTTATGGCAATTCCTGAAATACTCCATCCTGGGTTTATAAGCACAGGAAAATGGAGCTTATTTACTTGCAGAAAGGATAGCATTATGTGGGATTAAGGGGCTGGGAGAACTGATATACAGAAAAGAGCAGGATGTTTCAACAGTGACTAAGAGTGGTTAAAAGAAGGGATATTTTTTCAAGACGGAAGTATTTTTCAGCGTGCATATACACCAAACATGGGGAGCAATTACTCAGTATTGCGGAGTACTAATTCAAAGCAGCAAACTGAATAACAGTTCAAAATGAAGGTTAGGGGGGGAGAAAACAATATTGAAAGTAAAATATATCAAAAGCTGTAGACCACAGTTGGCAAAAGAACTACAGCATCACCACGCCTGCAACATCCTGCAACATGCACAATACTGCCAAGTGTAGCCAGAACAGTCACTCACGGACAGCAGCATCACCAGCTAAAGGTGGGTTTTTATTTTTTCTAACATTTACACATCTCCACAGCATCCACACAAAGAGAAAAAGCATGTTGAGAAAACGCAGAAACTCTCCTGCCTTTTATTCCAACCCTCTGTACCACCACTGTTCTCTCTGCATTTTCTTACAACCTGGAGGAAATAAGAGCAATCACCCCATCATGGATATATCAAAAGGAAATTACCAGCAAACTTTACCCAGAATAAGATTAGATGAGGATGTGAGATAAAATATGTGAAAACCACAATGTGTACTGAGTCAAAGATGGTTCCAGATGTAGGCAAAATCAGAGGACACAAACCCTGGTATGTCAGAAGACACCGACCTGTCACTTGTCCTGCAGCAGACGGTTCCTTTCTTAAATAGGTGCCTCCTGGCAGCAGGAGCCTTCCAGACTCCAAGTCTCTGCACTTGCCCTCTGGTCTCTGTTTTCACAGGCGTGAAACATGGATGCTGCCCCACAAGGAACTATGTTGACCTCACCTGAGCTCATCAGAGATGTCAATATGGCAAAACTCGGGGCACACAGTGGCACTGGTGCAAGGTGGACACCACGTCTCCTGCACAGCCATGCCCAGGCTTACGGACCGCACATGGGTGTCAGAGTCCAGATCACCCCGCTCACAGAGTTGGATCTCATGATTTCCTAAATTGTTCCTAAAAAAACTACAGGAACTGAAACAGAGATTCATGACTCGACCAGACCACACCACAAGTGTGTGTGAGTCATAGTGTATCTTGGAGACTTATATTTAAAGGGCTTTCATCAGAACATTTTTATCCTGATTTCCATGAATTGATGATACAAGCCAGATTATTTTGGTGGTGGATTATATGAAAAAGACCCTTCCACAACATTCAGGGCCACCTCACCACAACATATATAAGATTACTGCCATAACAGAAAGAAACAGAAGGCTGCATGCTTAATTCATAGAGCAGGAAGCGAACAAAAGCTATGAAACCAGTATGGTAACCTCACAGTGAACAAGTAGCTGACATTGTATCTTCCATTGTGGCTGGAAGGGTCTTTTAAAGGAAGTAGGCAAATCATAAATAAATAAAGTGCACTAATAATTGCCATCACCTAATCAAAGTGAAGCACAGGCTACGAATAATTACCCATTATCGCTCTTCCATGTGGCTGGCAATGAAGCCACAACACATAGTCCAAGGGCAATCAAAGAGACTTCAGGACTTTGGGACGGTTGGTAAGGGAGTCTGGAGCACAGGTTATTTTTCCTCTATCCTTCCAGTTGTGGGCAGCGATACTGGAAGAAACAGAGAGACCCAGTCTATTAACACATGGCCTCATGGCTGGTGTCACCAATACAATTTTGGCTTTTTTGAGAATGGGACGGCCTACACAGCACGAGGCTTGCTGGTGTCATATGGGATTCATCACCTTTCTCCAAGGGGGAAGAGGGTCTTTGCTCACAAGCTAGCGGGGCTCATTGACAGAGCTTTAAACCTGGCTTAAAGGGGGAGGGGGATAGTATCAGGCTTGCCTGTGACAAGCTCTGGGATGGTACGCCAAGGTTAGAGCGATGGGGTGCCTCAGCCTGTTGCTCTGAGACATGCTGGCTACACTGCAGCACACTTGAAGTCTTATGGAGATGAGCCAGGGGCTCCTGAGGTAATAGGAGCCAACAGAGAAACAGCAGTGAAACACCTCAAAGGAATTAAGAGGTATTCTTCTGAGACGGTGACACAGCCGACAGCCCCATTGAAGTGCCTCTACACCAATGCACGCAGCACGGGCAACAAACAGGACCTGGAAGCCACCATGCTGCTAGAAAGCTATGATCTAGTTGCCATTACTGAAACCTGGTGGGATGAATCCCATGACTAGAGTGCGGCTATCAATGGCTACAGGCTGTAGGGACAGGTGAGGAAGGAGGCCTTACATCAAGAAATGGATAGAATGTGAAGAGCTGCCTCTGAAGAGTAGCCATGACTAGGTTGAAAGCTTATGGGTATAAATAAAAGACCGAGGCAACAAAGGGAACGTTGTGGTTGGAGTCTACTACAGACTGCCAGATCAAGGGGTGCCTATGGACGAAGCCTTCTTACTCCAGCTGTGGGAGGCATCACGCTCGCAGGCTCTCGTCCTGCTGGGGGGGACTTCAACCACCCCGACATCTGCTGGAAAAGTAGCGCAGCAAGCTGTAGGCAATCCAGGAGACTCCTGGAGTGCATTGAAGATAAATTCTTAAGCCAGGTAATAGACAGCCCTACCAGAGGGGTTGAGATACTGGACCTCTTGGTCACCAGTGTAAGTGAGCTTATTGGTGACATCGAGACTGGAGGCAGCCTGGGCTGCAGTGATCATGCACTGGTGGAGCTCACGGCCCTGAGGGATATGGGTCAGGTGAAGAGTAAAGCCAGGACCCTGAATTTTAGGAAAGCAAAATTCCAGCTCTTCAAGGAGTTAGTCAATAGGACCCCCTGGGAAACTGCCCTCAGGGACAAGGGAGCATAACAGAGCTGGCAGATCTTTAAGGATGCTTACCTTAGAGTGCAAGAGGTCTCAATCCCCAAATGTAAGAAATCAGGAAAAGGAGGCAAAAGTCCGACGTGACTGAGTTGAGACCTGCTGGTCAAATTAAAGGGCAAGGACATACAGTGGAAGCAGGGACAGGTATCCTGGGAAGAGTACAGGGACGCTGACCTGTAGAGATGGGGTCAGGAAGGCTAAGGCGCAGCTGGAGTTGAACTTGGCACGGGACACAAAGAATAATAAGAAGGGCTTCTACAGGTTTGTCAACCAGAAAAGGAAGGTCAAAGAAAGCGTACATCGCCACCAACCAATACCCCGGATCAACAAGACTGACAAACTGGTAACAATGCACTAGAAGGCGGCTGAGCTAGTCAACAACTTTTTTGCCTCTGTCTTCACTGGCAACCTCTCTCCACATCTCTGGAGTGACTGGACTACAAGGCAGGGACTGGGGGAGCAAAGTCCCACCCACTGTAAGAGAAGATCAGGTTTGTGACCACCTGAGGAACCCGAACATACACAAGTCTACAGGACCTGACGAGATGCATCCCAGAGTTCTGAGGGAACTGGCTGATGTAGTTGCCAAGCCACTCTCCGTGATATTTGAAAAGTCATGGCAGTCAGGTGAAGTCCCTGGTGACCGGAAAATGGGAAACATTGCACCCATTTTTAAAAAGGGTAGAAAGGAGGACCCTGGGGACTACCAACCTGTCAGCCTCAGCTCTGTACCTTGGAAGATCATGGAATAGATCCTTCAAGAAGGTATGCCGAGGCACTTGGAGGACAGGGAAGTGATTCAAGACAGCCAGCATGGCTTCACCAAGGGCAAGTCTTGCCTGACCAATCTAGTGGCCTTCTGTGACGGAGTGACTACATCAGTGGACAAGGGAAGGGCTACGGATGTCAACTGTCTGGACTTCTGTAAGGCCTTTGAGACAGTCTCCCACAACATCCCTCTCTCTAAATTGGAGAGGTATGGGTTTGATGGGTGGACTGTTTGGTGGATGAGGAATTGGCTGGGGTGTTGCATCCAGAGGGTGGTGGTCAGCGGCTCAATGTCCAGATGGAGATCAGTGACGAGGTGACCCTCAGGGTTCCATATTGGGATCAGTACTATTTAATATCTTCCTCAATTACATAGACAGTGGGATTGAGTGCACCCTCAGCAAGCTTGCAGATGACACCAAGCTGAGTGGTGCAGTTGATTGGCCTGAGGGAAGGGATGCCATCCAGAGGGACCTGAACAAGCTTGAGAAGTGGGCCCAGGTGAACCTCATGAGGTGTAACAACGCTGAGTGCAAGGTCCTGCAGGTGGGTCGGGGCAACAATGGGGGTGGTGAAACACTGTCACAGGTTGCCCAGAGAGGTGGTAGATGCCCCGTCCCTGGAAACATTCAAGGTAAGGTTGGATGGGGCTCTGAGCAACGTGATCTAGTTGAAGATGTCCCTGCTCATTGCAGGGGGGTTGGACTAGATGACCTTTTTTACAGGTCCCTCCCAATGCAAACTATTCTATGATTAAGGGGGAAAAGAAAGTGCATCCTAATAACTTTTTCCATTTTAGATTCATAGTGATAAAATAGACTATTCGTTTACATGTGATGCTGTCTTAACAGCATTTATCCAGCTAGGAACCATATGATAATAGTTTTAAAATCTGCTGAGTATTATATTATCATATAGGAAAAAAACTCACACTATTGTTCTCAATAAACATTTACAATGACATGCACAAACCAGAAACAGCAGCTCCTGCTCTTTGACAGGCTGATTGCACATATGGGGAGCATCCTAATTCACTAAACTGGAAAATAAAAAGATCAACAAATGAAACACGCAAAATCCATCATCTCTGTTCACTATGACTCAGTTTAAATTAGAGTCAAGTCAATACAGGACATGCGCCAAAGTGGTTTTCATCAGATGGAACTCAGAAACCTTCTAGCTTTGTAACCATCAGGGGGACTTCCAGAACAAAAGATACTGATTTAGACAGAAACACTGCTGTTGTCGGGCTCTCCAGATACTTTAATGAAATTAATGATTTGTTTGTATTTCTTTGAAAGGAGGGTGTATTTCCTTTCTGTGTTCTCTTCTTTTGCAATTATATTCTTTAATGTTTCATTCTATGCCCCCCACGCTGGCATCAGAACCACACGTGACTCAAGGAGACACAAGCAAACCCAGCATTGAGAGGGGGCAGCTGCAGAACATTCACAAAAATCATCATTTTTTTTGTAGGCCACAATTCTCTTCATGATTCATCAGTAACACCATTTGCTACATCATACTACTGGCCTTTACTTGGCCTACCTTGTATTACACCAACTTTCAGCAACATCATGCTGACAGCATTTAGCAGCACATCAATTGCAAGTATGCTATTAAGTACCTTTTTGTTGCCCAATCTGTTTATTTTAACAGATTGCATTTTTCAAGGAAAGTAATTTACAACGGAGAACCCCGCTGGTGTGCAACACATGACATTTGCATCGTTTGTCACGGGAGCTGAAATGAAAACAAAAAAGTCGTAATTTGCCACCCACACGGAGTATCACAGAGAACAGCCATCCAGAAAGGAGGAGCTCTTCCCCGCTGGAAGAGCTTCTAAGAGAGTTTCTAAAGAAGTCGTTTGTTTCCTTGTCACCCCTTTTCGCTACCAAGCCGCTCCACTTGCAATACAAGTAGGTTTGCTTTACAACAGTAAACAGTTTCCATCCAACGAGCTAGTCATTTCATGTCGAAATAAACTTCCCCTTCATGTACAAGCCAGCTTGCACAATTAATAATTTCAACTGATCAAAAGCAACAAGGTGCAGGCCAGGCTGATCAAAACCTGGGCAAACTCGGGGCAAAGGATAGGGCTGAAACTCCAATAGGCTCCAAATGCCATGGCTTGGAGAATAATAGAAGACCATAAGGATTAACATAAATGTTGTATTTTCAGTGCAGAGGCTGTATGCCTGCAGAGCATGATCAGTCCCATCCTGAACTGGACAACTCCAATACATCAGCAAAATACATTCTCCAGTGCTGGTTTCCACCATCAGCAAAGGGGTCACAGGTGAAGTTGCCCAGCTGCAACATGGAAAGTCTACATTTAGGCAGAGAAATCCCATTTCAGGAATCCCCCTAACATACATGAAAACTGAGCCTTGAAGCCTGCAGGATATCTGCAACTGACCCAAATCATTTACCTGTCCTCTGGGTGACCCATGGAAACATGACATGCAACTGCGTTTTGGCTTTCCCAGAACTTTGTAATCTGCTAAAACATAGAGACAAACCACTAAAGTACTGTAGAGATAAGGAGATGGTTATCCTAAGAGATGTTAAGGTTTCCATTGTAGGTAGCCTTTTTTTTAATATTTGGATGAGGGACTGCCCTGTTCCTCAGCGCGTCAGTATAATAACCCTTGGCACAAACTAACACAAATCCAACAAAATAATTTCTTTTCCCAGAGGAACCATCTCACTGTCTGCCTGCCTTTACAAGGCAGCTGAGGAGGACTATAAATGAAGACGCGAGTGCCTCTCAGCATGGGTTCTTGGGGTGTTTTCCTGCTGGCGATGGCTCTGGTCGCAGCGTCTCTCCCAGTCCTGCCATCCCTTAGAGGTTTTGGTGCTCTCCTAGAGGAAAGTGGGTGGAAGGAAAACACCCTCCTTCAGTGTTCCTACACAAAATGTGGCAAGAAACTAATCAGGGGAAACCATGCAGAGATAAAGTAGCTTGCAGATCTGCATCAAAACTCATCTGAACCTTCACCAAAAGGGGCTGTTTTCTTTTTAAGGTCTAACTGGCTTTTGATGTGGTCTTTGGCAGTTGTATTGCAAAGGTAAATCACCTGTAATCACTCTCCTCTTCCTATTCAAGGACTCCTGTGTTCAAAAGGGAGCATTTTACTATCATTTTTCCTTTGACAATTACTTCTATGCAGGGATTATTGGCAGCTCGATAGCTGAGATGTGCAGAAAAGCCACGCTGAGGGAGGGAAGCCTCATCAGCTCTTTGTTCCAATCTCCCAGCATGTTAAAAGCACTCTGAGGCACAGAGAACAGCGGGGAAGTAGCATGAATGCAAATCATAGTTTTTTTCCTCTTTTAATAGATCTTCTATGTATCCCCATGTAGGGAAAATGACCCGGCAGAATCCTGTTCTCCACCCCTTCCTCCTTGTTCCTACCTGGAAGTACCAGATAGGCCCTTTTCAGCAAAAACAGACAGCATCACCATGGTGCAGAGAGATGCCCCTGCCAGATCCAAGCAGCAGTGCTGTGCAAAGGCAAGGCGACGCTCCATGTTATCGCACTACTATCCTGCTCAATCGCAACCTCTTCCCAACAGGAACGGCAGCTGTAGGTCCAATGCAGCAAATCTTACTCTTTAGATACATGTTTTCTAACCAGTGAATGGTCTCATTCAGTACATTTCATAATCCGTTGCAAAATTATCCATTTACTGATAGATAATGTCAATGCTTACAGGTTTGGAAGGGTTTAGACCCTCTCGGAAAAAGCATAAAGCCCTTTTCATAATCAAAGATACTTAATTAAACACTCTGATAAGCCCAGTATCAAGAACAGAACACAAAATGGACACAAAATGCATCAGGTTTAAAGTTTCAAATAATTTTGGTATTTCACAGCAACTTAGTCTTTGCACGCATACACAGAAGGACAAACTCAAGAGCCTGTGGAGTAGCATTCATAGCTGCATCATTATTGAAGCCAGTTGCTTAGATACCTATGGACTACTACGGTGAAGACTGTTAAACCAAAACTGTTTCCTGCCAGTTCTCTCCACGCTGCTGCAAGAGGCCTTACCTTGGTTGGCATCATCTACTTACAGGAGAGATACTACATCAGCACTCCACGCTGCCTGGTGCTACCCAAGGTCACTATTCTGAATTACGTACCTGAGGCTCAAAGACCACCCTCCTCAAATCCTACTGACTACAATCTCTTAGGGGAGCAGGGGAGGGAAGCTCCCAGGTCTCTGTTGAAGGCGGGGTTTGTTTTGATTGGGAGGGAGGTAGTCTTCCAAAACAAAACAAAAAAATCCTTCTGCATTTATCTTGGCTGGCTTTGAAATTCCAAGTTTGCCCAAAACCCTCCCCCCTCCACCCACCCCAATACTATTTTGAAGCAACACTCTGGATGTCAAGGGTCCTGAACGTGGAGACAAGGGTAAAAGCCTTTACAAACATTAAATAAAGACTTTAAAACAAGAGCTTAAATTTGTGTTATGAGTGCATTAACTGCAACCTGGAGTAGCTCTAGCTATTTTCTTAATATTTTAGGTTAAAAAATTCCAGAGGCGTAAGACTCTTGGAGCAGCATGATAATTCCACAATCCTTTATTAAGGTCTTTAGTTTATATACCGCTGCTCTGTCAGCTTGTCACTAGACCATGTAAAACATCAGAGAGAGAAGAGGGAAACATCAGCCAGAAGTGCAGTAGACTCTCCGAACAACATCAATGGAGAGTTCTACTAGACAACGCACTCAGAACAAAGTAACAGCCAACCTATGCAGGTTGTCAAAACGAGATGAGACCATCCTTCCAGTACAGATGTTTTACTCACAGCACTTCTTTATACACAGACATCCACAAAAGGGACTGACCAAGGAGTGAAAAAAAAACCTGAAGAGCTCCAAAGTCCGGGAAAGTTCAAAAAGGTTTAGTTTGCATACAAAAACTCAGGTAATTCCAGAAGTTCAAGCGCAAGCGGACTTTTGACTAATATTAATCAAACACGCCACCAATTTACCATGCAAGCATTTTAATTGTTTAAATTGCTCTCTTCCAAGCATGAAGAGACAGAAGTACCACTCCATGGTGGTATCTCCTATGACAGTGACAAAGGACCACCTGCTTATAACTGAAATAATAAATTCCTGTTTTGTATAACTGAGGCTGAATACCCACAGGATATTATTAACATTTCCCCTCCAGCATCTGGTCTAATAAAGAAACACAGAACAGCTTTGCTGTAGTACAAAAGTTTACAGAAAGTTCGACAATTTAATTAAAGACAATACAAAATATGTTGTCTGAATTCAAATAATTTATGTAAAAGTACATGAATGAGAAAATATTGGCGAGAAGATTTGGGTAACCATATTATCAGATGCATATTCTTTGTCCCTAGAGATAACATACAGTCAAAAATACATTTGTTACAATAAAAGACAGCATTTTAAAATAAACACAATTTCAGGTCTACCAGCCCTTTAACGCAAAAAATTCCTGTTAACACAGGACAACCTGATAGAATAAAAAAAAAGGAGCAATACTGTAGTCTCTGAATAAGCCTGTAGTGTTTGTTTTTCCTTTTATCGAGGAGGGAGAAGACAACAGAAAACAGAGGATTGCTTTGTTAGTGCTCGGTCTTCTCAGTTACGTGTTTTAAAGAGCGTGATCAGAGCATCAGGAATTACTTTCATCCATATACCCCAGAAAAACCCACCTCCTTGTGAGGAGACTGGGTGCAGATCATGCACAGATCTTCCCTTCCCCACCAAGCAGCACCACATCCACACAAGAGTGGATCCTTCAGGCAAAGCAAGCTGCCCCTGCTGTACTCAGGGTGGCAGCTCGGCCCCAACAAGCACTTTCTCTCAGCCTCCAGCAGAGCCACTACTCCTCTCAAATCACGAGTTATTTCTTCATGTTTGTCAAATATTGAAACCTCAGAGGTCACCTTCTCAATTACGGTATCAGACAACAGCCTGAAACACCCAAGATCTCTTACCATGTGTCACTTGCCCTCCACATTTTTGTGGTCAGTTAAATAGTTTAACAAGACGACACATGATTAATTTCTTTGAAGATATTTTAGTTCATTAATTCTCGATAAAAGCATTGGTTGCAGTACAATAATTTGACATACAGCAACAAAACGTACTCAGTTTACATGCACAAGCTATTTAACAATAGTACATGGTCTTTCCTATTACCATTATAAAATGAAAACTAGTATGACAGCTGACACAGCCTTCCGATTGTTCTCATGAGCTCTAAAAACATGATGAAAACAGTGTTCCAGTTGGTACGACGGCAAAGAACAGAGATTTGGCCACTGCTGGAACATTCCAATGAAGATGCCAGTATCATAATGGGAAACAGCATTGGAATTACTGTAAAAACAGCTACAAAAAAAGCTACATAAACTTGTTTTGATGTGCACTTCAGTTTTAAAAAAAGAACACGTGGGAAGTACTTAACAGCTTTGTATAGAAACATTCCAAAAACGAAAGTACATGTGGAGGAAGAAAAGTTAGAATTTAAGGCAAGAAAAATGTATGGATGACTAAAAAAAACACTGAAGTAACGTAAACCAGCAGCAATCTGTTGGGCAAAGTGCACAATTTTCTAGCAGGATTGTTTTTTGCATGTTTTTTTTTTTTTTGTGGTTGGAAGTTTTGTTGTTGTTGGAGGGTTTTTTTGTTGTTGGAGTTTTTTGTAACAAAGCTTCCAGCTTTGAAAATGCAAGCCAAAACTCCTCTGCATTTGTGTTCTATGCCTGGCTGAGATTTCTTTCAGTTTTACAGTTTTGTCCAGATTCTCATGGTTTAATGTACAAAGTACAGTACATGCTACTAGGACTACTCACTGTAAGTTTTCAAAGTCTGCTTTTCAAAAAACGGATACAACACTGTCCCCTTCATTAAAGGTTGATGTCAAAGTTTCAGTACTGCTCTTAAAGGGCTTCTAGAAATGAGAACAGAGAAGTCAGATTTATGACCAAAAGAAAAGCAACGAGCTCTGTAGAATGTACACACGATTTTTCCTACAGTAAATAAAAGTCATCAGGGGACTTAAATTATTTAAAAAAAAACCCCAAACATTTATTTCTATGTTTCAGAAGTGCTAAAAATTCCAGCAATAAAACTCTCCAAGTGCCCTGGCTGTGCCTCTCTTTTTAGTGTCTTTTCCAAATGGTAATCAAACAGGTAAGAAAGCCTCTCCTCTAGTCAATAATTATCAGTTTAGCATTATGCTAGTGGCAAGTCAGATCCTGAAATATTATGAATATTCGATAGCTGTAATCAATTTATTCATGACCATATAAAAAAAGCACAGTTACATGTGACTGCACTGTCGGATCTAGAATACACCAAGTAAGACTGCAAAAATAAAAGGCAAAAAAGGAAAAAGGCCTCAAGTCTCCTTTTTTTGTTGTTTGGGGTTTTTTTGACTAATTGTCTCACAGCAAAAAAAAAAAATAAAGTAGCAAAGTCATAATCTTAAATACAAAATTATAATCTGCAAATCAGGTCCTCTAATCCAGACTGATGGCACACTTTATTGTTTCAGCTGAACCACCCATTCTAAACTTGCAATGGCAGCACTCGTTCATACCCTGATGTGTTCTCCGGCCTCATCCACTCAATCAACTATTCACACGTTATCTTAAGTAGAACAATAAAAAAAGCTGTTTGTTGTTTTGAAACAGTTGGTCTGAATTCTTTAATATGACAATCCAAACTCAGGAAGACAAATTTAAGGATATCTCAACTCAAGTCTCAAAATATTTTTTACAAAGGAGAAAAAAAAGGCGTGAATATGGAAATACAGACGGTGCTAAAACACCACTAAAAAATGGACTTGGTAAAGAGCCTACACTGGAAACACTTACCTTGTCCAAGCATTAAAATGATCATCTCAGAAGACAATTCAGAGACACTTAGTCAGAATTGTGAAAAAATGCAAACTAGACTGTCATAGGTCACTGAAATACCTAACCTAAAGGCAGTGCAAAACAAGGGCTGGTGAGAGGGCAACCGGTCATCTTGCAAAGTGAGGGACTTCAAATTACTCATCACTGATCTTCTTAATAATCTGCATTGAAGGACCTGATGAACAGCAGTGACATTTTTGTCATGCAATTACAACTGTTAAGCAACTAATACGCAACTCAAGAGTGATACTGTCAGCCATGGTGGATTATTAAAGTAATAATCCATTCAAGAATAAGGTCAAAGGGGAAAGTGGTAAACATCAGTTGCCATAAGTGAAAACACTTCAAAAATTTACAATTAAATAAAAACTTGGATGATATCTTATAAAAAGAAGTACTGAACACAACAAAGCCACAATAAATTAGTGTTTCCATAAAACAACATGCTGAAGGTTTTGTTCCCAAGTCTATACATTTTTTACTGTCTGTTAATTCCTAAATATTGACAGCGTAATTGAATAATTGAGGTACAGTAGTTTACATTTGTATATGTCTTGTAAAAAGGTTAATTTTTTTCTTCCAGTTTTTCTTCCTCATCGCCAAAGAACAACAAAGGAAACATTCCTAAAATGCAGCCAATGGTCACTCCAATAGCTTTACCCTGGAGAAAGGGGGAAAAAATTAAGTTTCTCACTGATCAATGAGTTGTTACTCATTTGCTGCGTAGTATCAACACAACCAGGAAAACAGACCCTTTTGCTAGTTTTCGGTTGGGAGCCACATTTTTCTTAGCATGCAGACTAGAAACAGAATCTATGAGAGAGAGACAGATATGACAAGGTTAGAAACAGCGTGTGCTGTGATAAAAGACAATTCTGGATAAAGAGGAGCAGAATGACCCATGAAGAGCTGCACAGGTGGTAAGGGAGAAGACAGAAATTCAAAGGATTAATAGGACGGCAAGGAAGACAGGGAAGGAAAAAAACAGACCCACACACATTTTAGGTGCAATTATAAATGTATCTGGTAATGCAAATTATCAAAGTCAGGAATGAGGAATTCCTTGCAAACATAATGGCTTGTAAAGGCACAAGACAAAGACACACACACACAAAAAAAAGATTGGAAAACATTTCACAATTGACCTAGATTTAAAAGTCAAGAGGAGAGGAAAGAAGTAAGACGGGCAACATCCAAACCACATCACCAGCAGTAGGCGGATAATGTCGAGAAAGTTGAGAGGGTGGGTAAAAAAGAAAAAATGCTAGCACACAGGTGAAGATGCTCAGAAGGCTTTTCACAGAAAAGTGCTGTGAATGAACTGCAGTGCAATGACAAGCTTTTGCCACACTCAGCTTCCACCGAGAAGCCTCTTATGTTGGACAGACTAGAGGGCAGCCCACTCACAACATGCCAGTTCTTCTCTGCTCAATGCTTTGAGCTACCACGGCTAAAAGCAGACTTTTCCCCCCCGCAACTTTTCCTCAGTAAGTGTTATTTTCTCTTCCCTTAAATCTGCAAAGATATTTTTCCCCATGAAGGTTCATTCTGGCAAAGTGAAAGAAACATCTGTTTCTTTACTCAGTTTCTTATAATCTGTTTCTTTCATCAAAATAAACTAACGCTCTTATTGCTGAAGTGGGACTGCTTCAAATGTTTAAATGTTAAGTAAGTAATCATCCTGAAAATGAATCTGCAAGATGAGTATCCCATAACTGTAAACTCAGGCAGTGAATATTACTCAAATGCTAGAAGTTTACCCAGGGGAAATCTAATCTCATATCCAAGCTAATTACAGAATATTAGAAATGAACACATACTGGTACAGGTATATGAATAGCAGGCACTTGACAAAGAATGTGTAGGAGTAAACTACTAAGGGGTCATAACTTCCAAATAAACTGTCTTATCACAGTAGCCAGAGCTCAATCCAGGTATCTGCACAGCATATATGAAGTCATCGCAGAGACTATCCATAGTCCTTATTGCTAGTCACTCATGGCTTGTTGCATATAAAAAACCACCCGAACCCAAAACAATCCACTCTCACGATGCTTCCTGACACAGGCTCACAACTAAACCTTCCAGGAACTGTACAAAAATGTTGGTGGTCGCTGAGCATTTAATGGCAAAAGCGCCACAAAGGATTTATCACGTATTAGTTTAAACAAAAAAAAGCTCCATGCAAACAGCGCCTACCTACAGGATACTCACCAAGTGTGCACTGAGACGCGTTTGCCACATATCAGCTTGTTTGGGTGTCAAATCAGGGATTGACAGACCCAGTCGTGAAGCTAAAGCTTCTACATAACCTGCAAGACTGGAAGAATGAGAAAACAAGAACAAACGATTTTGGATCCGACAGTATCTTCTAGTAAGGATTCTGAAATATTTGAAGCACTGAACTTAAAATTAAAAGCTTTTCCTTCAGCATACTGATAAAGCCATCGCGAGGTAAATATGGGGAAGTGTTCAGACTGATGGTCACATTTTGCAATGTAAGTTAACTAATTTTCTTACTTATTTCATATGCAATATTTCCAGAAAAACTTTATGGAGCAAGACATATTCAAGGTGTGAATGTTATTGTATTTTTGCAGAGCTTGTAAGTAACCTCTACTGGAGGAAAGGTTACACACACACACCAGTTAGTAATAAGCCTTGCTATTTGCAGGAAAAAAAACTTAAATGGAAAGTGGGAAAAAAGAGGCATAACAGACAGCTTTACTTGCAGCCATTACTCAGAAATTTCCTTTAAAAAACCAAAAAAGTCAGCTGCATCTGTTTATATCAGAAGCAGGTATGCCTAGATCTGAGGAGATTTCAGATATATAGTTGTTTTATCTCAGGAGAAGGAAATGTCTTCAGATCTAGGCATAACAATCTGAGGAGGCTTATTACGTATATTTTATCACAGCAACATATTATATCACAAAAAATATTTTTTTCCATTTTGTATTTCCATGAATGCACTTTTTGCAGAAAAAAATTCTAACAGTTCCTTAAAAGCAAGCATTACCTATAGACCATATTGAATCAGGTTAAACGCCAATCCCAATTTTCTTACTTAAAATATATAATACTGTAATAGCAGGAGACTTGCACTATTTCAGAACTATGGCATTGCAGTTTTAACCTCGACAAGAACCACCTAATATTCCATGGTTCTCTTAGCAAGGACAGAATACATTTCTACAGTCATGTAGTTTACTGAAGCAAAATTCAAGAGCTAGGAAAACAATTAAAGCAATTTCAGCAGTTTATACATTTTATGTCAGTAGCACCAGTAGTGTTTGCAAGAGAGGAAAAAAAATATTAATACAAGTTCAGACATACCCCAGTCCAGCTAAATCTGAAACAAGGTTTCCCAAAGCAGCAGCTAGAGGGATGGAGAGGGAAGAGAAGGGAAGGAGGTGGCAAAGTGTTATTTTAATTACAAACAAGACCAACCAGCTTGCCTCCCTCTCCCCCAGGTGACCCTTGCTCTTCCCAGTACATATAACATAAAAGACTAGAAGTAAGTTTATTTTATTTTAGTTTTTCTTCTGTCCTTATTACAATTTGTAGTAAGAGCAGTGGACTAACAACAATAGGAAGTGCAGCTATTTTTCTTATATAAATGAAGAAAACTTGACAAATACAAAAAGACAACACTGACACCTGGAAATCAATGTAAACACCTTTTCAGACGGGAGTTAAAAACGGCCACGCGTGATTGCTGGTTTCATACAGCTAACGCTGGACACCAAGCGAGGCCGCCCAGTGCCTGAAGAGGCACGGGAGCACTAGAAATAGAAGGCGCTGTTACTCACATATGTAACTTTGATAAACATTTCAACATATCCATGAACCGTGCCAGTTTAGGAATAAATACTTTATGTATGACTGAATAATGTTGCACACTTAAAATACAGCAGATCTTCTTGAGATAAACCTGCTTGTGACTGTCTTGCATTGCAAGGGGGCTGCAAATTTCCAAATGATTAACTTGTTCTGTTCTATACATTTTCATTTAAGCTATCTGAGTGCTTTCGAGCAACGCTGCGCCTGCAGTTGGTGCATCTATGAGCAGTTTTTTTCCCTCTGACATGCCAGAGGCACCAAAGCTGTCGAGCAGAGCTTATCAGTTTTGTCCCAGTGCAGGCGCAGGGCTGCTGCTGCGCCTTCCCCTGGTATCACACAGGGGCAGAGAAGTCACCAAGAACATCGGCCAACACACCAAAACTGATCTTCACTTAGCACTGCAAGCAAACGACACCTTACAAATCCATACAGACACATACATAAATATCAGACCCTAGGGAATTTAGAGCAGTTCCATTACAGAAATGCAAATACATTTTCCTAACTGACCCAGGATTTGAACTTTTAGATTAAAGCTGACAAAAAGCATTTCAAAAGCTACTTGAACTGAAATTCCATTTCTGCAAATGGAATATGTCCTTGCTTCAACCACAGGTTATTTCTTCATTAGGAAAGGCGGGTGCAAGACCAAGGAAGAGCCATTTCCAGCCCTATGGCCTACTTTCAGCCTAAAATATAGGAATGTGACATATTAGTCTATACGTATTACAATTTTATTACTTGCCTGCCATAGTTGAAATTCCTAGGACAACTCCAATTGACAATTCTATTTGGGTTCCCTGAAAAATAAGAGTTTTCTCATTATTTGAGGGATTTGGATTTAAAATAGATGGTATTGATTCAACTGGCAAAAGTATTGCTTACTGCTTGCTTTCTTAAAATTGGAAGCATAAATGGACATTACTTCTACTAGGTCTGCACAGCTCCTACCCTCCTGGCATATGTATTTCCCCCTAGGACAAGAGCCTAATTTTGATATTCTTTTAATATTTTATATTGTTTCATAATGGCCACCTAATGGACAAAACCGTAGTCTCTACCTCTGCATACCATTTTCGCCACTGTGATTCTTAGCTGAATGTATAGCTCTGAATGCAGACTTCTACAAATACTGAGCAAACAAATAAAACGCGGTATTGTAGCCCCTTACTTTTTCAGTTGAAGAAACATAAAATCACACTGAACTGCATGATGAAACAGCAGTGTGTGGCCCAAGGATGAGAGACAAGGGGCATGAATCAAAATAGACATGTTCCAGTTGTAAGAAAATGATTTCCTCTGTGAGGACAGTCGAGGGTTGGAACAGGTTGTCCAGAGAGGTTGTGCAGTCTCTGCCCTTCAAGCTTTTCAAGGACCACAGAATAAAATCATGAACAATTTGGTCTGACCTTAGAGCTGACCTTGCTTTGAGCAGGAGGTCAGACCAGAGACCCTGAGAAAGTGCTGAGCAGGGGCAAGGCGAGAGACCTAGTGGGTCCTCTGGTCTGTTTCCACCTGAATTATCCCACAATTAAAATCACACCGCCAACGATAATCCTACACAAGGAACAGTATCTTTGGCCTTTATCCATCTTCCTGTTCCACTACCCCATTTCATCTTCCAAACGAACAGGAAAATACCTCAAGAGTGTTACTCAGAAATGCCAGTCTACTTCAGCACAAATCAGCATCAGCACTAACATTGCCTGCATCACTCAGAACAAAGGAACGCATTAGTAAAAACCCTGAAGACCTATCCATCAACACATTACAATCACATTATCATCAGTCGGTACAAAAAAATGTATTGACTACATGATCATAAATGTGTCTTGCAGCACAAATTAGGAGAGGAAAAAAAAAGCAAGCCTCTTTTCAATTCAGTAAAATTAGTTACAACACTGGCCTTCAGAAGGAACAACACTCCTTTGATTCTGCAAAGGCTCAATAAAGCATGGACACTCTCTTTAAAAAAGAAAAATTAAAGCAGAAATTAGTGAGTCGATACAGAGGGAATGGAGTCTTTCTGAAGCTCTCATTTACTCATTTACTACTTGAACAATATGAATCATGCCGACTTCATCAAGGAATTAAGTAATGAACTTACCGCAGCAATCATGATTGCGTTATCCAAAAATCCAAACCCTACAAAAGGTAATGCATTGTGGAAGAACACTAAAAGAAATAAGTAACAAAGAGAAAATAAATATTTATAAGAGAATCCGATAGTTCACACTAACAACTGAAATGTCAGTCTAATACTGCCTTTAAGAGAAACAAAGACAACATACACAAAATCCCTTCCCTACTACTTCTATTAGCGACCTTTTATTTCTGTCAGGTTTGGTAAAACCCTTTGCTACACATCAGTGCTACTTATGGCTTGGGAAGAACCAGTTAAACCAACTTACTCTTTGCAAATACTTGTACAATTTTGGATGGAAGCCACTTACTGGTGCATAAGAGAAATTTTTAAAACTACACAAACTTTGATACTATTTACAGTCCTTCCAACTGATGTTGAGGAATCACTGAAGAGTGCCAAACTGTCTCACCAGATTCACTGCATTCTTCTCTTGCTCGAAATAAAGCCCTTTTCTCTGCAGGGCCCTCTCCGTTCCTGTGCAAGAGCTCCATCTTCTTCATACATTCCTAAAAATTCTTATTTTAGGAATATTGCCTGGAGCTGGGCAATTCTTACCAAACTCCTTCAGCTAAATCTGCAAACGCTAAGGTGGTTTTCACTAGTGTGTCATCCAGCGTTAGTTATCTCACTATTCAACCCAAACTTCTGTATCTTGATTTTGTTTGGGCACTATGATGAGGACAAGTTAGACCTGAAGCTGAGAGAACATTTCCTCCAGCTGAGTCTCAAGGCGTAAGCATCATAAGACTAAATACAGCACCGAGGACAGACTACTTGACTAAAAATACAGCATAGAAAGTTAGCTCTTTCCACTTGTTTAAACATTTAAAATGCATTAGTTATTTAGTTTTTTTCCCCACTTCAGATGGGAACAATAATTCCTACTTTTTATAAACTTACAGATAGGCAAACATATGAAGAGGGAAGAAAGAAGAGCGCATGAACCTGGCAGTCATGTGAAAAGAAACTGGTTTGATTCCCTTTTGGATTTACTTCTTGCAGACAGCATGAATCCATGAGAATACAAAAAACAAAGCCACGCAAGAGATCTTTCATGCTCAGGTACTAGAACACGTTTGCACTTCTGTAACTATTTTGTAAGAACACACACGCCTTCTTAAATGCACAGGTAAAAGACTAAAGCACAGAACGTATGCAATTTTCCAAATGATTATTATCTTTCTTTTAAACCACCACAGGACAAAAAACCCAAAAAACTTCAATAACAAAAAAGCACACAGATATGCCCAGTATTTTCTGGAGCTACAAAGAGAGCTCAAATTCCTATCAAAATTGCCAGAATTTTGGAATCCATGGAGTGAATGGAACCCCAGGGACCAAGCAAAAAAACCAAACCAAACCAAAAAACCAAAGAAAAATCAGTCTATATCCCTAGAATAGGAAAATGTTTGAATTTGCTCACTGAGAGAGTACAACACCACAGAAATACGCTGCCTTGGAAATTAAAACAGAATTTGAATGACCATGGTATTATAAAGACTACCAAATGGCTTCAAGCTGCAACAGGGTAGGTTTAGACTGGACATTAGAAAAAAATTCTTCACAGAAGGAGTGGTCAGACAGTGGAATAGGCTGCCCAGGGAGGTGGTGGAGTCACCATCCCTGAATGTGCTTAAGAGTTGTTTAGATGTGGTGTTGGGGGATGTGGTGTAGGGGAGAACTTTGTAGAGTGGGGTTGCTGGTTGGACTTGATGATCCCAAGGGTCTTTTCCAACCTGAATGATTCTATGAGTCTATGATTCTATTCTAAATCTATTTCCAATCTCTCTGCAATTTTATCCCACTTCTCAGTCCATTTAAAATATATGTGACAAGAAGCAAGTCAACAGTTTCAAGCTTAAACACAAAAACCCCTACAAGGTACTGCAGCATCAACACTGCTTGGCTTAGAAAAACAATGTTTGCTGCTGGCTTTGAACAGCGTGCTCTCATTTGGGCTTTCTGTCCTACTTTCACTAAATGGTGCACATTCTCCAGCTGAGGTGTTATGAAATAAAGAAGGCAGGGTGACTGTTGGTGCTTGCTTTGGTTTTGTTACTCCATAGGACAGGGATGAGGACAGACCAGCACTTGTAGGAGAAAGATGAAGCCATTCAAAGACAGACTGCACAAGTACTGAACCACATTCAACAAACATTCTTCTTTTACCATGTCTCAGTTGTCCTGGAGACGGTGGTGCAACCTCCAATTTTTCTAGAGAAGTCAAAACGAAATGAGAAGTTAGCTACTTCATCACAAATTCAGTTTGTTATATTATAAAGTATTGACCAAATTACTAGCAGGCAAGAAAGCAGTTATGTTATCTAACAGCTTTAAAATGTAAAGAAAAATGCTTCACATCCACATTTTATTATTTCTACAAAAAGATAACTTGATATTAAAGGCCAAAAAGTCTTAGAATGATATTAAAAGATTAAACTAGTATAAGTGATTATGCAAAGTAACAGCATATATTAGAAGCAGCCCAATAGCCATCTTTATTACTGAAAATTAAAAAAACACACTAAAATTAGAAAAATCAGGACATCTAAAGAGAACCGTATTTTATTATTTGTTTTTAGAGGTCCTCCAAGCATGCAGCAGACAACCTTCTTTCCTCCAGAGACAGTGTGAAAAAAGCCCCTACCATTTCTGTCCTGACAGAAGGCTTCTTTTAACAGCTAGTATAAGAATAAAAGAAAAATACTACGATGACATTAGAGACCACTGATTACAGTAACAGCAGATCACATTTGGTCATTTGGTCCATGTTTCAGGTATCTTGATATCAAACCATTAAGAGCTTGGAAGGACAAGGACATCACTCCTGAACCTGACAGAGTACTCTATAGGAAGCTAAGGCTGTACATTAAAGGTGACGCACAAACACAGCAGCAACAGCTACCCACGTCACAGGGGCAAGGGAAAGAAAATAAGCTACTTTTTTAGGTTTGGGTTTTGTTTTTGTTTTTTTTTTTTAAGTGTGGATTTTGAGCATAAGACCCCTTTTTAAAGCAGAAAAAATATGCTGCCCCAATATCTTCCAGTATTATGAACCCTGAGCTTTTGACAAGTTTCTTCTATACTTTTGATGAGGTAACTTCTATAGGCAAAGGTAAAAAATGGTAAAACATGATAGGAGCCTAGATCACCACCTCAAGTATTCAAATTTTACTTGGGGCAGCCAAGTACATGAAAAGACAATGTCGCAAACACAGGCTGTGATTCATTTAAGCATATGTCTGAACTGTACAGCCCAGAGTGAATACTCCTGCATCCAAGTCATTCCTATATTCAAAGCTATTGTAAAAGAGAAACTAAAATATTCACTTAAATTAACTTTCAAAAAAAAAAAAATGGTTAGACCATAACACCAGTATTCAGCCAACTGGAACACTGACTTCCAAAATAATTTCATTAATTTAAGGTCTTAAACTATAACAACTTTCAAGCTGTAGCAGTTATTGAAAAGCTGCTTCTTCCCTCTACCCAACAGATAAACTACCCAAGCTCTCCGAACACCAGTTGTACTCATCACGCATGTGGGAGAAGTAAAGCCCAAATACTACAGAAAAACATAAAGATTCCCTCCCCCCCACCCCTAGAAAATGCCAAGGAATTCACAGACTCATACCTCAGGCTGGAGGAGGAACAAAAGAACATCCCATGGTAAACAGAGGGGAGCCCTGCAAAAGCCATTCTTCCACAGACACAGGCATCACTGTTGCCAAACAGCCAAAAAAAACTCAGGCCAAAATTTTCAGGTTGTGTTCAGGAAGGATGGGACAGAGGGTGGGACCCATTTTCCCGACACAAACTTCTCCTGCACTTGTCTGCATGTGGTCTCCCTCCATCCTGGCAGGTTAAGCAAAGCTTTTACAGAAGCATGGAAAAGAGACAGCTATCTATATACACAAGCACTGTCCTTTCAGCAGCTTTTCTCAGAGACAGGAAATTTGTACAACAGTGAGGAATATCAGAGCCACTTTGAACCAAAGAGATTAACCAAAGCCACTGTTTCCAAAAGCTTTAGATGCCCTGAGGGTGGCCAGCCAACTTAAGCCATCACCATCAAGTTCCTGATGAAGCTTTCCTAACCTCCTCTTGCGCCATCCTGCTGGATGCCAGGGAGAGAATAAAAACCCAAAATCGCAAACTCAAGCACAGGAGGTCACTGAGAGAGTGCTGCCCTCCACAGCTTTCTGCCACCAACCAGCATGGCTCCTCGGCTTCACGTGACACTGCCACCGAAATCATCCCTGCTGAAGTACCATCTATTCTTCAAGTCTAGTTCTCCATATACAAGAATTTCATGATAAAAAAGCTGTAACAGCACACACAAGCTTCCAGGAAACACTCCATGCACCTCTGAGGAAGACATCTTTTCATAGTTTACCCTGATTATGATATCCAGTTAGTTTAGATAACTCCCAAGTGAAGCATTTTGGGTACCAACACAGAAGACAGAAGACTATTCAGTTTGTCACACAATACTAGAAAGCTGCAGAACATCAGTCTTGTGGATTTAACTACAACTGATGTTTAAGTTTGATAGCACATGGCAGTCTACATAATTACACTCTATTCAGTGTAGCTGGAAAGCTATTAAAAAGCTAGAAACCAGCGCATAATTGATTTTAGAAACTTATTACCAAAAGGAGGAATTGAGGACAAGCTTTTGGTAGGAGAAAAAACCCCAGTCCTTTGCATCTATGAATAATGGGAGTTTCAAGTCACATTAACTATAAAGGACACAAACTGCCTCCTTTAGAGCACAACTTGAGGACTATCTTAGGATGGTCTTAAAAGGAGGGAGGCAGGGGGGCACTACTCTGGGGACAGAGGAGAGAGGAAACAGCGAGGGATCAAATGTAATTGAAAATTACTTCATCATTGCCATAACCTGCTTTGGTAGTGTAGGGTTCCTGCTAAATAGCCATTTTATGAAGCAGGGCACCTAAGGTCCTTCAACAACACTGGGGTAGTCAAATGCTATAAGAGAGGTTGCTAAGGACAGCATGGTGTCCGGACTGGAGACCGGACTGCTCTTGTCCAGCCATAAGGAACTCTTGTGTAGGTAACAGCGGCTTCCTGACACATCCATAAGAACTTTCTTTTATAAAAAAGTCTTGCCAAACTCATCTGAAAGCGCGCCTGACGTACATCTTCCCGCATCATTGAGATAAAAATTAATCTGGGAAAAAAAGAATCTGAGATTGTATGTATTAATAAGACAGGGATAGAAGTCTGACAGAAGTTCAGATAACTAGTGGAGGTCAACCCTGCTCATGCTCTGGAGAGAGAAGCTCCAATCCTGACAGCCACTCACCTGAGGCACGACACATGTCTCTAGCCTGGAGAGGACATCTATTCCCACCCTGCTCAAAGGAGGGCCAAATCAGAGCAGGTTCCTCAGGACCTTGTGAAATGGTACCTGCAGGACCAGGCTCAAGGAAAACGCTGTCCCTCGTGGAGCACCAAAACAAATCTAAGCACCAAGAAGCATTCACTGATGGCTGAAGTACGTTCCAGCACTGCAAGGTACAGAGCACTGCTCGCTATGGGGAAGGGGGCTGGACCAGCTCGCCTACACTCGCAGAGGCCAAGGCTTAGTTTAAAGCTGGGACATAGGGAAGAAAAAAAAGAATTAAAGCAGAAAGAATTAAATAACCACTGTGGCATGAAAGCAAGTAACCTTTTTACAGAAACACTTCCAATAATACCTCTTTAAAGCATAACATACTCTAAAACTCTGCAAAATATGAAGGCAGCTGGGGAACTCTCTCTCTTGGAGCGCCAAAAAAATTCTTTAAAGCAATTTTTTAAAACTCTAGATGACAAAATGTATTTCAGAATAGGGTATTTATTCACAGGAAACTGTTCTGACTATTTGAATTTTCAAGGCTTAGCAAAAAACATGAAAAAATCTTCAGAGAGTACAGCAAAGGAAACATGCCCTTCACTTGTTTTACTGGAGGGAAAAAAAAAAATCCAAATTGCAAAACCCCCTTTTAAGAACTGAATTCAGTCAGAATGCAACAGTACAGAGTTTAAATGTCTGGGGAAAAACCCTAAAGTTCTCCAGTATTGCATTTCACGACAGCCATTCACCAGCTCCTCCTGTGCCATAGTGCTGAATAAGACACCAGAATTCATCTAATCGTGGAAGGAATAAAATGAAATGGCAGACTAAGGAATACTGCTATTTTCTAACTAACAATCCTTACCATAACTGAAGTTATAAACCAAGGTTCAAGTACCATACAGGTCACGAGCCCTGAATTAGCAAAGTCTGGGGAGCAGAAAAAAAAATTAAACTGCTTCTTAAATCTGTTCTTGATCTTTTTTGAATTTACAGTATCACTTTTTTGCTAACTAAACATTTATTACCTTTTTTTTTTTTTAATAGATAGAACCCAGGAGGGAATATAAAACTGTCAACATAAATGACACCATTATCCACAACTTGGCCCAAATCCAGCAAGTTAAATTAACTCTGTCAACTGTAGCCAATTTAAACCAAGACAGCATTTTCAATTTAAAGATTATTATTCTTAGCTGACAAAAAAACCCAACAGACTAACAGGTAATGGGGGTGCATTTATTCAGACAGTCAGTTAAAAAAAAAACAACCAAAAAAACCAACCAAAACCCAGAAAGTTGTCATCACTGGTTTTTGAATTATCGATTTTTTAATAACTGGCACAGAAGAGAACTTGCAAGCCTAAAGGCATGTATGATTATGTTTTATTCAAATTGCAGTTAACACTGACGTAAAATTTTATAGTTAAATCTGTGACTGTCACCCAGGGGCAGGAAACACATGCAGTGGTAACAGGTACTACGGCCAGGGCTACCCTAGGAGGGTGCTACAGCTGAGTATTGTTAAATCTAAGACAAGAATACAAGCAGTGTTTTATAGATTTTTAAACAGTGACCAAATAGTTAAGACTAATGATTTAACAATTAAATATCAAGAAGGTAAGGAGGAGCAACATGAAAAATATTAATGATCTAGATCCATTAGAACCTCATTGTAAGCTCTGAAGGTTAGTGTTAGGGAGGGTTTTGTCTCAAATCCATCATTCTGTTTCCTCCAAAAAGTCTGCGAGGTCTCTTCAGTAAATCAGATACACATCATGGAGACAGTAAGGGCTTCTTCCCTTCCACACTTCCACAGCACAAGAAATCAAACCAATTGTTGTCTCTATTAAAAAAAAGGTACTTCTTTACACGTGAGTTCGTAAGAGGATCTTTATCCCCAAAATTTGGGATTGGAGCCTAGAAATGAGATGTGTGTTATTGCTTTCTTTGGTATCTACAGGTGGAACCTTAAGAATTCATTCTGACTATGATGCATGAGTTTGTTCACGGAATAAGCTTGCAAGGCACATCCCTATCCCCCTTTGTTTCTCCTTTGTTTTCCTCAACGTTTTAACAGAAACTGCAAAAACCTCAGTACGTAGAGCAAAACACAAAGTTGGAAAAACGATGTCCATTGATCTTCAATTGGGTTCCCTTACTATTCCAAATGGGAAAAACAATCCATGAGTTGACAGCAAAGAAAAAATTATGCATCATTTGTTATAACTCACAAATGGTTTCCTGTTACTACAGCAATTAAGGCATGAAAGGATGCTGACTCGTGCAGTGCTAAATATAATCTTGGCTGTTAGCCCGTTCAGTCACATGCACACAAGAAGAGAAAGCTGAGCGAAGCACTAGTAGCAGATGAATAGACAGAGGACGTGATAGAAGAATTTCTCTACTACCCCTGAAAAGATAACCGTGTGCAAACAAATATTCAGCATAAATACAAATAGCATTACATGAGCATTGAAGATTTTTTTTTATACTCTCTGTAACACTGTAAAAAAATACACAGTGATAATGTTCCATCTCCCTCCCTGAAAAACCCTGAAGTACCAGAAGAGATCATCATCTTTATTTGAAACTATTGTTGTATCTACTGGACCAAGTATTGGACAAGCTTTGCAGGAGTGCTGTTTGCTCCCCGGCATCAGCCAAGCAATTCCCTTCAGAACCAAACCCAGGCGTGATTTCAGGAACAGTTCACTCCTGGGATCCCATCCTGGCAGGTGGGGACCCTGGACATATGGGCCCCAGTACAAATCCATGGCTAAGTGCCATGTACAATGGATACAGCCAGCCTGCTTCAAAGGAAAAAAAAAAAAACAAACCCTATGATTGGGAATAAAACTGCTCTGTGCCACCTCACCTAGTGGCCAGTAGTTACTCCCTAGAACAGATGTGTTTAGCAACAGAAAAGTACATTATTTCTCACCAGATGCAGGACAGTCTAGGTTTAAATATCATAGAACTTAATTTCAACTTTATCTGCAGTGCTTACTGGATGTTCATCATCAAATATTGTGAGTATACAATATACTTATCCAATTATCCCTTCCAAAAACATGATTAATATACTTTTAAAGATGTTTAACAAAAAACAGAGACCTAAGGTGGAAAACCTGACCGGAAATCTAAGAGAAAGCATAAAATGCAAACAGGTATCCAGTGACTTAAATCACTGTCTTTATCATTAAGATGGCTTTTTTCCTGATTTAATCCAATTCTCTATCAGTGCCTTATAAACCTAAAGGTCAACAGTGGGATTTGAAGTAGTTTACTTAACAACGTCTCAAACTGCAGCTAAAAAAAACCCAGAAATCAGATACTTGCCTCAAGATTCAAGGGGGTTAATCATCTAAAATGATGACAACGCATAAACGATTTGGAGTTTGGAACAGAGATGCAGGGTAAGCATAGAAATATGGAGTTTGAGCTGTCTCCTTTAGAGAGAAATGGAAAATGTCAGAAAAACAGCTGATGCGTTTCTAGAAAAATGCCAGAAACACGGTAACATTGATGGGAGAGTGAACAGGAACAATAAGGTGGTATTCCGATCTGTGCATTCCAGAAGTAAATGTTTATATATTATTTAACAAAAAAATAACAAATAAGAAGGTACTTCAGTGCTGCCAAGAAATAAACTCTCTGTGGCAATTCTCTGACCAGAGTGAGCCACCAGAGTCAAAATTCTCTGCCTCAAAACCCCAAAGTAATACCCATCATCCCAAATGGAGGTTGACTCTTCTTTTCCTCCTCACTCTCTCCACTTCAATACTTGGGGACTGCAATGAGTTCCTGGGAGACAGAGGAAGGACACCTCCCAAACGCATAGCAAAGTCTTCTATCTTGTGATGAAAGGAGTCAAATTCAGTTGGCGGCCGGTCACAAGTGGTGTTCCCCAGGGCTCAGAACTGGGCCCAGTTCTCTTTAATATCGTTATCAATGATCTGGGCAAGGGGATCGAGTGCACCCTCAGTAAGTTCGCAGATGACACCAAGTTGTGCACGAGCGTCGATCTGCTCGAGGGTAGGAAGGCTCTACAGAGGGATCTGGACAGGCTGGATCGATGGGCCAAGGCCAATGGTATGAGGCCAAGTGCCAGGTCCTGCACTTGGGTCACAACAACCCACCACAACAGCGCTACAGGCTTGGGGAAGAGCAGCTGGGGAGCTGCCTGGCAGAAAAGGACCTCAGGGTCTTGGTCGACAGCCGGCTGAAGATGAGCCAGCAGTGTGCCCAGGTGGCCAAGAAGGCCAACACCATCCTGGCCTGTATCAGGAACAGGGTGGCCAGCAGGACCAGGGGAGTGATCGTCCCCCTGTACTCAGCACTGGTGAGGCCCCACCTCAAGTACTGTGTCCAGTTTTGGCCCCCTCACTACAGACGGGACATTGAGGTGCTGGAGCGTGTCCAGAGAAGGGCAACGAAGCTGGTGAGGGGTCTGGAGAACAAGTCTTTTGAGGAGCAGCTGAGGGAGCTGGGGTTGTTCAGCCTGGAGAAAAGGAGGCTGAGGGGAGACCTTATCGCTCTCTACAGCTACCTGAAAGGAGGGTGCAGCCAGGTGGGGGTCGGTCTCTTCTCCCGAGTAACAGGCGATAGGATAAGAGGAAACAGCCTCAAGTTGCACTGGGGAGGTTTAGATTGGATATTCGGAAAAATTTCTTCACCAAAAGGGTTGTCAAACACTGGAACAGGCTGCCCAGGGAAGTGGTTGAGTCACCATCCCTGGAGGTATTTAAAAGACGTGTAGATGCCGTGCTGAGGGACATGCTTTAGTGGTGGATGTGGCAGTGTTAACGGTTGGACTTGATGATCTTAAGGGTTTTTTCCAACCTAAATGATTCCATGATCTTCAGATCAACAACTCTTCCCCTGGGATTATTAACCCACTCTGCACTAGCTATGGAAAAACACCAGGTAAATCCTTCAGGTTAACATTAGAGTGGAATTAATCACATCCAAATATACTCATCTAATTGTGTTCCATTAAGATGAGGTGTTGGCACTTCTCTGCCAATACTGATTTTTCTTGGGCCCCTCTGGTTCGAGGTAACTATCCATCAATCCTTTCACCAGTTTGCAGCTGAGCAGAGCAGCAGCTCAGCAACACTGTTTCCCTGGGAATAAGTAAGACCCCAGTTATCTATGTGTCATCAGGGTGTGAGATGAGGTTTTTGGCTGTCCTCTGGCCCACGTCCATGGGCAAGGATAAGCAAAGCAATTCCATGGGACACCACAGAAGATTTGTTAACATGAATTGTCAGAGCTCTGTGCACAACCAGAGATCTGATCTAGGAGAGGGCTTTCATCGCCTTTAAATAGAGCAGTGTTAGGCATCACTGCCGCCTATGTATGAGTGAGCGCTCACTATTAATGTCTAGGGAGTTACATATACAATTATAATATCCTTTATTTAATGATGTTTCCCCCCTCCAGGCCCTGTTCTTAAAAAGAAACCTGAGAAGGTGGCGAGAGATGAGTTTTTTCCCACCCCTCCTCTCCCTTATGCCCTTCCCCACCTGCGCAAAACCACACTCGTTTCCCTAGGAAAGAGTGGAGGGGGAAAAAAAAAAAAAAAAAAGAAAAAGGTAATTTATGAAGAACAGGGGGCACCGCTGGCTTTCAAGCCCAGGCACACAATGCTGTGTTTGCAGCCAGCAGCGCACCCCGTTGGAAGACGAAGCTGACAGACGACAGCCTGTGCAGCACCCAGGGGAACCAGGATGCTCCCTCCTCTGGTGCCCTAGCACAAAACAGAGCATTTTAATAAATTATGGTTCGTAGCAGATGTAGTGGACCAGGTCCACAGTATATACTCACTGGCGTTTTTCAACAAACTTGCTGTTTAGGTTGTCATTCCCAGGTACAGAATGTGAGATTTTTGCCTTTTGCAGTACCCAAGAGTCTTGAAATGAGAAAAAGTGACCTGGTTAATATCAAAAGAGATGCCTAATGTAGGAGCAAATCCAAGGCTGGCAAAAGCCGTGCTTCCCACAGCCGCTGCTATCAGCAGCACCAACACCTCTACTCTGTCAGACAGCAACAACCCTGCCAACAGCCGACACCACATGCAGGCAGTTACAGCAGTGCAGTAACACCAGGAGGACAACTGGTAAATTTGATGGGCTTGGTGGGATTCTTCCCCTCCTC
Source organism: Dromas ardeola (assembly GCA_013398915.1). NCBI lineage: Eukaryota > Metazoa > Chordata > Aves > Charadriiformes > Dromadidae > Dromas > Dromas ardeola. The sequence goes on along the minus strand of VYZM01011224.1, from coordinate 31,011 downwards.
CCCCACCCCCCCAGCCGCCTGAATACAAAACTACTACGATCTTTACAGAAAGCTAAAGACAAACTGCTATTAAAATCACATACCACTAAGCATCAGCATTTTCTCAAGCAGAAAGTTTCATTCCCTGCCTGAGGATGACCTTGGAAGCAAGTAAGACTGCAGAAATAAGCTTCTCTCCAAAATCATTTTAGATGCATATAGAGTCTGTTGCTTTTCGTCTGTCTCAGAATTAAGACAGCTATCCAGATTGAGAGACAGGGCAGACGGATAAACTGAATGCTCTTCAAACATTTCGTTATAGACTCGCATTAAGTGCAATTACACTCCTTATTTTTCACTGCATTGGGGCAATAAAGACAAAAGTATGAGCTCCCCTGAAGTCCTTCAGAAACTATTCATACCTGTCAGCAAGAAAGAACACTGCAAGAAACCACTGAGAATTTAAGTTCCAGCCATAAATTACACTCAGATAATTTGTACCTCTCTCTATAAATGCCTAACGAATACAGAATGCAGTAGCAATGAAGCTATTCTTAACCCTTAACCTACTGCTAGAGGCAGGCAGTAGATTTGTCAATTGGGTACCTTTCTTCTTCCCTTCCCCACGTAACCGCAAAGCCTCTGGCTGCATTTGTGAAACTCGTTGGACTTCAACACCTGACTCTCTGACAGTCAAAGCCAAGCTGCAATGTCAGATATCTTTGGCAAACGGCCAAAGTGTTATATGATATAATGTAAAAATAGATAAAATACACTTTACATGGAACTTGACCTCAAAATGTTTTCTTTTGGCTTTTATGTTATAAGAATATGGAATATCTGCTGGGTTGTTATGCAGCTGTATTATTTAGTAATTTATTCTGCACGTGAATTTTAAGTTCTACTAAAAAAATTCACTCTTCATGAAAATGATCTGAAATTACTAAGATTGTTGATTTGGTAAATAAACCCACATAAATAAGGAGAAGCAGAGGACAACGACTGCTGGGCTCTACTCTTCCTGTAAGTGAAGAGTTCTGACTAAGTTCAGTTTTAACTCTTTCAACCTTTATTCTTTCAAGCCTTTATTCTGCAAAACAACAAAAAGTAAAATTCCTCTCCCGTCAATGTTTCCGCAGCCCTTGGTGGGCACAAGCCCTCCCTCGGGAGGATTTACTAGCTCAGTTGCAAGTGCATCTCTGCAGCCTCCAACTGCAGAGCTAACGCAGGCTTCAGCCCACGTCACACCGCTGCAAGTCACAGCTGTGCAGATGCTCCCTCTAAAGCTGCTTCGGGACCTCTGCTCTATGAAGTACTACTCCTCTGGTCCGTTTATTTAATCTTCCCAGGAAACTACTCAACGACAGTTCATGAAAGACTGGGTTCTGCCTCTTAGCACAGTCTTTGTTTTTCAACTTTGCATGTTTTCCCTTTTCCACTGCTAGCTTTTTTACCTGTTCCTTTGTCGCAATTTCAACTGTGAGTGCCCAGCAGACTCCTGTGAGCGCTGAAACTGCATGCTCCAACTCCAGGTCTGCTAATCACCTTGGGAATTATTAAATTACAAACACAAATGCACAGCTGAATCCAAGGTTTTCTGCATACATAAGCCTGGGTTTTTTTCATACCTGGGAGGAAATATGGAATCTAATATATTTAACACTTTTCCCCTTGGCAGTGGAAACTGTGCTGTGGCACTAGTGTATTGCCTGCATCAGTGACATACCTGTAATGCCAGTATTTACAGTATTTAATTAGATTTGCACTCCTACAGTTTTTTTTCATGCTGTGCAATGGGGGCTGATCTCTGTGCCTCCAGTGTCCTTCCCTCCCTTATTCTCATCTCCTTCTCCAAAATCTGGGCAACGTTTACACAGCCTCTTCTCCAGCAGCGAGGAAGGGGATGGATTCAGGCTGAAGGTGCCTTTTGCAGTGCTGAAGCAAAGTGCTGTGTGACAGAGGGGGGCAGCCACTGATCCTGGGAGGAATAATGCTGGATAGAGAGCCAGAGGAAGGGAGAAGAGGGACGGCTCCCTACCTAGTCACAGGAGGCAAGAGGAATTTGGAAGTCAAAAATGCTCCCAAAGATAATGACAAGTACTTGACAACACTAAAAAAGTAATCTGGGAGATCAAAATAGTATTGCCCGCTAGTGCAAGTGACCGTATGTGCTGTTAGTGACACAGAGGGATCCCAGGACAGACTCCTGTCTGAGGCACAAAACCCCTCATGGAACTTCCCCTGAGAAAACAGGAAAGGCAGAACCTTAGGTCAAATACAAAACCACACCTTGAAGTGACCTAAAGTCACGTTGCTGCTTCAAGGGGTAATTTGATCCCTTTCCTAAAATTCCCCCCGATCATGTATTTGGGACTTCTTCTTTATTCTAGCACTTGTGCTCAGCCAGGGGTACAGCCAGGTCCAGAGAAGAACGGCAGTGCTAACACGGAAAGCAGGAACGGGACTGTGCACCCAGAGGTGTTTGGGGCAGGGGGGGAGAACAGGACACTCCCTTTGTGGGAGACCTGGGTGAAGAGAACAGTAAATCCACACCCATACAGACAAGTCACATCTATTACACATCAGCTCATCCACAGATCATCTGTGCATGCTCTTATCCCACAGTGGAGAAGCCACCTGAATTCCCCCACACACACCGTAGCTGGGAAAGAACAATTAGTGAGCTCTTTTTTTTTTTTTTTGTTAACTGAGCTTTTTACACAAGGTCAGACATAAATCGCAGTAAAACTCAACCATATTGGTGTCCAACTGCAAAACCCGAAATAAGCAGCATTTGGAAACAAGGCTGATACGATAGATTCCTAGCATCCAACCGAGAGAAGTAAACCAACAGTGAAAACATTACAAATCCAAAGATTATTTTTCTTTCTGATAAACCAGATCCAACTACTGAGTAAACAAATCACATATATTTCCCACTGGAACCAGCCATCTTCGACACGGGCCATTTGTGCTGTACCAGAACCACAAACGCACTTTTGTTACGTTCCTTCTGTTCAGGGAGAGGGACACAGAATCACAAGAAGTCTGTCTGACATTTTCAAGAGGAAAAGGTCACCAGGCTGATTATTTATAACACCACTGCCACTTTTGCAGCTACCTATTTACTTTGTTTACTTTACCCCACAAAATAACATAAAAAAGGTAATAGGAAAATTAGAGGGGGGAAGGGAAGGATTTCAAGCTGCTCTCCCATCTCCTCTCTCTACAAAAATCCTCATTTATTAGGCTGTGGATCCAGCTGGCAATTCTTACATCTCTTCATCTTGAACAAACCAGTTAATTTTACATTTGCAACATCACTTCTTTACTTGTGCTTTGTAAAAATTAGCCCCTTGCCAGAACTTAATGAAGCAAAGAAACAGCTGGATTGAAAGGCTATTTGCAATCCGAAAATACAAGCTGATGGTATTTAAAAGAGCAGCTGGCTAAAGAAATCTGTTTGTTCCATGCACATTTCTCTCCAGTCTTCCATGAAACCCAACAAAGCCAATAAACCACAATTTCTGCTCATTCAGATTGCCGTGAAAGATGGGATAATATCCTAATGGAGACTGATGATTCACACCCATAGTGTAAGGTGAGTTACAGCAAACTGGCCTGCAGTAAGGGATGGATCACTGCATAGAGGCAAAAGCTATCAGGAGCAAATAACTGAAAGCCACACACAAAAAAGTTATATTAACAATACAATAACCAGAAACTGGCGATGTCTAAAAGAAAAATGCAGCAGGACAAAATGCAACAATTAAAATAAGCATTTGGACCTGAAGAAAATACCTGCGCTTTGTGGCAATACAACTTACATACATCAACACACCATGAAGCAGACAGACCTGTGTCCATGACAAGAATCACATTCTGTGTCCTCTGTCTGCTCCTAAACCTGCCTGAAGGCTTCCCAGAAATTTTGGAAAGAACTGCTGGTGTCCAGCCAACAGGTCCCAGACTACCTCCAAAAAGTGAGCTTTGGGAACCAAAGCCTGGGCCACCACTGAGAGCTGTGTCCCTGGCTCCTCTCAGTGCAAGTTGGCCTCACTGTAGAAACCTTTTTCTCTCAAACTTTTCCATTCTTTTTGAAATGAAAAAGGTTTTTCAAGGCTTTGTCCTTCCCCCAGGTCATGCAGGAGCCTTTCACCAGGATCACTGCCAAACAGTAAGGCAAGTTTTAAGTCTGGAAATGCCTATGCTCCTGTCTGACAGCCTAAAAGCTACGAAGTATTTAGAGAGCGTGTTGAGGAAAGGTTTTATCCCTGGGTACAAGCAGCAGGAGAGAATAAAACAAACCAACTGCTCCTTATGTCTGCTTTAAGGTGATAGGAGAGTTGGTATAGAATATGCCCCATCTCCAAACATATAATCTTGCAGTATTCAAATATTTTCCTATTCGCTCTTTTTATTATCCAGTGAGAAACATGTGAGTTAAAATAAATGACCTGTTGAAATTCACCAGAAGTAAAACCTGTCAGTTTGCTTTTTGGGTATTCTTTGAGGTTTCTTTAATTTAATTTTGACAATGAACGTGATGAGCAGCCCATCACATACAAATGGAAACTGGCAAATCATGCAGCAAAAAAAAAGTACTGCAAGTAGCAACTATCACTATGTATTATGGCTGCTAGGATGGATATTTTATTAACAATAAATATTCAATACCCAAGAAACCAAGCTAAATGAACACTGAAAAAACCAGCTATGATTTCACATCCTGTAGTTTTGAATGAAATATGCACTATGCTGGGTTAAAAACAGTATTTGTGGGCTTTGCCTTAAAGAAAGCTCCCTGTGCTTCAGAGGAAGAAAGGGATTTGTTTCAGGCACGGGTTAGTCACATCCCAAAAATTCCAAGGGGCAGGTTCGATGTTAAAGGAAGTTCTCACACAGAGCAACAAAAGAGAAACAAGAACATGTGCTTTCAGGTTTTTGAAATCACACTGTGCTAATTTAAAGAGAAAGAAAGAGGGGAGGAGGCACAAGACAGCTCATACGCTCAAGTCCAGCCTCCTCCAATCTGAGACACTTTACCAGAAAAACAAACAAACAAACAAAACCAGCACCAGAGAGATCCAAGACAGCTTCCTTAAGTACCCTGCTCACAGGATATACTTATCTCATTTTTCCACTTACTTTTTGTTTTTAAGAAAAGATTTTCTCCCGCTGATCCCAGCTGCCTCTGTAGTTCCATATTTGGATTTATTAAATAATAAATAAGACTGACTAAAGCTAAGAGTTTTCAGCTGAAAAAGCTGAATAAGCTTTAAATAATTTCTTTCTTAGAGAAACCGGTAGACTTCATTTTCTTTTAATTTCAATTACACACTGAAACAGTACCTCTGTGTTCACAGAATAAACATGATTCATTTCATTCATGCCTATTATATGGAGATCTAAGTGTTTCTAAGCTATCTCTCTGGAAGGTTTAAGTTGCATTATAAGTAAAAGTCGCATTTCAAGCAATCTTTCCTAAAAAGACCTTAATCAAAAACACCCTTTGTACCAGACAAGATAGCTCAGAGGAAAATCTGTCTCCTATAAACTCTATTATTTTTACGCAAGACACATACAGTTAAAGAACAACGGTTCAAGGTTTAGATTATTGTTGTTTTTAAAATTCATGACTTAAAAAAAGTGTTCGTGCATGACAACTATTTTGCACACATCACATGCTTAAACACATGCAAAAGATGGAAAAAAATTTTATTGGAGCAATCTTCTATTTTATCTATTCGAAAACATTACTCGCAAGGAAAGGCAAAAGGCAGCTAACTAAATAATGATATTTTTAAACAGTAATACTATTTCTGCATTATGTTTGGTCCATGTAATTTAATGCACACCACTCTCCTAGGAAAAGGCATAAGTTAGATGACGCTGAGCTTCTTCAAGTTAATGAAGCTGTTTCACAGTCGGAAATCTCTGGTCGAGTATTAGCTCAGGAGAGTTTCCACAAGACCAGGACTTGAAACACTTCTTTGGTCACATTAACAGTAAGTCCACCAAGTACTATAGGGATCACTGAATTTCTTGAGACTGAAGGCTTTATATTAATATAAATACACAAAAATACCCATGTACTTTTATTTCTTGTAGCAATACATGCCAATTGCATTAAAACAAGCAAGCAGAAAGTCTGCCAGCAGCCTGCTGGCCTTATGCAATGCCACGTCTTAGCAAACACTTTTTTGGTTGGTTGTTTTTTTTTTTTTTTTACTGTACCAAAAGTACTGATCGTCTCTGGTGATACGACCTCCTTCGCTGGATGCTCAAGTGGTATCAGTGGTTTAGGGTATCTGGATGCTACAATGAGTTTTCAAAAGCAAGACAGCAATAAGTCATTATTTAGAATCTTCCAATCAACACTGGTGTATCCACCAGCAAGGAAAGAACCTTTATAAACACTAAGACAACTGGATTTTTCTACGTTTTGCACCAATTCCACTTGAGTGTTTGCAGGCTCTTCTCTGCAAAAACATACAGCAAAGTTTCTGCGTTTAAGCAGAGAACTCAGACTAGAACCTGCTTTAAGTTATATGAGCAAGTAAAGTTTCAGAATATTTAAGAAAACCAAACCACAAGAGCAAAACCTTCTAATACTTAGGTAATATATGCATGGTCTTGTCCCAGGGTACCATCTATATTAGCAAGAATAAAATAAGCCTCACAAATGGAGTTTAAAGCAGAAAGGGTATTAACAAATTTATTCAAAGTTGAAATTTTATGAAATTTTTTCTATATAGTTAACATTTCCACAAGACACTATGCATGTATTGAGATGACAACATGACGACAAATTCAACTTTCCCGAACTACCTGAATTTGCAGTTTTATTGTAACTTAAAACAGGAACTCCAAATAAATCATATGCATCCAGTTGAAATAAAGCTTAAACATGAAGGAGTATTGCAATAAAGACACGCAATGTCAGACTGACTAATGCAACACCGTAAGTGCTAGAATGAACAATGGAAATGGTGATTTTCTACTGCCCAAGAGTACATTTTGGAGGTGAGGTTTTGTTCTTGCATTTTTTGCTTTGGAGTTTTGGGATTTGGTTGAGGTTTTAACTATACTTTGACTTTTGAATTTCTTGGGGAAGTGAGGCACACCTCTCAATAGGACTTCAAAAGTATTAAATCTCTTAACTAAGGCATCCCCATACAGCATCCAGACCTTCCCATGCGCTTTGTCAGCATAACATGCATCCATATTCTTGAGACAGAATGTAAGAAAACAGAATCTAAATAAAAAATAATTAAATTTCATAATAAGTGAGAAGCAAATCTAGGGATAAAAAGGGTGTGGAACTCCCACCTCCACCTGTTACTCAGCAGAGTAGCTGCAGGGTTCACTTGATCCACCAGTCTCATCCCTGGTCACAACACCTACGTAACCACTGGGAGCTGTCAGGAGAATGAGAATCCAGCTTTTCCCAGCTAGGCTCCATCCCAGCTCCCCGAAGAGGGCAGCAGGCAGAACCCTGCTCCTGCTCTTCACCCGTGAGGCCTGGGAAAGCCACAGCGGGTTTATGCATCAAATATTCCAGATATAGAAGCACATGACAGCTAAGGGACTGATTTCTCCCTCTCTTCACCAAGGCTTAAGAAAAAGAGTGTCAGAGCGAACAGAAAAAAAATATAATTCATATTCCAGACTCCTCTTTTTTTTTTCCGACAAAATGGCATCAATTTCAAGTAAATGGCTAGGATTTAATATTAGTGTCAACTGACACTTAGGGAGAGAAGTCTTTTATAATAGTTTATTTTTATCACAGGTAATAAAATACTTTACATTACATAGATGATCACCATTTGAAAATAGAACAGTTCAGTCTGTAGATTTTAAAGAAAATGCTCGGTAGAGTCTGTATAGCATTCTTCCTTCTGCACTCTGGCTTCATGAGGTGGGTCAATGATTTTGGAAAGAAAAAAAACAAAATCAGATACAAAAAGAGTAATAGTACATGCTTCCACTGGAAACATAATATTCCTTTCATCACTGAGTATTTTTGACTCAGCAGTGAGATTAGCAATAGTCATGGCGTATGCTGTGATGGTCTAAGAACACACAGGAACTGCCCACAGGCAGGCTGGTAAGAGTTTGTCATTTGACCAGCTTGATGGGGCACTTCAAACTTGCAAATTAGACACTTGCCAGCAGTCTGCCAGAAGACCTTTTCCTAAAGTAGCAATCAAACATTAGAGTTAAAAAACAATTTCTTGACTTCGGTCACAGCAAAGGAGAGGCAGATGATCTTTTTCCACACACAGCTCAGAGCTCACCTGCGTATGCTGGGCCTGTAGAGGACAGAGGGAGAGAGAACCGTCCCCACCAGGTGCCAAAGCACACCAGCTCCTCCTTCTCCCTGCCCAGCAGGCTGGGTGTCCTCCCAAGAAACCTCATACTTCCACTGTGAAATCACTCTTTAAACAAGACAAATAATTCCAGAGGGATCAGATCATGCTTTGTTGTGTTAACACAGATTAAGTTCCGCCAAAAAGAGGTACTAAAACCTGAGTGGTATCTAAACCACCACAGCAGGTGAACTGGTTTGTTTGTATTAGCAAGAAGTTTCTGACTCATGCAACAAAAGGAATCTTTTCCATGGGAGATCATGTTTGAAGCGCCTAAAAACCTCAGTGAAATCTGTTTGTCTTTGACGACATTTGCAGTCCTATGAACTAACTTTTCTTTTTAAAGTTGTGGAAGTGGGGGCATTTAGGCTTTAACACCCCCTAAGCTATTCCAGTAAACTGAAGAGTTCATAAACATAACACCAGATCATAAACCAGAGACATTTCTTCTGACACCAAAGTTAAATCTAACTCATCATTGGCTGAAAGCTTGCAAATTCCCGCAAGATCTTGCCCCAGCTGTCAGCCCCATTGAATGCATGATGTGGTGCCTTTAACCCACAGCACTAACTTTTTTTTTTTTTTAAACAAAGACAAGATGGTGTAACTTGAAATTATGAATACTTTTCTACTAGAATGCACCAGTTTGGCCAGATTATTTATTAAACTATGTATAGTATGACACCCCAGTGCCTTCAAAAAGAATCTAGCTAGAGACTGCATTCTGCAAGACCTGCAAATTAAACCAACAAAACCAGCTATCAAGACTGCATTGCTACTGGGTTTTTGCATGTTTTCTAGTTAATACACAACTTCAATAGGCAGAGAAACGAGCAATTACACTTCATAAGGCCTTTTATTTAGTGATCACATCACAAAACCCTTCCATTTAAAATATAAAATGCAACTTCGTGCTTTCGAGGAATTGTGTTCAATCTACACACATTATATTTTTATATATATGTTTATATACACAAAAATATATATTGTATATAAGTATAAAATATATATTGTGTATATATTATGTATATGTACACAAAGATGGGGAAATAGGAATTGTTTTCCCATCTTTGCAACAAAATTTGGGAAAGTAATGGATTCTCTCGCTACCAAACCTGAGATTTCTTAGAAGCCCTGGATAGCCATTGTGTTAGTATTATTAATGGAAAATGGTTACATCTGGGTTCAAGAATATTTTAACCCAGCACAGATATGAACAACAGTAGCCTTAGAAGAAATAAAGATGCAGCAAATATGCTAAATTTAATATTTCTTACCTAAGTGAGTCAAACCCTTTAGTCTTTTTCCTCCTTGTTACTGGGCTTGCTGCACTGCCTAGAAGTGCCTTCATGAATCATTTCACAACATACACTGGAAACTAAAGGGAGAAAACCTGAATATAAGAGCCTTAAGAAAGAAGTTACACCTTCTTTCTAATACCAGTCTTTTATAATGGAAAATTGCTATAGAAGGTCAGAGGCATTAAACTATTCTCCACATTGCCAGTAAGATTTTTTTTTACACTTTCGTCTCCCCCATGCAAGAAATGAACAACACGAAGGAGGATTTGACCGTCTCTTGCCAACAAAACTAAACCCTGAAACAGGAAAGCAGAACTATTACACTTAAAATGAATTGGCCTACTTGCTACTTAGGTGTTTCTGTAACTATGAGAAAGAAAAATACAATATTTCTATTCAAGTCCACATGTACCATTCTCCATCTGGTGTGGCTGACATGCCTAAAAGAAACACAAGCTGAAACTTAAAAACTTTGTTTCAAACCTCCTCCTGGGAAAACATGAGATCTTAGTCGCCTTTCCAAGATTGGAAAGGGAAGGGAAAAAAAAAAAGAAAAGAAAAAAGACTTTAATGAAGAAGGAAAACTAAATCCGGGTGAGAAAGTCTTGCAGCTGTCTTCAAAGAGAACAACTTAGTGATGTTTTGACTAAATTTTAAGATAGTTAGCAAAAGATAGATTATAGTCTAAAATCAGGACAGTTATCAAAATATCTTCCGAGAACAATTCCATCAAGATTCAGTTTCATAGCCTTCCCCCAGTTTCTCCTGTGCAAAACCCACCCACTAATTTAAACTCAGACTCCCAGCTTCACAGCCATCCTTTATCACGAGCTCACAGATAGAGCTCTGTCTTCTGACTGATGCACTAAAACAAACAGAAGAATCTCAGTGTTTATTAAAAAGCTAAATTGTTTAAACCAACTGCTAGTGCTCAGCATCTGGAAGCTCTAAGAGTCCAGACATAAATATCCACGTAAGACAGGTGACAAGGTGATGGCAGGACACTTTCCAAGCCACCCCGTCACAAACCTCTCCCCACCTACAGCTTTGGCGACTACAGCGCAAAGAGATGTGTTAAGGTTCAAAAATGCTTCAGCGACTCACCTAACTTACAGGTCAACAGCTACGACTCACCTACCTGAAGACCGTCCTTCAGCGTAGCAGCCGCAGCAAAAGATGGGTTTCCCTGCAGCCTCTGCCATTAGCGGAGGCCACAGATAGTGTGTCCTGTCATATTTCGCGCTAGGGCAATTAGTTGATGGAACTGCATCCTTCTGGTGGTGGGCCTGGGAATGGGCTGAGGAATAGGCCCCATTTGGTTCTTGATGTGCCCAGGTCTCCCCATATTGCTGACAGCTTCCCTTAGCTGACATGGGGTCTGTTAGGGCACAGAAGAGGTAGTGAAGGAAGAAGGTCAAAACTTAACCCAATAAGAACTGCGTCAAGAAGGGTACGGACTAAGACCTCCCTTTCCATATAGAAGTACGGAAAGATCACAGGCATTTCACGATTGAGGAGAGACTGATTTTCTGGACTCAAACAGGACACAGGAATTTACTCAGCAGGTAGACAGGTGAATTGGAAGGTTGCTTTTGGATCACTTTCATTGGAAATCAACACAAGCGTAAAACTATAAAGAATCAGCTACTGGGACCTACAGCATGCTGCCACCAAACAAGAAGAACAAGAAGAAACCCAACATCTCTAAAACCATTTTGTCTTGATTGCACTCATCAGTTGTAAAAATCAAAAGTGACACTAGCAGATTGGAGAAAGTACTTGCAAAGCAGGTACAAATACGTCTCACCCCCCATCTGCTACTCACAATCAGAACCTGCGTACCTAGTTAGATCATTCCTACACAGTCACCATTTCCACAGCTCGGAAGAGCAAACATGCAAAACATTATCTAACTATAATAAAGCATGTGAAGTACATAATTATCAACATCTAGCCCAGAAATCATGCCATTTTCTTTCCAGTGCAGCCCTTCCATTAACTTGTGTCTTCTTCTGGCACTCCATAGTGTTAAGAGAGATGATACACATCCAACACACCTCAAGAGCCTGTCTCTACATTCACTGCCTTTCTTCACATAAAATCTGTAGAGGGCTGACACTGACAGAATTCAGGTAACAGCTACGGGCAATGCTTCCCCCCCCTAGGGACTTCTGACACTACCATTCCCTTCCTCAGCCCAGAGCAGCTCCACACGTGCACACCAAAGAGGATCCAGTGCTATGGTGGGTGCATCTAATGAAAGCAGAGCACCTATTTTACCAGCGTTGAATGATTTCTGTGCTATGTTTCCTCTCTTGTTCACTTGATTTTACTTCTCTAGAATATTAGGAAATGTACACGAGGTACGCACTATATTTTTAGGATTTTTTTTTTCCCCTCTAATTTTTATTCAACAGACTTAGTAGAAGCCCTTCTTGCTTACGGTTTCTCATTTCCCATAACACATGAAGAAATATAAATACTTAGAGTTAGAAGCTGACAGCGGCTATCGTGCTGCAGCCTGGAAAAAAAAAAACAAACACCACAGGAGTCGAGCTGGCTAAAGGAAAAGGTTATTTTTGAAAACGTCTTATCAAGCTACTGGTTGAGCAGGTCAAGATTCTGACTCCAAGGACCAAGGTTTGATGGCGTTACAACATTTTGTGCAGCCCGTATCTCTGAGGCTACAAAGCCCACAAGTGAGGTTTTGTTGAAATGATCTCTCCAGTGAGATAATTGCTCACAGTTTCGGGCACAAGTGAATTGCAGTTTCCACTACTGAAATAAATTAGCAGTTTACTAATAAACAGTAAAGTCTCTAAACTCAAACTAATGCTTTTGTCACTCTGTCTTCTAAATCCTGAATCATCAGAAAGTCATAGTATTTTACAGAAACTGACTTCCCCGCTACAGCTAACAACAACCGAGCAACAAGATATCAAATAGGACCATCTGTTTAATTATCTCTGTATAAACCTTGAGACATTATACTGAAATGCATTTTAAAGTCTCATTTTGATTTCCACAACTTGATCCTCCAGGTACAGTGCAGCACTGCCAGCAGCCCAGTTTCACCTCAGCAATAACTGCCGAGAGAAATACTCACACAAAAACCTCATGGCAAGAGCCCTTCAGAAGCAGAGAAGGATTTATTTAGGAAGAGTATTAGTTGTTAGTATTCAAAAGTTAGTGTCAACTTACAGCTTAAAGCCCTATGTTGGAAAACACATAGAACCAATTCACACTCTGCAAAACAGCAGCATTGCTCCTAAAATAAGCAGTTTAAGTAAACTACTCTGGCTGTGACTAGAAACGCTGGTGTTTATATCCAAGTGTGCTATAAACAAACCAAAGAGGAACCTGCAAAGGCTCTGTCTCTTCATGAAAGCAGCAATCCCACAGCTGACCCCTGGAACTTTTCTCTGCCCACCACAAGGTTTCTTCCAGACATGTACAGAAGAGCCACAAGGCACAGAAATGCCCTTTCCAAGGGCACACTACTATCAAAGCCACAAAGAGGCCTAGATCAAATGCACACTGATCTCTTAAGTACCTGCTATCATCCTCATTGCAATAGGGATTGTAAATTACAACTAAGCATCAGAACCAGAAGTACCGAGGCTGTAATTAAGAGGATTTGGTTTTGTCAGGTTTTGATTTGTTTAAGGAAAATTGTCAAGTTGGCAAGAACAGTTGGATGAGACACGCACACACAAAAAAAAAAAAAAAAATCACGGTGAATTATTTTAATTGATGTTGCATAGCAGTATATTCAGAGATACACCTATAAACCTCCCCAGAACATGCACACCCTCCTGCAACGGAAACCAACGCTTCCAAGAAGCAATGCCGGCAAGCAGGGAAGTGTAATTCATGAATGAGTTCCCCGAGTAACAGCAGCCCGGCGTCTCTTAAGAGGTCTGAAAATCAATTTACTGCTGCGATAGCGTCAGGAGGATTTGAGGAGAGACACACTTTTCTACGCCCATCCCGAAAAATGGCCACCCGCGCCTCTCCGAAACTCCTCGTGAGGCGACCAACACGCCGGGGATTTGCCGTGGTGGGTCGTTTTAAGTTCTGAAGGTGCTGCAGATGCTTCTGGAAACGAAAAACTGAGGCTGTGTGCCTGACCTGCACCCGATTACGCTAAAACACAGGGGCACACGCCTCCCCATGCCTTCCTTCTCCCGCTGGAGTTCCCCACTCGCCCCGAGGAGCCGCTTGGGCGCAGGCGGGAGGACCCGCCGCTGCCAAAACTTCGGGGGGGCTCCGTCTCCGCCACCGGCCCGGCCCCCCTCCACCCTCAGCGCGGCCCCGGGCGGGGAGGGAAGGAGGGAGGGAGGGAGGGATGGATGGAGGCGGCGGGCCGGGGTCTGAGGGATCTCCCCGCTCACCTTGAGCGATGGCGATGGACTCGAAGCGGTGCAGCTCCCGCAGCAGGCAGCTCCGCTCGGTGGAGTGCAGGCTGTAGATGAAGTCGCGGGCCCCCTGCGCCGTGTTCAACGCCTCCATCGGCTCCTTCTTGGGGTGGGTGCCCAGAGACCGCCCGGCTACCGGCGGCGGCGACGACCCCCGCGGGAGGAGCAGCCCCGCGGAACCGCCTCGCAGGCTGCCCAGGCGGCGGCGGCAGCAGCAGCGCGGCGGGCCCCGCAGCGAGCCCAGGC